>CM030364.1:17462087-17974587 GCA_017893485.1 Hemerocallis citrina | reverse complement strand
GCTATTTTTTTTTTAAAAATCCCCCCGAAGTATATAATTTCTGCAAAAAATCATCTTCAGCTTTTTTTTGCGCAAAAACCTCCTCCTGGAGTGTATTTTGCAAAAAACCCACCCCGTTAGGGTTGAATTTTTTGCTGTAATAGACAACTTTTTGAAAATATTTACAATTATGGGCCAGTTTCGAAACTATTAGCGCTCGTAGGCTACTTTGTGCCACGTTAGCAGCGGCTGCTATTCTTATTAGCGAAATTTTCATTTTGAAAGTCACTAATGGGAATAACGGCATCTGTTTTAAAATATTTGAAAATTTTTGTTTGTTGTCGCTATTCCTATTAGCGACCAAAACATATATGAAGTTGTTAATGAGATTAGCGACCTTTAATGAACTATATTCTAACACTTAACAAAATGTACAGAACTTTTGCTCTCTGAAAAAATTACAATCAATTTATTTTTGAAACTGAGGTCGCTATTTGGAATAGCGACCTTAGTTGTACAAAAATCGCTATTACGAATGGAGGCCTTAGTTTTGTGACTATTTTACAAATTTTACAAAAAACAAGGAGATTAAGTTTCCTACTGAGGTCGATATTGCGAATAACGACCGAAGTATACTAAGGTTGCAATTCCCAATAATGACCCCACTTTTATAAAAAAGTTCTAAGAGAGAAAAAGCTCTTTAGAAAATACTTTAGTGTCTCAATACATTTATTTGAAGTTGTTAATCGCATTAGTGACCTCATATATACTAAGCTCGCTAGTGGAAATAGCGACAGCAAACAAAAAATTCCAAATATTTTAAAACATAGTCGCTATTCGCATTAGCAACTTTCAAAATGAAGAGCTCGCTAATGAGAATAGCGGCCTCTGCTGACGTGGCACAAAATAGCCCACGAGCACTAATAGTTTCGAAACTGGTCCATAACCGAAATATTTTCAAAAAGTGACCTATTACGGCATAAAATTCGTTAGGGTTAGGATTTTGGAGGTTATTGTTAAAGAACACATCAAACTTTTATGCTTATATTAGATAACCTTATTCAGCTTTGCAAGTTGGTTCAGAAAATATCATATATCTTTTTCATTTTTGACCAAAAACCTCCAAAACCTCATCCATAACGGATTGAGTTTTTCGCAAAACATACTTTATGGAAATTTTTGCGAAAAAAAATTTAAGGTGATTTTCTTCAGAAAGGGTATACTTTAGTTTTTTTCAAAATTTTAAATTTAGCCTTATAATAACTGTATTGGAGTTGCGTTAAAATGTTTTAAATTAGTCTACTTCAACTAACTGTAGCTACATATTCAAGTTTAGTTCATCTTAACCATAGGTATACAATTTGTGTTGTGATTGTATGTAGGGGTGGGCATCGGTCGGTATCCGACTTAATATGGACCATCCACCACCGATCCAAAGAAGATCGGTTTTTTAATTTTCTCATCCGCAACCAATCCGAACCTTAATTGGATCGGTTTCCATCCAAGCCGATTAAGCTCGGTTTGGATTGGATTGGATGGTCGGTTTGGCGTGCTAGTTTTCCTTCAACATCATTCATAATTTTGTTGAAATTTAAAAGATCAACTTCAATCAAACTTAAGAAACAACATGCTATTTGTTATTCAGAAATGGATTTAAAATGAAGATTCATAAAATCACAAGTTGTTAATGAATTTTGCACTAATTGTTTGAGATGATGACGTTTCAATGAGTGAGATAAATTGCTTTTTTACTTGCATACTTCTCTAATCTTAGTTTATTATCATAAAAGAAACATCAATAACCATAGCTAATTGAATTTCAGGTGTAATAAAAAAAGATTTGGAAAATAATTTCTGCTTGACTTGATTAAAGTAACTACCAAATGTTACATCAACTTTATGATTCTATTAAGTTGGGTCACACTGTAAATCAAGCATTTCTCAACAACATAACACATAGGATTATGGAGAACCAAAACATAGGTAGAACAACTGCTCGGTTTGTATTAAAGAAATTAAAAAAAGATTGTTTGTATCTCAAGGAAAATGAGAAATGACTATTTGTATATTCAAGAAATTAAAGGAGAACTATATTTTTTATGGACTTATGCATAGAGGTATGGTCGGTTCGGTTTCATCGGTTATTTGAAAGCCTTATCCAACAACCGAACCGGTCCAATTGGTTATTGAAGATCAAGAACCGATCCAATCCAAACCCCCAATTGGTTCGGTTAAAAACCGGTCTGTTCGGGTTGGATTGGTTCCGATTGGTCAGTTCGGATAATAGTTGTCCACCCCTAATTGTATGGATATTGTTAATACAATTACACAAAGTACCTAGCTGACTATATCTTCTATATTATAAAGTTCATCTTAACACAGTGAATGTCAATCTATCACTTTAATTTTTTCACACTATAGAATTTTTTCACACTTGTAATTTTTTTCCAAAGTCAGAGATAGTACATGATTGGAAATAAGTTAACTGATATCGTTACTCCAAATAGCGGCATGCGATAACAGATGCCGTTATTGGAAATAACGACATAAGTTATTTATATGCCGTTATTTTTAATATCGGTTAATGCTAACGTGTTCAAAACTGGATCAGTTGGGTAAATATTTTCGAAAGGTCAGATTGCTCAATATTTTCAAAAAGTGGGTCGGTATGGGGAAAATCCTCTTTATTCGAGTAGTACATATCATAAATTATTGGATATTATTAAATCCATTGTTACTTAATTAATGCTAAACAATTTCTGATATTAATTTAAGTTAATGAAAAAGAACACTCCACTGCAATGTACATGCAATGCAGCAATTGAATACAACTAGCCAGACAAGACCCCACACCCTGTGCGGGTCTTTAAATGGAAAATTTCCATAACTTTTCGAATTGGTAGTAAAAAAATGTGGATGCGATAAATTTGCATCTTTAGACAGCAGTCCAGCACGAATTGTGCACTTTTTTTAAAGTTAAAATTTAAAAATATTTTTGAGTTGAAAGAAAAAAAATATATATCTGTAGAATAAACAACTCTATATAGACTCTAATTAATATCAAATTGCATGATTGAAATTTAAAAAGAATTAAACTGAGAAAAGAAGGAGAGAAAAACTTGTAAGAAGCAATTTTAAACAGAAGTAAAAAACTAATGAAAAATAGAGAACATAAATTAGATAATACTTCAATATGGAAACAGGAGATAGAAGAAGGTAAATAATTAGGGCTGCAAACGAATCGAGCTATTCGCGAGCAATTCGGCTCGAGCTTGGTCAAAGCTCGGCTCGAACTGAGCTCGAGCTCAAAATCGAGCACGTTTCGTAAACGAGCCGAGCTCGGGCTTTATTTTATTTTATTTTTAGGCTAAGCTCGCGAGCTATTCGGCTCAAATATGGTCAAAGCTCGGCTCGAACCAAGCTCGAGCCGAACTCGAGTTCAACATTGAGCTCGTTTTGTAAACGAGTCGAACTCGAGCCTGAAGATATTCGGCTTGGCTCGGCTCGATTGCAGCCCTATACATAATAGCAAGTAAAGACATGCAAAACTTTTCAATCACAAGTGAAGGTACATCACGAAAGGCCTCACACTTATGGAAAGGAGTGACGAAAATGGGAGAAATGTTTCATGTCAATACTACATGTACTATTGGTAACGGGAAGGACACTAGATTCTGGAAGGACAAATGGTGCAGAAGTAATACTATTCAATCGCTGTTTTCGGAGGCTGCAACTGAAGCTGTAAACTTGGACGTGTTAGTCGCCGAGGTCTGCCTTGATAATAGATTCAAATTTCAATTTCGGAACGGGAGTGCAAGCCAGACCACAAATTGTTCAAAACATCAAAGATTTCATCGTAGCGGAAGGAAAATATAATCAGGGGGACGAGGATGATAGAACCTGGAGTCTTGAACCCGACGGTACGTTTTCAGTATCGTCATTATATAGGTGGATTAATGACGGCGGGATGAGAAGTTCTGAAGCACATAAGATCTAGAAAACGGAGGCACCTAGTAAAGTTAAAGTGTTCCTCTGGTTGGTGGGTAACGATGCAATTCTGTCAAAAGCAAATCTTCTCAAATGCAAAATGCAAATAGACGTTACTTGTTCTAGATGTGGTTCAGGAATATAAGATACTAATTATCACATCATTTTCAATTGTCCAAGGGCTAAGATTACCTCTGGGAGGGAGTTTGTCTAGGATTCAAGTTACTAGCTTGTCCTATTGCATCACAAGATATTTGGGGGGAGTGGAGTGACAGCTTGGTTCAAAAAGAAAATAGGATAGCTTGGGATATTGCAGTTGCAGCTACTGTTTGGGAACTATGGCTAGACCGAAACGAACTTTGCTTTTGCAAAATTAACAATAGATTTCTTGTTATGATGCATAAGATTTTTTCTTCCGTCTATGATTGGGCAGGTAAGGCTGGGGCAAAGAAGAGACTTCGCTTGGAAGAGGATGAGTAGCTGTACTTGTCGTATGGAGGATTGCCCTGGGCGACAGTATGATTTATCTGTATCTGTATTTATATCTGTATCTTACTTGCTTTTGATGACTGTAGGTAGGAGCTTGTGTAACTAATGGTTTAGACGTTGATGTACCTAGTAGTGACTTTGTATTTAATTGTGATTTTGTGTTTCGTTAATTATCATTAATGAAGCGGTGACGGGTCATCTTTATTTTAAATAAATAAAATAAAATAAAATAAAATTAAAAAAAAAAAAAAACTTTTCATCACAAGGCTACATTATGTGTGTGTGTGTGTGTGGGGGGGGGGGGGGGGGGGGGGGGACACTATTCACACTAACTAATTGCAATATTAATTAGCAAAGGAATAAAAAAAAAGTAATTACATTATGATCAACAATAATCTGTCTGTCCTGCTAATGCTGTTGTCCGAACTGCAGCCGATCCGAATACTGCTGCTGCTGCCGAGCCAAATTGTGTTTCTGCTGCAACTTCCTCTTGTCAACACACATTGAGATCCTCCACCTCCTCACCCAGCAATAAAAGAGTGGTCCTAGCTCTCTATGCGCGCTGATGCACAACTCAAGGATCCAGGCCGTAATGTGTGGAGATAGTCGTCTGGCATCTAGGCTCATAACTTCAATGATCCAACACTTGCCGAATCAACCGGTTCATCCAAGCATTGAGGGATGCAGCTTGTCAGATGCTACAGTGCAGATGAGCTCAGATGCTTTATTGGTGCATGGTTTGTTAATAAAATAAAATAAAATAAAATATTGCGTATTCGGTTTATATAGAAAGCACATCTTCATGGTTCATCCAGTTCTTTCATTCAAAAATTACAATGCTACTAGTGTTGAACAGTAGAAATATCACCATGAGAAGATTACTAGCTAAGGCAAACAGTCAGTGGAAATTTTTAATCTAGAAGACCATATAGATAGGGGGACAGAAATATATATATGTGAACAAACGATTCAATTCAATTATGGTTTATACAACTTCAAAATTTTCCAAACAGAATGAATAGGAATATCGAATTTTCATGGTGTTCTAAATGCAGATGACCTTTTATAGGCCATTCATAAAATGATATATATCTTACATTCTTCTCTAGCAATAATGGAATAAACTATCATACTTTCAATTACATTTATGAATTTTTTTATTTATAACATTTCCTAAGTAAATATGTCATCAACTAAAAAGGAATCATTGACATTTAGCTTATTTCCATATATACCTGGAGTTTCCCTCCTGTGCATGTGTTTAAAATGTGAATTATTAGCATTTAGCTTCTTTTAAATGTTGACACATTTAGCCCATTTGACCTTTTTGGGTGAATTATTAACTTTTATTCAACAACAAACAAAAAGTTAGCTTCTTTTCTTTTTCTGGGTTTTCTAATATTTTGAAGAAATCAAAATTTTTACATTTAAGAAATCAAAATGCTTCATTTTTTTCTTCTTTTCCCCGTTCAATTGGATGAGTTTTTATGATCAAAAAAAAAAAAATTGGATGAGTTTTAATAATAATTAGGAGTGTGATTTTATAAGATAGAGCCTCTTCAACTTCCAGTAATATGATTACGCGCAAATATTGCACAATGTTTATAGATCTAGAAAAATTAGCAGCCCATTTCTCCAGTATAACCCTACCCAATATTGCATAGAGTTTTCAAAAAATGAGAAAACACACATTTTTAAATTTTTTATAAAATAACATTTACATAATATTGTACAATTTTTTATATTTGATTAATAGATATGATTCCAGTTTAAAATTTACTTGGAGAAAGAGTTGGGGGTTGTCTCCTACATTTGCTTTTTTTTAAGGAGAAAAATCATAAACAAAAAATGGTCTTAGCATTAATATATTGTATACATAGATAGAGAGATAAGATTGACTTTTTTTAACTTTAATTACAATATAAGATTGATGTTCATGTAGGGGAAGGAGAGGGTATGGGATCTGCCCTTAGAGCAACTCCAACCACGCTAGCTATTTTGGCTAGCTAGAATAGCCAAAATAGATAACAAACAGATAATTTGGCTAGCGAAAAAATCTCACACTAGTCGTTGGCCATTTTGCCAAATTTTGCAAATTTTGGCAAAAAATGTGCAGTAGTTGTTGGCCAAATACCAAAAAAATGGGTTTCGGAGCTACAGTAGTTGGCTATATTTGGCAGACAAAATGCCAATTGCCAAAATATAGCTAACGAAAGATGATTTTTCGTCGGAGATGTTTTTTTTTTCATGCATAAGGGATTATTCCCCGTCCCTTTAATTTTTTTTTTTTTAAACAGTCAGACGGGAAATCCGTCCGTTCTATTTGAAGAAAAAAAAACCTCAAATGAAGCTTCATATTCCGTCCTAGGATCCAGCAAGTAAGTTTTTTGATTTTTTTTGTTTTTTTGTTTTTTTTTTTTTTGTTTAAATGTCACTTTCAGACCTTTTAATTAATTTTTTTTAGGATGCTTTTTTTAATGTCGGAAGGAAAATAATTTACCGTCCGTCCTATTTGGATTTCGAAAAGCCAAATTTTGGCTAACAATTGCTACAAACTAAAGCTATTTTTGCTATTTGCTATATGCCAAATACCCAAAATTTGGCTTTAACGACTACGGATGCTCTTACCCTATCCTAATCTAAAGTTCAAATATTTTACTCTTACCTTAACAAGTAATTTACAAAGTTATCTTACCCTACCTTAATGGGTAAACATGTAAAACAATTAATATAACTTTTTTAACAAATTCAAATTATTGAACAAAAATTGTAAATAAAAATGATTATTCTTCACTTGTAAATCAATTTTTATATAATTAGATCACATGAAGAGTTGTAATCCTCACCTCTAAGTTTTATACTCATTTTACATGTCTTATATAAATGAGTCTACAACATATATTTAAATAGATAAAATGGTAAACGAGTATATATATATATATATATATATATATATATATATATATATATATATATATATATATATATATATATATATATATAATGCGAGCCATATATTTGTATGAGAAAATTTTTCTCATACAAAGTGATTATATTCACTTGGTGGGACCCTCATGAAAGATCTACTCCGCCTATCACATTTATCATGTCAATAAATATATGTGTAGAAAAAATCAAGTGGTTTGGAGGTCATCCACCCATGCATCATGAGGGTCTAATTTGTGGTTTGATTTGTATTAATGTTGAAATCGTTTATTTTTCAACAACATGATGCACGGGTGAATGGACTCCAGACCACATTATTTTTTCTACACATACATTCATTAGTGTGATAAACATGATGGACTGAGTGGATCATATATTTAATTGGATTTGAGTAACTTTTCAACTCATTTATTATGCCGGGTTTTGGGATTGATATATTAAGCCCAAAGGGCCTGTATATCCTATATGTATATTAGATTTTTCTAGAGCTATAAACTTAATAATTTTCTATTTAAGCTGTGATTACATCTACATTTGTTTGTTGTATAGAATCCATTAACTAGTATACAATACTGTTGAAATATAGTAATTGTATGTTCTGTTTCCTAATCTATAGGAGACAGATTCCCCAAATCTCTCCTCTCCTCAATCTTCTCTAAATCTCCTTTCTTCTTCTCCAAGAATGTAATTCTTATATATAGATGTATACAGTAGAGAAATAAATAAATAAGAATACAATTATTTTCTCCCAAAATCTGTTTTCAACATGGTATCAGAGCCTAAATTGTCCTAGACTACCTGAAGAAGAAGATCCTGATTTGATCCTCGTTGTCGTCGATCCCATCGCTGACCCCGATCCTCGTCGACCTGATTCTTGTCAATCCCCGAAACCTCGAACCCCGAGCTTCCATCGTCTTCCTCAACATCCGAAAACCGAAACCTCGAAGCCCATCATCATCGTCGTCGTCGTCGACGACGAAGTCAGATCCTCGTCGAAGTCAGATATTGCTCCAGATCTGAAATCGAAGCCCAATCTTTTCGTCAACAGATCTGAAGTTGTCGTCGAAGTCGTCGTTCTTCGGTCACTATCGCCCGTCGAAGTTGTCGAAGTCGTCATCGAAGTCGGATCGTCGTCGAAGTTGTCCTTCTTCTACATCTTCCCCATCACCTCCGGCGTCGTCTCCGGTGCTCCTCGCTGTCGACGCTCCTCCAGTCGTAACCCCCCACCTCCGACGACCCTCTTCTGCCATCTCGTCGACAACAGCAGCCAGCAGAACCCAAAACCCCGACACTGCTCCTCCTCTGTTCGCTCGACCATAGCGCCACCAGCGCCAACCCTTGTGCGCCGCCGCCGTTTTGCCGTTGACGCGCTGCTGCCCTCAGCCAGCAATGCCACCGCCTTTGAGCCTCCCTCTTGCCCTCTCTCTTCTACTGTTGCTGCCTGTGCTTTGCTGCCATTGCACTCTTTGCTGTTGCTGTTGATCAAACCAGATTCAGATCAGATCCAGATCCTGTTTGCTGTTGATCAAATCAGATTCGTTGATCAGATCCAGACCTTGTTTGCTGCAAGGATCTCTTGATCTAATTTATTTAGATCTGATTTGCTGTTGTGCTGTTTTGGTGTGGTGCCGTGCTACTTGCTGTGTTACTATTAGTACTGCTTGTTGTGTTGCTATTTGTTGTTCTTCACCATGGAGTCAGGTAAGTGTACTCATTGTGGCAAGATCGTCCACATGAAAGCTCGTTGTTTTAAGATTATCAGCTATCCGGAGAATTGTGATTATAGCAGAGATACTCAGAAGAAGAACTGCAACCGATCCAATGGCACTGTGTCATCTACATTAGTTACAGCTGCAGGTAATGATGGTAAGGTATTTAATATTTTTGCCTATGTTATGAATAATGCATGGATAATTGATTCGGGTGCTACCGACCATATGACTTTTGATTCTAGACAAGTTCAAAATTTTCAACCATCCACCAAATCAACTGTATCCACTGCCAATGGTGATCCTGCCACTGTTACTGGAAAGGGTACCATACCTCTCACAAACAACCTAACTTTAGATACTGCCCTAGTTGTGCCATCCTTAAATTTTAACCTATTATCTGTTGCTCAAATAACTACCGCCTTACATTGTATTGTAGTTTTTTGGCCTTCACATTGTGTGTTTAAAGATATTCGGACTCGCAAGACGATTAGTTATGGGGTTAGACACGGGAAGCTCTATTACCTAGATTTAGAATATGAAAGTTCAAGCAAGTTGACACAATATCTAAGTGTGGAAGAATCCGAAGATGAGAAGAAGAAATCAGATATTTGGCTATGACATCGATGTCTAAGACATGCTTCTTTTGGTTATTTGAAGAAATTATTTCCAAGTTTATTTTTGAAGTTGGATATTTCTGCCTTTCGGTGTGATGTGTGTGAACTCGCAAAAGGTCACGGTGTCTCTTTTTCTCCAAGTCCAAGTAGAAGCTCTCTTCCATTTATGATTATTCATTCTGATATTTGGGGTCCATCCAAAACCATTACATTTGGAGGAGCCAAATGGTTTGTGACATTTATTGATGATTGTACTCGTATGACCTAGATTTGTTTGATGAAGTCGAAAAGTGAAGTTAGTGGCTTGTTTCAAAAATCTCACAAGCATGTGATGATTCAGTATAAATTACAAATTCAAGTTCTAAGGAGTGATAATGGCGGAGAGTACCTGAGTTCGAATCTGCTACAATATTTTGTAGAACACAGCATTGTTCACCAGACTATATGCTCATATACACCTCAACAGAATGGGATTGCATAAAGAAAAAATAGACACTTGCTCGAGGTGGTCCGTGCTTCTCTTATTCATGGAAATATGCCACTCATTTATTGGGGGGAAGCCCTTGCTTCTGCTGCATACTTAATCAACCAAGTTTCCTCTAGCATCCTAAACTTCCTCACACCATTTCCAACATTAACTGAAGCTGTGAATGCACCAAAAGTCATCAACTTGTCACCTCGTGCATTTGGGTGTGTTACATTTGTTCATCTTCATCAACATGAACACAATAAGTTAACTCCTCGAGTTGTCCACCGTGTTTTTGTGGGATATGCACAGGATAAGAAAGGGTATCAATGCTATCACCCACTAACTCAAAGGATGTTTGCGACTATGGATGTTGTGTTCTATGAAGATGAGATGTATTTTTCTTCTCCTACGACTGAACTTCAGGGGGAGTACTGAAGTGAAGTTCAGACTCCTGGGTATGATGAAGTAATTACCAGTCAAAACGAACAACTGGATACAAATAATGGTGAACACTTAAATGAAGACCTAGTAAGGGAGGAAGACCCTCTTGAAGAAGTGCAACCAAGGGAAGAATCCCCTCTTGAAGAATTGCAACCAATACCGAATTTCAGTGAGAGTGAATCGTCAGAATCCCAAAACCAATCGTCATCGTTATCCGAAGCTCCTAGAAGAGAACTCCCGCACGATACTAATAGAGGTATTCCAAAACCCACTTATGAACATGATCCACTAGTAACGCCAAATATCCCATGAGTAATTATGTATCCACTCACCGCTTGTCAGAATCAAATAAGTCATTTGTAAATAAATTATCTATTGTATCTATTCCCAACACTGTGCAGGAAGCCCTTACTGATCCAAGGTGGAAAGCAGCTATGGATGAGGAGATGAAGTCCTTGAAAAAGAATGAGACTTAGAAGATAGTCGAGCTGCCACCAGGGAAGAAGCCAGTAAGATGCAGATGGATTTATACGATGAAGTATAAGTCTGATGGTTCAATAGAGCAATACAAAGCAAGGCTGGTTGCCAAAGGATACACTCAAACGTATGAAATTGATTATGAAGATACATTCGCACTTGTGGCTAAATTCAATACTGTTCGAGTTCTATTGTCACTTGCTGCAAATCTTGACTGGCTGTTGGAGCAATTTGATGTGAAGAATGCATTTTTGCATGGGAAATTGACAGAAGATGTTTATATGGATCTTCCACTAGGGTCGAACAGACCAGTCCAACACATTAATAAAGTATGTCGTTTGAAGAAAGCATTGTATGGAATTAAGCAATCGCCAAGAGCTTGGTTTGGGAGATTTACAAAATCAATAAGGATATTCGGATACTGTCAGAGTAATTCAGATCATACTCTGTTCCTAAAAAAGAAAGAAGGTAAAATTACTGCTCTCATTATTTATGTGGATGATATGATAGTAACTAGAGATGATCCTGACGAGAGGAAGGCATTAAAGGACTACTTGTCACAAGAGTTCAAAATGAAAGATCTTGGCTTTTTGAGATACTTTCTTGGTATTGAAGTTTCTCACTCAAGAAAGGGGATATTTTTGTCTCAAAGAAAGTATGCTCTTGATTTATTAAAGAAAACTGGAATGTCCGCTTGTCAGCCGATTAGTACACCGTTAGAAGAAGGACTTAAAGTGTGCATGAAGCTGATCATGTACCTTGTGATAAGGAAAGATATCAGAGATTAGTTGGACAGCTGATGTATTTTGCACATACACGGCCAGATTTGTCATATGCTTTAAGTGTTGTAAGTTAGTTTATGCACGCGCCTCGGGAACAACATATGGATACGGTGATGAGAATTATGAGATATATTAAGTCTGCTCCAGGAAAAGAGGTCTTATTTGCAAAACATGGTAACTTGAAGGTTGAGGCATATACTGATGCTGATTGGGTAGGATCTATAATTGATAGTCGCTCCACTTCAGGATACTTCACCTTTGTTGGAGGAAATTTAGTTACATAGAGGAGCAAAAAGCAAAATGTTGTTGTGCGCTCTAGTGCAGAGGCTGAGTATCACGAAGTAGCTTTAAGTATAGCGAAAGCTTTATGGCTGAAACTCTTGTTGCGGGACTTAGACTGTGGTCCAAGGAACCTATGAAAGTATATTGTGATAGTCAAGCAACGTGTGATATTGCTGCTAACCCGGTTCAGCATGATAGGACGAAACATGTAGAGGTGGACATATTCTTCATCAAAGAAAAAATAGATGAGAAAGTCATTGAAATATCGAAAGTGAAGTCAGAAGATCAGCTCGTAGATATCCTAACCAAGGCAGTTTCGAATCGGCTCTTCTTAAAATTTGTTGACAAGTTAGGCATATTCAATATCTATGCACCAACTTGATGGGGAGTGTTGTAATATACTAATTGTATATTCTGTCTTCTAATCTATAGGAGACAGATTCCCCAAATCTTTCATCTCCTCAATCTTCTCTCAATCTTCTTTCTTCTTCTCCAAGAATGTAATTCTTATATATAGATGTATACAGTAGAGAAATAAATGAATAAGAATAACAATTATTTTTCCCCAAAATCTGTTTTCAACAAATACAACTCTTCTTTCTCCGTAGCTATTTTCATTTTCAATGCTAATTAAATTCATAAAAACAATGTCCAATCTATACTCCACCTTCAATTTTGATTTATCCACCATCATTTCTAAACCAGTTTATTCATATGGAGGCTCTCTTCTTATAATTTTTCTCACTTCTCTACTTTTATGTTATTCATCGACATATATATATATATATATATATATATATATATATATATATATATATATCTCAAAATAAAATATTATATATGTGTTATGAAGAGTTAGATATCGACCTGAGCCTGATCAAATTATCTTATATCCGGGTTCGGGCTTACAAAATCAGCTATGATTAATAAATGGGCGTGGTTCGGACTTATGGACCAGGGTCCAAGATTGCCAATCCCTACCTCCATGACTATACTTACAATATTATATGCCGGTGATAGAGGTCATTTGCAATTTTTAGTTAGTGTGCTATTAATATATATATATATGTGTTAGTTTACTTTTTTTTCTTTCTCTTTTATATATATCTTAAGCTAATAGGCCTATCACATCTCTCCTTTCTCTATTTTGAAATAGCGAAAGGAGAGCAAAAGTAGGAACTGAGTGCAGCCCACACCAATTGCCAAAATAGAATTAATTAAAAAAACACACAAAAAAACCTTTCCTCTTCCACATCTCCCCAAAACCCACAAACCCTAACTCTCCCTACCCCAAAACCCACCCACATCTCCTCACCCGTCCGTCCCTACCACCGCCTGCCGTCCACCCCGCCCCGAGCCCGCCCCGATCTCGCCTGTCTCTACCCTCTATCGTCACCGTCCGTCGTCGATCCTGCCCCGACCCCGCCGTCTCTACCCTTCATCGTAAGTTTCCCTTTTACTTAAGATTTTTCTATCGATCTTTCTATTGTAAAAATATTATTATTGTTACCATGTATGTTAGTATTAATGTAAAAATTATTTGTAGATTGTATGAATTATTTTAGTATATTGTTTCCCTTTTATGGACTATTGTATGAATAATTTTTGGGGTAACATTAATTAGTATGAATTAATAAGACTAAAACAATAGTCTGATTATTTTACATTAGCATCTTTTTTGCCCCGGACCATGTATTTTAGTATTAATGTAAAAGGGAAACAATAGTCCATAATTTTGTTTTCTTGATTATTTTTACATTAGTCTGAGAAGAGCCACATGCTGTGTTACCATGTACAAATTGCAAAGACTAAAATAATTTTGAGGAATTATTAATCAGACATTATTTTACTAATTAATGTTACCCCAAAAATATCTTATACTAATAGGAGTATCCCCTTTCTCCTTTCTATATTTTGAATTAGAGAAAGAAAAAGAAAAGTAGGAATTCATATTTAACTGATACGTGCACTCCGCACGATTTAATAAAAAAAAATCAAAACAAACTAAAAATTGACAACATAAAGATTTATTTCTGTTTTGATTTAGATATATGTTGCTTAATAATTTATTATTAGAATTGTTGTTTCAGTTTTTATTTTTTTTTTTCCAGTTATGTTTAATTTGTTTGTGTCCGAGTATTTTTCTGTTTTTTTTATGATAGTGTGGTCAAGCTTTGAGATTCAGGATCGGATGCAAACATAATAATATATGGTTTCAGATC
Organism: Hemerocallis citrina; assembly: GCA_017893485.1. Classification (NCBI taxonomy): domain Eukaryota; kingdom Viridiplantae; phylum Streptophyta; class Magnoliopsida; order Asparagales; family Asphodelaceae; genus Hemerocallis; species Hemerocallis citrina. The sequence continues at coordinate 17,960,187 of CM030364.1, read as the reverse complement.
CGAAGAAGGGGGATCGTCAGGTGTGAGATTGGAATGAACTGACTTGCATATAAGGGTTTTTCTTCTAATTGTTATCTATTTTCTTTTGGACTTTTGCATTCTAAGAAATATCATCATTAAATTTTCAATTACGAAGATTAATGGATTGTGGATGATGGTAAAAAGCATGAAAGTTCAATAGTTTAACCCATCTTATTATTATTGCATTTTATTATTTTATTTTCTTAGGTTATAAGTGAGCAAATGAGTGAATATATAAGAAAGCTAATAACTTGCATCAAATAATTGATAAAAAGATAAGATGAAAATTTGATGTAGTAAGCTCGAAATATGCTGGAATAAGAAGGGAAACAACATGCAGACAGTGATATCTTTTCTACATCTTTTGTTTTGGAGAATTGTAGTATTGTATGTATATTTTTTTGTTTAATCATTTTGTAGAGGTACAACTAAGGAGTAATATAGAATAGTTAGGAGCAAATATTGAGGAATTTTGCAGACAATATGAGTATTTGTAAGCAAGCTTTAGAATGGATGAATCTGACACGATTGTAAGTGATTTTTGAAAATACCTCTTTCTCGGCATCTCAAAATTTAGGGTTCTAGGGTTTACCTATGCCTTGGTGCTGAAATTGTTGGAGAGTTACACACATCGAGAATTATGGACTTTCTTTTCAATTGAATAGAAAATATAGAATGATGTTGGTTTCAAAATGTGAATTGGTGAATATATACATTTGTCATATTTTGATATATATCTAACTATATATCAATTATTGTTCCCTCAATGAGTTTCTGATGTTGATTATATTTGATTTGAAAGAAAATGTTTGATTTGAGAGGAAAGACGGTTAAGAACCACGCGGTTGAGAAGGAGATAACGAAGTACATTAAGGAGTCGGAGAAGAGCCACAACCCAACTTCGGTAATTATTCAACTTTTTTTTCCCCTTTCCTTTCAATTGTATAAAAATATAGAATGATATTAGTTAGTTTGAAAGTATGAATTAGTTAATTTGTATTTTTCATCTTTTAATTATATTGTGATTGAAATAGTTAAGGGGTATCTGTAAATTTTTAAGTTCCATATAATTTTATGAATTCCTCAAAATTATTTTAGTCTGTGCAATTTGTACATGGTAACACAACATGTGGCTCTTCTCAGACTAATGTAAAAATAATCAAGAAAACGAAATTATGGACTATTGTTTCCCTTTATCGACCCCACTGCTACCCCAAAAATTATTTTAGTATATTGTTCCGGACTAATGTAAAAATAATTTCGTTTTCTTGATTTTTCTTTATTCTCAATTGTTTAGTTGAAATGAATTTTATTTTTGTTGTGGTGGTTTGGTGGCATTGCATAGTATGGAGGAAGTTGCAGAGAAGAGGAAAGCTTTGATCGAGCATGCGAATGAGATCAAGATGCCAGAAAATGCCTCTTCTTTTCAGGTATGGAGTAGTGTTGGTGGTAGTTTCCGGTACTTGATTGGAGTGGAGTTGATTGGAAATATGATTGACATTTTTTTCATATGATTAGTTTTAAATTCGGGTTGTTATTTGTTGTATCGGAAGGTTTTAGTATGATTGTTATAAAGAGGTTTTGTTTGGTAGATTTTGGTGTGTTGTTAAAGATTTTTTTTTTATTTTAATATTTTGGATTTCCAGATATTTTAATTTTTGAAATCTAATTAGTTTAAGAGCAACTATAGTTATTTTTTTGTCCCTTTTTATTTTTTAGGGAACCATCATAGTTGTTTTAAGTACAAGTAAAAAATAAATAAATTTTACAGTTCTTTTTAGCCTTATAGACAAAATGTTGATAACATTAAAAAACAGTTATGAAGAAAAAAATTAGAAGATACTAACTAAAATTGTATTTTCATCTATATGTAGATGTACTAGAAGACACTAACTAAAATTATGTTGTCAATTATATTGAATAAAAATATAGAGTGATACTGGTTTGAAAATTTTGAATTGGTTAATATATATATATATATATATAAATATAGCTTATTATCAATTACTGTACCCTCAATGTCTTTCTGATGTTGATTATTTTTTATTTGAGAGGGAAGGCGGTTGAGAAGCACACGGTGGAGATGAAGATATCGGAGTACATCAAGGAGTCCGGCAAGAGCTGCAACCCAACTTTAGTAATTATTCGATTTTTTTCTTTTCCTTTCAATTGAATAGAAATATAGATTGATGTTGGTTGGTTTGAAAATGTGAATTTGTTAATCTGTAGATTTGTTATCTTTTAATTATATTGTGATCAAAAGAGTTAAGAGACATCTTTAAGTTCTTGAGTTTTATATAATTTTATGATTCTCACAAAATTATTTTAGTCTGTGCCATTTGTACAGAATAACACTGATCACCAACTAATTTTTTATAATTCAAATTGGTTCATGCTGAACTTTGTATTGAAATTTTTTGATTTTTTAATATATCTTTTGATAAAGTCTGTGCAATTTGCACATCATAATACTAGTTTTGATAATATTGTATTAGTGTGCTATTTTATTTTATTTTTCTTTTTGATAATATTGTGTCAGTGTGCTATTAATTTATTAACTCTCATGTACTGTTAAAAAGGAAACTAAAACTTAACTTTATTCAAACTTTCTCACGAGTAATCCATCAAGAAAGCAACTACAAAATAACTCCATCAATTCTTCACATTAAAGATAGAGATGACTACACATACATGGGTTATTACCCCACATACACATAAAATTCAGATCCTACCGAAAGTATCTGGGCTTCAACTGACTAAGGGTCTGTTTGGTTCGAGGGTTTGGGAGGGGAGGGGAGGGGAGGGAAGGGGTTTTTTATTATTTTTCTTGTTTGGTTCAATTTTTAGGAGGGGAGGGGAGGGAAATGGGGGGGTGCAACATTCCTCCTGAGCCAATTTTGGCTCCCCTCCAAAAGTGGGGGGATTTGGAGGGGAGAGAAAATAAAGCTAATTTTTTAAAGTTGTATGACCAAATTGCCCTTTTTAAAAAATCTAAATCCTAAAAAAACCATTCTTTCTCCATACGACTGTTTCTCTTCCCGGTCTCCCGCTCTCTTTTCTCCCTATCCCGTCCGCCATTCGCATGCCCCCTTCCGCCGTTCGCACACCGCCGGCCGCCGGCCGCCCACCGCCGTTGCCCCTGCAGTCATCAAGGATTCGAAACAAGCAAGCAGATGGCCATTCATTTCGTAAATGAGACGAGAACTCAACATTCCAACAAGTTCTCACTATTCAGTACATTTTCCTTTTTCCTTTTTTTCTCAAATCATTTTTATGAAGAAGCTTGACAAGCAGCAATTTTCCTGAACTGAGAAATACATACAACGATGACTGTAACATTGGTTGAGTCAAAAAAATTGACTGCAATATTGGTACAATTAATGCGTATGCAATGAAATGAGATGAATATAACACCATCACGTACATAAAAATGTATGGGACTATACACCTTGTGCATCCAAATCTGTTATTGGGTAGAGAAATTCAAATATATAGCAAGGAAAATGAATCCACTATGTATCTATCTCAGCAACTATGTGGCTCAGCTTCTTGGCCAGGGCTTTCTGTGTAAGTGCAAGACAGATAATACATTAGCGCATAGACATTATACACTCAATCGGAACGAAAAAAGAATTACAGATTATGAGGGTTTACGCCTCTAAGAAATCACAAATGTGTCCTCTGATAACGCATAGCCAAAAACAAAGGAGATTGGATATGACTATATACTCGATGGATCATCAATCTGAATTTAAAGTAGTTTTAGTTCAAAATTCCATACCTTTTTCAAATACTTCTTGTGAAGTTTCAACGCCCCCACGCAAGCTTTCTTTGCATCTATGTTTCAGCTATGTGCTACTTTGTTCTGTATGGTTGTGTTACTTAATTCTGTACAGAAGCAACTCAAAAATACAGTCATTTTTGTCCAAGTATTAGATTTTATTGTAAGACTTCATCAATCTTTACATTCGGTGACTGAGTAATTTTGCAGTGGATGATTCAAGTTCCTGGCTCTTGGAACACCATCAAATTTGCATTGGAAAAGACAAGTTTGGGAAAGAAATGAAGAAATGTTCAACTGCTGCTAGTGTTAATGTAAGTTTATATGTTATTGAGTCAATTATGTAAGTTTTATATCTAAATTGTTATTATTGCATTAAGAAGCAAATGTCAATGTATGAATTTCTTATTATATGCAAAAGGGTATAAAAGTAATTTTATTATAAAATCCATTCCCTCCCCTTGTGAACCAAACAAGAAAATTATTATTTTCCCTCCCCTCCCCTCCTTTGAACCAAACAGAGTTTTCATTAAATCCCTCCCCTCCCTTTCCCTCCCCTTCCCTCCCTTCCATTAAAATCCCTCCCCTCCCCTCCCCTCCTTTGAACCAAACAGACCCTAAAAGACACCACACGAAAGGTACAATAATTATATTTTAAAAAAGGGGTTTTGACATGTATACCCCTAACAAATATGATAATATCATATATAATCCTCACAAATGTATATTTTCGTATATGCCCCTAACAATTTGGATTTTATTTCATATTTACGCCTATGTTAGATATCTCTAAGTTAACCATGATTTTACCCTTACGAGACAAATAAAAATCAAATTAAAAAATCAAATTAGACAATCAAATGAGAAAAAATTTACGAGTCTTAAGAAAAATAAATGAGGAAACTTATAATCTATCGTTAAAAAACAAGATTGATGACAAATTTAGAGAAGTAATGTGAAAAAGAACATGTAGTTCGGGCCTCTTAGTCCAAAATTGCTCAAACTAAGAGTGTTAGAGGGAGGAGTGTTCAAAGTGTTCAAAAGAATACTCCGAATAGATGAAGAGATTCATTAGCGGCTTTCAAAGATGTACTGTTAGTTTGTCTATTTCTTGAAAAAATAAAAAAATTTTGAGAAGAGTTAATGAGTCTCGGTTGGATTAACAATTGTCTAGATTTACAAGAATGAAGAAGATAAAGTTTGAATGGTAGAAGAGAGAATATTTTAATCATTTTTCATCAAGTCCATTAAAAAAACTGAAAATTCTCCATCAGTTTGAGTTTTTTTAACTAGATGGGTAATTAAGAAATGTGGCATATATTGTTTGGAAAAAATTTGAAAATACATATTTGTGAAGGACATATATAATATTTATTTATTTGTTAGAGGTATACATATTAAAAACCCTAAAAAAAAACAACAACAACAGCTAATAGCTGATGCTAATACTTGACCCTACAGATACTTCCCTACAGAGAAGAAGGCATATCTCCCATGGGAATAAAACATATAGCCTATTGGACATAGAAAAAAAAGGTGTGACAAAAGAGCTAAGCCGTTCTTCTTGAAAAACCACGCCTTCTACAAAAGCCCCTATGCTGCATGCTGCATCCAGAGAACTCCTGTTAGCGGGTACAGTTTTTTACGGAAATCGAAGGTTAAGATATTTTGTCATACTTTTTCCTCTGACTAATAATAGGTCATGAGTAATGCTTTAGCCACTACCAATTTCACTACCATTTTCTTCACTACCTTAGGTGGCATAGTCCTATTGAAGAGTTCTCCCACCTACTCTATCAGTCCCTGCCTATTGGAATGTGCCACATAAGGTAGTGAAGAGAAATATAGTGAAATTGGTAGTGGCTCTAGCATTACTCATAGGTCATATAACTTTTTTGCCCCATGGACCTCATCCATAGACTAGGCCCACTACTGATCTCTGAACCTATGATGTTTTATTAAATCCTTTGGGATGAAATCAAAAGACAACATCATAAAAGAGAACATCATAACACTCATGAATGAGTTCTTCAATTGTAGATTGAAATTGGGCATGTTCAACTTTACAGAAGTCATCTCATATCTAAATAGGAAGATTCACACCAAGTGAGTGATTTCAGACCCATAAGTCTTCTCAATTGCTCGGTCAAGATTATCACTAAGACCTTGACCAACTAATTGGGGAAGATAATTGATAGACTAATCAGCCGCGAACTGTCTGGCTTCACCAGTGGAAGATGTATACTGGATTATGTGGCCAGTGCAAAAGAGGTGATCCATAAATGTCATATCACAAATGAGAAGAGCTACCTACTCAAACTGGACTTCGAGAAAGCATATGATTCGGTTGGCTGAGAGTGCCTACTTGAAACCCATAAAGGTAGAAGGTTTGGAGATAGGTGAATCAGATGGATCTATCACTGTCTGTGATCATGAAAACATCTATTTCGGTCAACGAACGGACTGGCCATCTATTTTCTTGTAGAAAATGACTCAGACAGGGGGACCCTCTTTCACCCCTCCTCTTTACGTTGGTTATGGATGTGTTTAAGGCCATGTTAGACAACTGTAAGCACGAGAGTTGGATCTCCCCTGTGGCTTACAGTATGAATCGACAGGCATGTACGATTCTGTAGTATGCAGACAATACAATACTGTTCGGCAATGGAGACATAAGGAAAACTATCTACTTTAAAGGAGATCTATACTGCTTTGAGGCGTGGTCCGGGTTAAGGGTAAATTACCACAAGAGTTCTTTGGTCCCTATTGCCTTGTCGGAAACAAATGCGGAGGTACACGCTACCATCCTCAATTGGAAAGATTCCCTATTAAATACCTAGGTCTCCCACTCAGATCAGGTAAATTAAAGAAGTTGGATTAACTACTGACCATTGACAGAGTGGAAGCTAGACTTTTGGGATAGAATGACAAATCCCTTTCAATTGGAGGAAGAGTGGTCCTTATCAACTCGATTCTATCCAATCGATCTACATACTATATATCATTCTTTGAACTACTAAAGTAGGTGATCCATAGAATAGCCCACAACCGACAGAGATTTATGTGGAAAGGGGCTGACACTGATAGGGGAGGCTACCATCTGATTAGATGTGAAAAAGCGTGCATGAAGAAAGCATATGGAGGGTTGGGTATCATCGACTTGAGAGACATGAACTTTGTCCTACTTGGTAAATGGTGGCGACAAGTGCTCCATCCAAGTGGCGAAGGCTGGTAAAAATTCATACAATCCTATATGCAGGGGAATGGAACGAGAAGTTTATGTTTCTGGATTTGGGCTAGGATCTCCTAGTTTTGGAAAGGCATCGTCAGATACCATGATCCATTCTACAAGGGGGTTACATTATTTATAGGTAATGACTTCTCAACCAAATTCTGGTGGGACAAATAGTATAACGCTCACCTTAGATATATATTCCAGGATCTATACGAGCAAGCATCTCAACCTCACGTCTCTATGGTCAAGACAAGGAGGAGGAGGGGGAGGGGGGGGGGGGGGGGGGGTTGGAAACCATCCTTTAGAGCCCGACTAGGCCGGGAGTCCCAGTTGAGATTTGGACCTGCAAGACTACAATGCGCAGACTGAGGTGAAGTGCTCACATGGCTCGGACCGAAAATCTTGGGGTCTGGAGAATAACGGTTCCTTCATGGTTCACTCTTTATACAATCGTATCCTCCTTCGGGGATGTAGACCAAAGTGGTTGTGATCCAAAGTAAGAGTATTCCTATGGTTGGTGCTCAATAATGCTATCCTGACAAGAGAGAACTTGACCAAAAGATAACAGAATATTGCGACCAATTGTGACTTCTGCAACACTCATACCGAATCTCTAAACCACCTATTCCTTGAATGCTTAAGGAGCAAAGCACCCTTGGTTGAAGTTCTGAGGACCTTGGGAACGAATGATTATCCCCACAATGACAAGGTTCTGTGGATTGGTCCCAATTTTGCATCAGTGCGTCATGAGATAAAAGAAGCATGGTACATCGCCATCGCAGCAATGACCTGAATTTTATGGCTTGATATAAATAACTTTTACTTTCGTGTGACTTGTAATATTATTTCTGGTATTTTAACTCATATCATGCATCTTATTTTCTTTCGGGTACAGTGTAACGACTGAGAGGGAGGATCGCCAAAGCCTTCTAGACGAATACGATGATGAGGAGGTAGCGTTCAGACCTACCCTCAACTGAGTGGAGCGATGAGGACCATACATTCACCCTTTAGGGTTTTGTTGGAAAGGCCACTATGTTTGTACTTGTTAGTATTTTATTTTGTATGTCGGTATTATTTTGGACATGTCTATTTTGGACATGTCTCATCCTCCCTGGCTTTGTTGGAAGTTTATGTTGTATTTCCTACTTTATTTTTTGCTTAGTAATTTTTTGTACAATCTCCATATACTTTGTGGATATTTTATTAATCTCTTATCAATGAAATATGGTGCATGTATCCCACCTTTATCCTATAAAAACAAACAAACTAACAAACGACTACAGAACCTCCCTAGTCCCTACTGCATCCGCTCCTAAAAGCCACCGTTACTACTTTTGGGCCCAGTTGGGGCCAAATAGATCCCTGATCAAGCCTTGCTCTTACAATCCATGAGACCCATAGGCCTACATAAGGTCGGACTCAGTTTGTCCTGAAGGGCCTTTATTCTCGCCAGGACCGCCCTCAACCTTGGATCGACAATGCAGGATAGATTACCCAACCATATCCTTTGGAGTGATCAGGTCAAGTCCATGATAACCCAATAGGCACTCGTACATCAAAACAGTGAGCTCGACCTCGTGGGTCGATTCTTGCATTCGGACCAACTGAGCCTTCAACTTATTTGACTGCTCAATTTCTGGTAGGGCAGAAAAATCTTGAAGGATCCGAAGGGCCTCGAACTCATTTGGATAGACTTCAGGATGGGCCTTGTCACGCCCATAGATGGCAATCATGGCATCACAAGCAGTGATATGCCACAAAGAGTGGCAAAGTTCATTGATTGATTTTGAGGAACCCAGCATGCATGGCGAACGACATCATTGGCGATCCCAGCAGCCAAAATCACCTTCTTTCTCTCTTGCCATTGATGATCTCTATTGATCTTTCCCTCCTCTCTGGAATATCTCTAATCTTTAATCTCTAATATCTATAATATCTAATATTATAATGGGAGAATGTCTTCGTGTCATTTGTAAATCTACTAATGCATGCATTACACGTGCATAATTAATATGAAGGAGGTCTTAGGTTCGAGTCATCACTACATCAGATTTTTTACTTTATTTTTTTCAAAATATATTAAATGTGCATCACACGTGTAAATTATTATCTATCTATCTATCAATCCATCTATAATATAATATATAATAACTATTATGATATAAAAGTTGGGAGTTGTAAATCTACCTACTTACGTGCAACTTCAACTCTCCCATTATAGTCTTCACATTTACTTTAAAAAATACTAGTAATTTACACGTGTGATGCACATTTTAATAATTTTTTTTAAAAAAATAAAAATTCTGACGTAAGGAGGATTCGAACCTGAAATCTCTTTTATATTAGTGATGTACGTACATTGCACATGTTGGTAGATTGACAAATGACACTAAAGGTCTTCTCCCATTATAATATTAGAGATACAGTCATATTTATTAAGATATGCATCGCACGTGTAAATAAGAGTTTTTACTTTAGTTTTATTTTAAAAAAATTATTATGATGCATGGCATGTGTATAAAAGACTAGTAATATATACATGCGATGCACGTATTAATTTTTAAAAAAAAATAATACGTGCATCGCACGTGTATATTACTAGTCTTTTATAGTGAAAGGGTGGGCATGAGAAAGAGAGAAGGGTAAGGGGGGTTTAAATCAGGATCGGCTCTGGCCCAGGGCCAGCTAGGCGACCGCCCAGGACCCACTTCAGGGGAGGGGCCCAATTTTTTTAAAATATAATAGATTAATGGTCTTATAATTACTATAATGGATTAATGAGTTTGTAATTAATTTTTAGGAGAGGGCCAATTTAGTAATCTTTCTCTTTTCTAGTGTCACTTCAACTTCTTCAAAAAAAAAAAAAATCCAGCGTCTTCATCTTCTTCAAATTCTTTCTCTCTCACTCACTCTCTCTTTCTTCTTTCGGCATCTTCTGATCTTTTTCAAATTGTCAGTTGAGAATTTTCGTTTGTTTCTTTTACATAGTTTTTTTTTCTTAGCAGGAGTTGTAGTTGGAGTTGTAGTCATGGTGTTTCGGGTATCAGAGGCGTAGTTGGAGTTGTTGGTCTTCTTAGCAGGACTGCAGGAGTTGTTGATCTTCTTAGCACTACTCTGATAGTTCATCCCTCTCGTGTCGTTTTTTTTAATTAATAGAATTGAGAATCTCTCTTGTGGGTTTAGGAGGTACTGGGGTAGAAATCATTCCAACAATAGTATTGTTGATTGATTTTATTGTTAGGCAAGCTTAGTGACCAACTGAAATTTGAAGCTTATTTATATGATAAGCTTGATTCTTGGGCCCTGGCCTTATATTTTAGATAAGATGTGATTGATTTTTTTTTTGGCAGATGCAAGAGCCGCTGTCACTATGCTTAATGAAAAATATGGAGTATTTGATGTCATAAAGTGATATGGCTAAAATTGGGGTTAAATCGGGACCGTCCAGATCGATCACGAATCCTGAAGCACGGGGGTAAAAAGGTAATTTCACATACAGATGGATCCAAAACGGGTATTGGGCCTCCTTCTCACAGAACCAACCACCCGCGAATAGATCCACTTCAATTGGGTACGGGTCCCGACCCGATACAAGCCCAATCCACCAAGAAGAGAATCAGGCCACTGATTTGGTCAAATCAATAAACCTGATTAGCTCTCACCAGGGAATCAAGGCCTAACTTCCCAAAACAGAATAGGAGGATTTTTCTCCTATTTGTTAGGCAGGAAATTAGGCCCCAAATCGTTCCAAAGGCGACTATAAATACAACCCCTCTACCACCGAGACCAGGTTAATCACTCTTTCACCACTTAAGCCCTTTCTTAATCTTTTGCTGATTACTGACAAGAACGTCGGAGGGTGCGTCGCCGGAATCAACCCCGGTGTTTCGCACTTCCTTGCAGGTAGCGGCGGGAGCAAGTAGGCTGAGTAAGCTGTTCAGGTTTTCCTCGGATCCACAAATTCTATCTGTTTACCCCCACACCGAAATCAGCGGTAACAGATTGGCGCCGTCTGTGGGAAACCCACACGAACAGTCTCAGTCCATTCTCCGCCGTCCTCTGCAGCCATGCCGCCGAAGAAGAACAGATCCAGAGGGTCGAACCGTGGGGGCAACCCCACCGACCCGGCGAATGAAGCCCCGGTCAACCCTATCCTTCAGTCCAACCTCCCTCCGCTGACCCAGCAGGTCCCGCCTCCTCCTCATCCTCAGCAGCAGCCCAACAACGGTCCGTCCGGTCCTAATGCTCGGCCCGAAAAGCAGCCTACCAATCCGTGCCACGTCTCGATCCACAATGGGTCCTCGGACTCGATGGCTTCCCATCACCCCGACCTCCGCATCACACTCCAAAACCGCCATAAGGATGACGACCTCCGTACTCATCTTGACGAGAGGCGGGCCCGAGAGGGAGCCTCCCGCCAGCGTCAAGGTGAGCGGTCGCCACGTCATCGGGACGGCAGAAGGTCCCCGGAGCGCAGAGGCCGAGTGGCGTCCCCTGAGCGCCGAAGGAGGAGGTCCCGGTCCCCCAGGGATCGGCGTCATCCGAGGGACCGAGACATGCCCATCAGCCGAGCCGAGTTCCTCCAGTTTCAAGAGACCGTTCTGCAGGCCCTCAATCTCCGACAGAACGGCCAGAATGCTCAGAGGGTTCCGACGCCGCCCAGGGATCCCAGTCCCCGGCGCCGAACCCGGAGTCCTTCCCCGGCTCCCAGCCGACAGCAACGGCAACAAAGCCCTCGGCGCTCCCAGGACTACCGGCGCCGCAGTCCACACTCCCCTTCCTACGAAGAGGAGTCCGGAGGATCATACGACTACCAGCGGAGGGACGACGCGCTCATCCGCCGTATCCATGAGGTGGAGAGGCGCATCGGCCGTATGGACAGGGAAGAAGAGTCCCGAGCCGGAACCTTCCGTCCGAGCCGACCTCCCTTCTCAAGGTCGATCATGGAGGCCCATATTCCGAGGAGTTTCAAACCGCCACAGTTTGAAACATACTCAGGGGAATCCGACCCGGTCGACCACGTCGAGAGCTTCAAGACACTGATGCTTATCCACCAAGCTTCCGACGCAGTGCTATGCAGGACCTTCCCCGCCACCCTCAGGGGGTCGGCTCGGGAATGGTATTCTAGACTCGCCCCCTCATCCATCTTCTCGTTCGAACAGTTCGAGACGCTGTTCATCACTCACTTCGTGAGTAGCCGGCGAGCCGAGAAGACGAGTCTTTCCTTACTGAACCTGCGGCAGGAGAAAGAAGAAAAGCTGCGGGACTATGTGAAAAGGTTTACCGCAGAAGTCCGGTCCATAGCTTCCTTGGACCAGTCCGTGGCTACCGTGGCGTTCCAGTCGAACGTCCATAACGCCAACCTCCGATCATCCCTCGCCAAGAAGCCTCCGCATGACTTCGCCGACCTCCTCCTGAGGTGCGAGAAGTACATCCGAGCAGAAGAGGCCGAAGCCCTTCCCAGCTTTGGAGGGCCCTCCGCAGGATCGAAAAGGAAGGCGACGGGGGAGGAAGGGTCGAAAAAAGCTCAGAAGGACATGGGCGGCCAACGTCGCCCTCCCCCCAAGTTCGAGAAATTCACGCCCCTCACAACTCATGTCTCCACTATCCTCATGGAGGTAGAGAAGGAGGGGGTCCTCCCTCCAGCCCCGAGGATGCACAAACCGGCGAAGAGGAGGGACAAAGACAAGTGGTGTCGGTACCACCGAGACCACGGGCACGAGACGAATGACTGTCGGGCTTTGAGAGATGAGATCGAAGCCCTCATCCGAAGGGGGCAGTTGGCGAAGTTCGTGAAGGCTAACGATCGGACAGATCGGAACTCTCCTCCCCCTCGGGGGGCTAATAAGCGCTCTGAGCGGCGCGAAGTAACACCTGAGTTCGAAGAAGAAAGGGTTCTGCATATGATCCACGGGGGCCCCATGGGCGGCTCCTCTAATACGTCTCGGAAAGCCTTCGTCCGAGAGGTGAACTCGGTCCACAGTGCTCCTCCTCCCAAGGGCTTCGGTGTGCCCGTGTCCTTCTCCGACGTCGATCTCGAAGGAGTCCGAACCCCTCACTGTGATGCCCTCGTCATCAACCTCCGCATGGCCAACTTCAAGGTGCAGAGGATTTTGGTTGACAACGGGAGTTCGGTAAACATCCTATTCCTCTCGGCCTTCCAGGGCCTCCAGCTGTCCCGAGACCGTCTCAAGCCGGCCGGATACACTCTACACGGGTTCACGGGGGTCCCGGTAACCGTCGAAGGGGTGATAACCCTTGACGTTACTGCGGGGAGCACCCCTACTACCCGGACCGAGCCAATGGACTTCATGGTCGTTGACGTCCCGGCAGCATACAACGTCATCCTCGGCCGCCCTGGCCTAGCCGCCCTTGAGGCCGTCCCCTCAGCATATCATTTGAAGATGAAGTTCCCCACTCGGTCGGGAGTAGGGGAAGTAAGGGGAAGCCAGGAAACAGCTCGGAAGTGCTACATGACTTCCACCGGGGGACCAGTGCTCTCGCTCGAGACACTCGAGATCCCCGAGCCGAAGGTTCGTCCGACATCCGAGCCAGCGGACGAGTTAGAAGAAGTACTCTTCTCCGACGAGGATCCGAGCCGAAAATTCCTCGTCAGCAAGTCCTTGCCGACTGTGCTATTCTCCGACCTGGTGAGGTGCATCCGGGATAACCGTGACCTATTTGCTTGGTCGGCCGCGGATATGCCCGGCATCTCCGAAGACTTGCTCGTCCACCGCCTAAGCGTCGAACCGGGGTGCAAACCGGTTCAGCAGAAGAGGCAAAAGTTCGCTCCCGAGCGACAGCAGGCAATCAAGGAGGAAGTGGATAAGCTGCTGAAGGCCAAGTTCATCCAGGAGGTGAATTATCCCGAGTGGCTGTCGAATGTTGTAATGGTCAAGAAGTCCAATGGCTCGTGGAGGATATGCATCGACTTCACCGACCTCAACAAAGCGTGTCCGAAGGATCCCTTCCCTCTCCCGAACATCGACACCCTAATCGACGCCACCTCGGGCCATGAGCTCCTCAGCTTCATGGACGCCTTCTCGGGATACAATCAAATCCGGATGTTCCCTCCGGACATCCCGAAGACCTCCTTCGTCACCGACCAAGGCCTCTACTGCTACCGAGTAATGCCGTTTGGTTTGAAGAACGCGGGCGCCACCTACCAGCGCCTCGTCAACAAGGTCTTTCAGCATCAGATCGGCCGAAACATGGAGGTGTACGTTGACGACATGCTCGTCAAGAGCATCCGCGGCACCGACCATGTAGCCGACCTCTAAGAGGCTTTCGGCGTGTTGAGGAAGTACAACATGCGGCTAAACCCGAACAAGTGTGCGTTCGGAGTCTCCTCTGGCAAGTTCCTCGGTTTCATGGTGAGCCAGCGGGGGATTGAAGCTAACCCCGAAAAGATCAAAGCCATATTAGACATGGCCCCGCCTCGGAACGTCAAAGAGGTGCAGAAGCTCACCGGTCGGCTCGCAGCCATTGGTCGGTTCCTCTCCAAGTCAGGGGAAAAGTGCCTTCCCTTCTTCAAAGCACTCCGAGGCGCTAAGGGATTTGAATGGGGCGAGGCACAGCAAGCATCGTTCGACCAGCTGAAAGCCTATCTGGTGAACCCCCCTCTGCTCAGTAAGCCGGTCCCAGGCGAGCCTCTCTTCCTCTACTTGGCAGCCTCCGAGCAGTCCCTGAGCGCTGTCCTGGTCAGGGAAGAGGACCGGACCCAGAGGCCTATTTACTACGTGAGCAAGGTACTTCGGGATGCCGAGCTCCGTTACCCGAGGATAGAAAAGATAGCCTACGCCCTCGTCATGGCAGCAAGGAAGCTTCGGCCCTACTTCCAATCTCATTCAGTCATCGTCCTCACCGATCAACCGCTAAAGCAGATCCTCCACAAGCCAGAGACCTCGGGTCGGCTGATGAAATGGTCCGTAGAGCTGAGTCAGCACGACATCACTTATCAGCCTCGGACGGCAATTAAGGCTCAGGCTCTCGCCGACTTCATTGTAGAGACCACCATCCCTGAGGTCGGCCACGTCCCAAATGGGCCCCCCATTTGGACAGTCTTCGTGGACGGGTTCTCTTGCAGCGAAGGAAGCGGCGCCGGGATTATCTTAAACGGCCCTGACAACTTCGTCTTGCAGTATGCGATCTGCCTGAACTTCAAGGCTTCGAACAACGAGGCGGAATACGAGGCCCTCATAGCTGGCCTCGGACTCGCACGAAGTGCTTGGGCGCAGCGCCTACGGGTTCACAGTGACTCCCAACTAGTTGTGAATCAGGTCTTGGGCGAGTACGAGGCCCGGGATGAGCGAATGGCTAAGTACCTCGCCAAGGTCCGGGGTCTGATGGGTCGGTTCGAAGAAGCCATCATCCAGCGTGTCCCTCGGGAGGAGAACTCACAGGCCGATGCTCTCTCCAAACTGGCTTCGTCTTCTCTGTAGGGTCTTGAACGGACCGTGCTGATCGAAGTCCTCTCCAAGCCGAGCATCGAAGACGAGATGCCTAGCTCGATGGAGACATTGCCGGTCGCGCTGCAGGACAATTGGATGAAACCACTGGTGGAATTCTTAAGGGATGGAGTTCTGCCTCAAGATCCCAAAGAAGCACGCCGAGTTAGAACCCGAGCCGAGCGCTATGTCTTAATCGAGGGCATCCTATACAAGCGCTCCTTCTCCCAAATAGACGGCCGACCATATCTACGATGCCTCTCTCCGGATCAGGCCGAATATGCCCTACAGGAGCTTCATGAAGGGATCGGCGGGGCACACTCGGGATCTAGGTCCCTGGCCCGAAAAGCTCTGAATTATGGGTACTTCTGGCCGACGCTTCTCCAAGACGCCGAGCGACACGTTCGGCAGTGCGGCTCCTGCCAGAGACACTCCAGCATCCGACGCCTCCCTCAAGCCAACCTCACCTCCCTATCGAGCCCTATCCCCTTCGCGATGTGGGGAATGGACTTGATAGGGCCTTTCCCTCCAGCTTCGGGTCAGCTCAAGTTTTTAGTCGTAGCTATCGACTACTTCTCGAAGTGGGTCGAGGCCGAGCCCCTCGCCACGATAACCGAGAACAAAGTGGTGCAGCTCTTCTGGAAGAACATTATATGCAGATTCGGCGTCCCGCGCGTCCTCGTGACAGATAATGGGACCCAGTTCACTGGCTCAGCATTCCGAACCCTGTGCGACGACCTCGTCATTCAACAGCGTTTCTCGTTCGTCTCGCACCCCCAGTCGAACGGACAAGCCGAGAACGCTAATAAGCAGATCCTTGCGGGGATCAAGAAGAGGTTGGACAAGTGCTCCAAAGGACAGTGGGTCGACCAACTCCCTAATGTGTTGTGGAACTACCGCACAAGCAAGCGGACGCCCACTGGAGAGTCCCCTTTCAGCCTTACTTATGGGGCCGAGGCCGTAATACCCCTCGAGGTCGGAATTCCTTCCCCTCGGCTCATCGCCTATGACGAAGCGCAGAATGCCAGAGAACTCAGAGGAAACTTGGACCTGATAGATGAACTGAGGGAAAGGGCATCGATTCGGCAGCAGAATTACAGAAGGAGAGTCGAGCTAGCCTACAACAAGAAAGTCCGACCCGCCAACCTTGAGCAAGGAGACCTGGTGTTGAGAAAGCTAGCCATATCCCTCCCCAGTCAGAAGGGCAAGCTAGCTCCGAATTGGGAAGGGCCGTACCGGGTCACAAAAGTTGTTCGGCCTGGGACATATCGACTTGAGGACATGGATGGTAGAGAGCTCCCGAGGACCTGGAATGCCGATCACCTCCTGAAATACCAAGAGAGCGCCCCGGCGCCTCTCTAAGTAATCCGAGGTGTCGCGCCATTCCTCTCCTTTAACTTGTAACCTGTTCTATGAATTCTACTATGTAAAACGGTTCGCCGTCAAATATCAAATAAAGAAAGTTCCATTTTGTTTTTGAACTTGCCTGTTTTTTCCTCCCCTCTTACTATACCAATGGCTCGGAGTCCAACACTCGGCTCGACTTTACCTCCTCGGTTCGTCTCCGGACGAACCAGGGGTAGATCGCCGTTCGGAATTGCTCCCACAGCCGTTGAACTATACCGATGGTTCGGAGTCCAACACTCGGCTCGACTTTACCTCCTCGGTTCGTCTCCGGGCGAACCAGGGGTAGATCGCCGTTCGGAATTGCTCCCACAGCCGTTGAACTATACCGATGGTTCGGAGTCCAACACTCGGCTCGACTTTACCTCCTCGGTTCGTCTCCGGGCGAACCAGGGGTAGATCGCCGTTCGGAATTGCTCCCACAGCCGTTGAACTATACCGATGGTTCGGAGTCCAACACTCGGCTCGACTTTACCTCCTCAGTTCATCTCCGGACGAACCAGGGGTAGATCGCCGTTCGGAATTGCTCCCACAGCCGTTGAACTATACCGATGGTTCGGAGTCCAACACTCGGCTCGACTTTACCTCCTCCGTTCATCTCCGGACGAACCAGGGGTAGATCGCCGTTCGGAATTGCTCCCACAGCCGTTGAACTATACCGATGGTTCGGAGTCCAACACTCGGCTTGACTTTACCTCCTCGGTTCGTCCCCGGACGAACCAGGGGTAGATCGCCGTTCGGAATTGCTCCCACAACCGTTGGACTATGCCTAAGGTCCGGAACACGTATCCCGACCACTCTTGACTATCAGCCGAGGTCCGAAGGCAAACACATTCGGTCGGCGTTCGAGCAAGTGCCTTCCCGAGCTGGTAAACGGGGAAAACACACTTCCCCCTCAACTTTCGTGCGTGACCTCGATCAGACGGCTCAGATCGTGCCACTCGCGCAAAACGACAAGATAACGTTTTCTTGGAAAACGAGCCGCCTCGAGATCCGCGCCTACATTCAACGGCTCAGATCTCGCCACGTCAAAATAGCACTCTCGAGAACATCGCCGTGTCAGACCCACTAAGCGACAAATCGCCGTACCCCTGGGGATCCATTCGGCCAAATAGACACACTCAGTTCAAATAGTTCGGCACGGTCAACACAGCTATAAACAAAGACAGACGTACAAAACAACGAAAGGGAATTTTATTAAATATCGGCGTACAGTACAAAATAGACCATTACAAAAGTGTCGGCAAACAAAACATACAACCCCCGACCCACTACACTTGTCTTTCATAAAAATGCATCCTCTCCATCTTGTTCGCCCTCCTCGGCAGACGGTTCCTCCGCCTCTCCTCGAAGCTTCGCCATTTTCGCCCGCAGGTGTCCCATCTCCGAGAGCAAGTCGTCCCGTTCGGTAATAAGTTTCGACTGAATGTGCCGAATACTTTTGACCCGAAGAGCATTGCTGAATGCGGTCTGCGAGTCCTCGTCCTCCCCTACGGGGCTCAGCTCGACGATCTTGTTCTCCAAGCGTTGTGTTTCGGCCTCCCGGAGACTGAGGACCAACGAAAGGTGACTCCACTCGCCCTCGGATCGGCGTAGCTTCAGATCGACACTCCTGGGGCTCAGAACCACCGTCCCAGAGGTCGCCTCGGATGCGGAGTCATCATTCGGACGCCCGGAGTCCGATCCATGGATCGCCGCGACAAGCTGAAAAATAGGAAAAACGAACAATGCAGTTTCAATACAATACCGAAGACAAACACTTGAAAGTTTTTCAGAATTTTTATGCATTCAGACATAATAGTGTTACAGACGGTCGACCAACCCCACAACTAGGATATTACAACGGCCAACAAAAATGAAAAGTGACACAATCAAGTCCTCTTCGGAAGGGGAATGCTTCGGTTTAGGGAAACGCGAGGACGACGAGGCCGACCCTCTGAGCTCGACCCTAAACCAACGAAGCGCGACCCCCCTTCACTGCTAGTCCTAAAAGCCGCGCCGACCGATGCCCCGCTAGACGAGACGGCCGCGCTGCTCTGAGCGTCGGCCGGACTCCGCCTGGTCGTTAGCGGGCGCGTCGCGAGTTCATAAAACGTGATCCCCCTCTCACTTTCCTCGCGAGTGCACGACGTGCTGCGGACATTAGCCCTCTCCGGCGCAGGCTTGAGCGACGCGATCTCCTCCTCCAGTTCGATAATCCGATCCCTCAAGACAACGTCCTTCACCAATTTCTTCGATCGAGGGGCCTTCAACGAGCCCGAGGCATTGGAACAATCAGTTGCAAGCCGCCGATAGTGGGTGACCTCAATCCCCCTATCTATTGTGATCCTCCTGAGCATGTCGACTTCGGCCAATAGTTTCTTATGCTCAGCCAAAGCCCCCTCCAGCTCGGAGGCCATCTTCTCCCTTTCCGCCGAACACTCTCTCTCCGATAGCTCCAAATATTGTACCTCGGCCAAAAGATCGTCGTTCTTCTGCTCGGCGGCTTTAAGCTCCCCACGAAGCCGCTCAATTTCCCCTTCGGAACCAGGACCCTGGGAGCGCTTCCGGAGTTGATACAGCTCGCGACAGTTCCTCCTCAGAACTGCCCTGACCTCCTCCGCCTGGCCGAGCAGGAGAAACCGCTTCTGCCGGCTGTCCGAAAGATCACGCTTCAAATGGGCCAGTTCCTTCCGAAGGAAGACCAGCTCCGTGACCGGATCAAACACCACCTGAAAAGCGGAAATAAATCCGAGGCCCAACAGTTGGAGAAATTTACGCCCAAAATGCCCAAAACGCACACCAAGTCCGAGGCTCAACACTTGGACAAATTTTTGGCCAAACAAAATACTTTTCATTCAAAACAAAAGCGGTGGCCAGTCCGCAATAAGGCTTACAAAAAGAAAACAAAACCGAAAAGACTGAAAGTAGGAAGACAACCAAGTCAGGGGTCGACCTTTTTGCCGCTCGGATTCGTCGACCCCTCGGCCTTGCCCTCGCCATCACCCTCGCCCCCGCCTTCGCTCCAGCTCTCCTCCTCGGAGAGTTTCTCCTCCTCGCCCTCGGCTTCGGTCTCCCCATCGCCTTCGGCGGGTTCCGTCTCTCCGTCGGGACCGAGTAGATCCTCGGTGATCCCTTCTTCCCCCTCCACGGGCTCGTAAAAGTCATAGGAGGACGAGTCGAAGCCCGGGTTCTTCGCGACTACATGGGTCAGGGCACGGCCGTAGGCGTCCAGCATATTCTGGATCATGTGCTGTGCGGCCTCCTCTTGCACGGCCCTCTTCACCTTCTTCACCTTCCTCAGGTGGTTGGCCTTGATCCTCTCGGCTCTCTTCCGAGCAGCCTCCCCTTCCGACCGAGCCTTGGCCAGCTCATCCTTCAGCTCGGTAACCTCCTTCTCTGCTCCCGACCGAGCGCTGGCCAGCTCCTCCTTCAGCTCGGCCACCTCCTTCTCAAGCTTGGCCGCCGTATCCTTCGACGATTGGATGGCGTCGGCCAGCTTCTTCTCCAGGTCCTCCACTTCGGCAACTCTCTTCGTCGAGAGAAGCAGCTCGGACTCAAGCCGCTTCGCAACCCGAACGCGCTCCGTCCTCTCCTTCTCCTTCTCCTGATCTTTCTTCGCCAACTCCTCGACCAGCCAACTGAAGTGGCAAAGGGTCTGGAAAAGAACAACACGTTAAAATCCGAGCCCAAGAACTTAGAAAAAATTCCAGGGAAAAAATATGAATGAAGAAGGGCTCGACACACTTACCGACATAGTGCTCCGGGCCATCTGCATCACGTTGTCCCCTGCCATCCCGGCCCTCAGGGTCGCTCGGTCCTTCGGGGTCGGCAGGTGCCTCACTGCCTCCATGCAGATGTTCCCGTCGCCCAAAAAGCCGTCGACGTTCATCACCTGCCAATCAGGGACGAAGATCTGCTTGTGATGCTCGGTCAAGATCTTCTCCGCGTCGGAGGTGAGGGGCGGAACCGGGAGGGACAGCGCATCAGCCACTCCGAACCCACCGCTCGACGGACCAGGAGCGTCCGCCTCCGGGGTAGGAGCAGGAGCAGCCGAGGCCGAGGGATCGAGGTCCACGACCCCCCCCTGCTCGGGGACCGCGACCTTCGCCGGAGGGACAAGGACCTCAATCTCCCCCTCCTTCAGGACAGCAACCTTCGGTTGGTCGGCTGCCTTCACGACCGAGGCCTTCTTCGAAGCTCGGCTGTCCTGAGGCGCTGTCGACGGCCTCTTCTTCTTCTCCTGCTCGGACCTGCCCTTCGCCACCAGAGCCTTGTAATCGAGCTTCATGTTCTCTGCAAAAGTCGAATGAAAAAACTTAGAAAATTTTTCATAAACTTTACGGAGAGAAGTATAAATACCAGAAGCGTACGAGGGTCGATCGGACTGAGACCCCCACGGAACAGATGCTCTTCGGTGATATCCTTCCAGCTAAGCGTCGGCAGGGCAAGGATCTTCTTCTGGACCTCGGTCTCTGCAGCGTTCAGCGGAACGTCCTTCTTTGTGCGCTTGGGTAGTCCGTCCGCCCAAACTGTCGGTATCACCCATGGCGTCAGATTCCGAACGAGGAAGTATTTGTCCTTCCAGTGTTTGATCGAGTCCGGATTCTCGATCAGTTTCACGCCCGTCCGGGGCGAAAGATAAAACCTCTGTTCGTCTTTTCTCGGCCGGACAGGTCGGAAAAGACTTCGAAAGAGGTACATGGTCGGCTTGGCGCCGATCTCTTGGCATCGGAGGAGGAACGCCACAACTTGCCTCCATGTGTTCGGCATCAGTTGGGCGGGACTCAAACCATACCAAACCAGGACGTCAACCACAAACGGGTGGAGGGGAAAGCGAAGACCGGCAATGAGGGAGTCGACCGGAAAGACGCATATGTCCGGAGAGGACCTAGTGTTGGCTCGGAACCCCGGCCCCGGGAGGAGCAACACGTACTCGAGAGGGATCTGGAAGCCCTCTCGGACCAGATGAAGGTCCGCTTCGGTAAGAGTCGAGATCTTGTGATCGACCTCGGACAGCTCCCTAGGCTCGTTCTCCTCCACCAGTTTAGCCGTACCTTGGGTAACCTTCTCCAAGATATCCTCAGTATAATCCCGGACTCCTCCCACACTCGACACGGCGATGGGCTGCCGACCGAACTCCCCCGCTCTCCTCGGCGTCTCCACTATAGTAATTACGGCTTTGCCCTTTCGGGACTCCGCCGCGACTTCTTGGGGCACCTCGGCCACTCCGCCCTCCGCATCTGGACGAACAACGTCCTGCTCGCTTGGCTCCATTACTCCTTTCTCTTTCTCCCCTCGGCCAACGGCTTGCTCCGAGGCGGGGGTCTCAGCCGAAATCTTAACCATATTTTCCTAAAGAGAGAAGGGAAAGAGACTGACCTTGAAGTGACAGCTACGGTCGGAAACTTCGCCGGAACTAGGAACGCTACCGCGACAGCTAGCGACACCACCAGGGAGCTAAAGACCTCGAAGCGAAGTAAATACGGAAGAGAGAGAGTAAAAGTGAAAAGTGAAGACTTGGTCAAAGGGGGGTAAAGATTTATAGTGAAAATGAGGCGTCTCTTGGACTTCCAGAGCGACTTTTGGGCTACTCTCGAAGCATCTCGAAGGCCCACCACAAAGTCAACCAGCTCGGCAAGAGGGGATCCGAATCCGAGCTGCGAGCAAACCGAACGTGGCTGCAATAGAGTCCGCTCGGAATCCGTGCAAGTGCCTTCCCGAGCTGGTAAATGGGGAAAACTCCCTTCTCCCTCAACTTTCGCGCCTGATCTCCATCAGACGGTCCAGATCTCGCCGAGAGCACTAAACGACAAGATAGTGTTTTCTTGGAGAACGCGCCTATCTCGAGATGCGTGTCAGCATCCGGCGGCTCAGATAGCGCCACGTCGCTCGGACGATCGGACCCTCGGACGCCCCACCTATGTCTAAAAAGAACCCGGAAAAGTTTTTGATTTAGTTTTGAGGCGCCGCCTTCGGCGAGCGCCCCCCCAGGTCCCGTGCACCAATCGGCATTCGGCCAACTGCGGGCCCCGGGCGGGAACAGATCGGCACTCCCCCCATCTCTAACTCCCCCGGGCTGATATTCAAAAGCCATCAGCCCGGAAGGAAGACAGAGATGAGAGGAGACCCATCCACACTCAGGAATCGGGAAGAACGCACCATTCCGAGCCAGTTGTTTGCATCTGGAAGGCGCGGCTTGCCAAAGGGCTCTAACCACAGCGCCTTCACAGTTGCAAACAACAGGCTCGGACGGTCCAAAAGCCCGAGCTGCTACTCATGATAAAATGGACCAAGAGATCGACATCGGACATGGATCGTCACTCTCTCACCAAAACCTCCGCTCTCTCCGACGCTCGCTTCGGAGCCACCAAAGAAAGCCGAAGATCTTGGTGAGAGAACGACCACCCGTCCTTCCGAAGAAGTCCACACCCCGGGACAGGACTATTGCAGTCGACCCTACTGTCTTATTGCTCCCCACTCCTGACACCACCTTTTCGGAGCAGAGAGGAATGGGGAAACAACAAGACAACAAGGCGACCGCCCGTCCTTCCGAAGTAACTTATCCCTCGGATCCGGACCACGATCGCCGCCACTACTACCTCGTCCCCCCTCGCTCCTAACATCCGCTTTGGGGCCGTCAGGAACGAAGGGAAAACCAGGCAGAAGAGCGACCATCTCTCCGGACCTCAAGAAAGAAGCTACCCAAGGCAGACGCCTCCGAGGTCTGGAACTCGATTTGGTTGTGACGAAAGCGACAAAGGGAGTGGAGTACTTATAGTCTGCCCCCAAGAACCAGCCATTACTACCCTCGGAAACTGAAGCGCCGCGTTTTAATTGAGGGAATTACTGATCCTCGGAAGTTGAAACGCCACGCATTAATTAAAGGAATTATTCCTAATGACCTGGGAAAGGGGAATGCCGCACAAACCCCGAGCGTCATTAATACCCTTGGAAGCGAGATCGACTCCGAACAGATAGCGCCACGACGCAGCCGAACCCTTCCTTCGGTCGGCTGTCGAGCAGAGGCCTTCCCGAACTGGTAAATGGAGAAAAAAAGGCACCGAGCTATCTCAGCCGTTGGATCTCTCAGAAATTCACGCTCCCAATGGCGAACGGCTCAGATTGCGCCACGTGCGCTAAAAGACAAGATAGCGTTTTCTTGGGAACCGTTCCCGTCTCGAGATGCGTGCCAACATCCAACGGCCCAGATAACGCCACGTCACTCAAGCCTTCGGTCGGCTTCCGAACCCCCATACCTTCGGTCGGCTGCCGAGCAAAGGCCCTCCCGAACTGGTAAATGGAGAAAAACGCTGCCGAGCAGCAGCAGCCGTCAGATCTTTCCGAAGTTCGCGCCCATCTGCGATCAGCGGCCCAGATCGAGCCACGCCATAAATCGGTATTTAAATCATTTTTTATCTATTTAAATTGTTTTATTTGTTTAAAAATTGCGAGAAAATTGTTAAAAATTCGGGAAAATTAGCCAAAAATTCTGGAGAATAATTGAGATTTAGGGGGCACGTTTTCGAACCCCTGAACGAACAATTATCGCCCAGAATGTACGATTAAGGCCCCCGAATGATTAGCAAACGTGTCGCAAAATTAAACAAGTAGTCCGAAAAAATAGATAAAGACTCTTGAATACCCGATGTGACCAGAGAACTGCCAGCGGCATCAAAAGTTGCCTCACTACCCCCTTTCTAGATTCAAAATCCCACGTCTGGACTCCAATACAACTCCATCAGCCACTAAAACAGCTAAACTACTCCTCAAAGTCTGATCACACTCAGTCTTTAGGAGTGGGGGGCTCGTGATATGGCTAAAATTGGGGTTAAATCGGGATCGTCCAGATCGATCACGAATCCTGAAGCACGGGGGTAAAAAGGTAATTTCACATACAGATGGATCCAAAACGGGTATTGGGCCTCCTTCTCACAGAACCAACCACCCGCGAATAGATCCACTTCAATTGGGTACGGGTCCCGACCCGATACAAGCCCAATCCACCAAGAAGAGAATCAGGCCACTGATTTGGTCAAATCAATAAACCTGATTAGCTCTCACCAGGGAATCAAGGCCTAACTTCCCAAAACAGAATAGGAGGATTTTTCTCCTATTTGTTAGGCAGGAAATTAGGCCCCAAATCGTTCCAAAGGCGACTATAAATACAACCCCTCTACCACCGAGACCAGGTTAATCACTCTTTCACCACTTAAGCCCTTTCTTAATCTTTTGCTGATTACTGACAAGAGCGTCGGAGGGTGCGTCGCCGGAATCAACCCCGGTGTTTCGCACTTCCTTGCAGGTAGCGGCGGGAGCAAGTAGGCTGAGTAAGCTGTTCAGGTTTTCCTCGGATCCACAAATTCTATCTGTTTACCCCCACACGAAATCAGCGGTAACATAAAGCATAACAAAGGTAATCTTTATTTTTCTGGGTATTGTTTTTATGTCCACCGCCGTTATATTATATTTTATTAATATATATAAAAATACATGCGTGTCTATAAAGGGCCCAAATTTTTTTCCCGCCCAGGGCCTCAAATACCTCACGACCGGCCCTGGTTTAAATAAGAAAAAGTTGGGAAAAAATATAGGTGCATCGGTATGAACATATAAAATCTACCATATATTGATTGGGAAAGAGATTTTTTAAGGGTTTTTAACATGCACATCCCTTACAAATATGCTAATATCATATATACCCTTCAAAAATATGTATTTTCATATATGTCCCTAACAATATGATCTCATTTCTTATTTACCCCTAAAAATTACTTCACACTACGTGTATTTAAAATTTATAAGATTAACGGCGAATTTGGCTAGAAAACATGATAAAGAAGATGAAATTACAAAGATGTACTGTAAATTTGTCAATTTATTAAGAAAACTAAAGAAAAATTGAGAATTACTAATGTGTTTCAGGTGGTTTTATAGTCAACTGAGTTAATAAAAAGTAAGAAGAAGAAGCTTGACTAGTGGAGGAAGGGTATTTCAGTCATTTTGCATAAAATCTATTAAATAAAATTGTATATTTTAAATATTTTTATGTTTTTAATGTAGTTTTAACTTAAGGGGTAACTAAGATGTTAGACACACATTGTTAGGGATAAATATGAAAATACATATTTGTGAGGGCTATATGTGATATTCACATATTTGTTAGGGACATACATGTTAAAAACCCTTTTTTAATAATTATGGAAAATGATTAGATTGGTTGAACGGCGAAGTTTTAGAGTATACTTTTTATTCACGTGCCTGATTGGTGAATCCGGGAATGAGATTTTGGGGAAAACTACTTAGAGAATATTTTTATTTGGGTATGAATAAGATAAATGAGATAGATTTGGTTCCGATATGCTTCAAGTGAATGAGTAATGCTACACTCACTATCAATTTCATTACATTTTTCTTCACTATCTTAGGTGGCACACTCCAATTAGGTGAGGAAAGATAGAGTAGGTGAGAGAACTTTCCAATAGAAATGTGTCACATAAAATAGTGAAGATAATGGTAGTGAAATTGGTAGTAGATGAAGCATTAGTCTAGGGGGGCATTTGGTATATGGATTTGAATATTCCCAGGAATGAGAGGATTCCTAGGAATGTGAGGATAGGAATGAAGATTCTCGAAAATATTGCATTGTCACGTTTGATATAGTATATTGCATTTCCGAAAATCCTTAATAATTATATTTTTTTTAATTCTAATTTTTTTTATTATTTTATTATTTGTATGGAAATTTCATGAAAATCCTCAAATTCCACTATGTGAGGAATATACTGAGAAATCTTTAGTGTATTGATCAAATTTGAATCCGTAATAATACAAGAGAAGAAAGAAAATTGTTGATTCGCATGTTCACATTAGGTCTACGTCTATCCAACTTTAAATATTTATAATGTGCCTTTAAATAATTAATACGCTCTAACCATATAGGGCTGTTCACCCGCATTAATCTTGACAAAAGAAAAAGCAATCATATGCTAAGTTACATTCATTTTAGGGTTTTTTTGTGCACAGATCACTTATAAATTTTGAAATTGCGGATTACTCATCCACAAATTACTCTTTGCATATACACCATAGTCATTTTGTTAGATTTTCTTTCTTCGAGTACATAAAAGAC
The DNA here is from genome assembly GCA_017893485.1 of Hemerocallis citrina. Taxonomy (NCBI): domain Eukaryota; kingdom Viridiplantae; phylum Streptophyta; class Magnoliopsida; order Asparagales; family Asphodelaceae; genus Hemerocallis; species Hemerocallis citrina. Next base: position 17,933,185 of record CM030364.1, on the reverse strand, counting down.
TCATCTCATCTCCTTCCATATTTCATCTTTCTTTAGATGAATTCTAAAGCAAAGGTGCATAGAGATCGAGAGATGGTGGTCGAAGACAAATAAAGCAACAGTCTGGTAGCTGGAAGACTGTACGAGTATAAAAGAAGCATAGAGAAATCAATCAAAGTGATAAAGAGGGAAGATGAAAGAATTATAACGGTATGACCTGTGTACAAATCACCTTTCTTTTTATCTCAAACCTAAATATATGCGTACAAAAATAAATTGAATGAAGTGGCAATTGTTCAAGGTAAAGTTGCCAATAAATGCTGATTTAGAGAGAGAGAGGGGGGGGGGGGGGGGGGGGGGTGGGGGGGGGGTTAAAAGAGAGTAGTCAATTGTATTTCGAACTCCATACCCCAAAAAAAGTGTTGATTGTATTCGATTATAGAATGTGAAACTGTAATCATCTTATTTTATGAGTGTTTGAAGAGTAAGCGTAAAATATTTTGATGGCTTTCAAAACAACGTATATCTGTAATTGAAGGTTGAGCATGATTTCATCTCTGTTTCTTTCATACCAATTCCCCACTTAAAGATGACAATTGGAGAATATTAAAGAGGGGATAAAGTGAGACTTTCGACTACAATTATCATGTAAAACACTTGAATAAAACACTTGAATTGCATGGGTCAGCACTCAACAATGTTCTAGTATATACACCTCACTTGGATAGTTATAAACAAACACACATTAGATGCAGCAACTCCAACAATTATCAGAACAGAAGATAAATTCATTAACAATAAGTTCAAAAGAGATGCAACAATGAAAGTTTCAATGCACTGACCAATCAGAAAATGCAGTTAGCCTTGATTCAGCTCATTGACAACTTCTTCCCTGCAAAGACCTGTACAATACTTCGCAATGTTCTGAACTGATAAGATCGATCAATTACTATGCATGACAAACGAACAGGATGAAACTGCTTACACTGAAGAAATAAAACCTGCAAAGGCTAGTAAAACCAACAACAAAATCTCAAATTGGAGGACTATTAAAATCAGTAGTCTGGACAACAAAATTCAAACATTTTCTCCAACAGATAGACAAATTACAGAAAAGTTTATGACACATCATGTAAATAGACCAATTACAGTTTATTCCATAGGCATAAGATCAAATTTTACAGTTATGCAAAGGCTACATGTTACATAAACAGTTCTATCAATGTATGAACAAAAAATAAGTTACTTTTCTCAGTAGCAACATACTATATGGCTCTACAATTTTTTTCCAAATGGACCAGGAAAAAAAAAAGTATAAATATATAAATAATCATACGTATAAACATGTCCTAGAAGTAGAAGGTGCACCATCAGCTAAACCCTTAATTGGACTCAGCCGAAGAAACAAAAACTGTAAACTTAAACGAGGAGTGATATTCAATGAGCATACTGAAGAGTGCCCTCCTCTCCCAGATTTGAAGAACATTTGGGGATCAAAATGAAGTAGACTATTTATCTGTGTCTTCGAAATTTCGCCCAGAAAAAATAGGAGTTCGGATCTTCAAATCAATTAACCAAGCAACACAATACACGGCAGAAGATGGGTATCTTCAGAGAGTATGAGGGTGATCATGATTGGTCCAACCACTCTGATAATAATTTAGGGGAAAGTTGAAGACTTTACATCAATGAGGATTTGAAATGCCCTCAGTAGCTTCTTGTTTGGCATAGTGGATCATAATCATATGCTTCACCCGCCTTTACAAATCTCCCCTTCACCCGCTTTCTAACATCAGCCCTAGCTTTCCTAGATGCATACCGTATTTTCTTTTCAAACCTGAACAGGAGGGTAAGAGAGAATTATTCGTGTATTAAAGGCAACATCACCGACTTACAAACATTGAGATAGCTACACTACTTTCCGTTACAAAGGCCTCCAGATTATGTAAAATACGATTGGGTAGCTAACATGAGAAGTTTCAGCAGATTGCGGATAGAATAAAGAATGCATGCATGAAATTTGTCTTATTTCCAGTTCTGAACAAAAATTGTTGTGTTCACAAAAGATGCAGTGACATTTATTCTCATGATAATTCTACAAGTTAGCAACATTAAGAAGGTGGTTCTATGGGTGAACCCCATATTTGTAGAAATGCTGAACCTGAGTTTTTTAAATATTTGGTTTAGGGTTCAAATGACAAATAAAAACAGAATAAATAAAATAAAACTTGCTTTAACATATGGCCAGGAAATATGATAACACCAACCCCACCTAAATTAAATATGTCAAAGTATGTTTATTTGATATATACATCGTGTTTTCGTTCTTTTCCACATTCTTCACAGTACAATTACTACTTACAAGCTTTATGAGCACCTGCTTTGCACAAACCATAAGTGAAAGTATATATAATGAAAAGAAGTAATAAAACATCTGCATATTGCCCATGTTGCTTGGCTTCATGTTACGATAATAGCTTAATTTAGTCTCATATTGGTAAAGATGTAGTTCTCCTTTCTATTCTCTCCAATATATACTAGGCCTTGTATCAAGTTATATTTGTCTCAATAAAGTATCTTTTTCTCATACCTCGAAACTCTATATGGTATCAGAGTGGAAAAGATCAAAGAAACGCTAGCCTCCTTTCTCCCTCTCTGTCTCTCCTTTTTATCTCTCTCAAAAAAAAAAAAAAATAAAAAATCATGTTCATCGCCGCCAAAAATTCCAGATCACAAACCCTCTAGCTGCCACCTCCACCAGTTTCGACCTTGCCGCTCCCCTCCTTCAGATCTGTCCTCGTTGCCGCCTCTACACCTCATCTCAACACCGCAATCACCCTCTTCCTTTGGACCCGACATTGCCATCACTTTCTGCAATCGCCGTTGCTTTCAGATCTGTGTTCCAGATCCAATTCATATCTCAGACAATCTGATCTTCTCATGATTACTGCTCTGTAATATGTGCATCTGTTAGGGTGCCCGTTAAGTTGTTAGCTCCGATCGTCGGTGGCATTGGGAGAAGCCGTCCACATGACATGGGAGATATAGGAGTAGCTTTGAGAATAAAGTATCAGTAGTGAAGGAGTTAGTATCAGTTGAGAAGGGTCTGTATCAGTTGTGAAGGAGTTGAGTATCAGTTGAGAAGGGGTCTGTATTGAGTCTATTGTACGCGCTTAGCGCACTCTATTTGAATCCAGGTTGAGCGGTAGGAGATAGAAGTACTGTGTGTTTTGCACAGGCTTCTTGACTCTATATATATTCAGGAGTTGTAATCTGAGAGAACCAATCAGTAAAAATCTCTATTTTTCCTCTCTAATCTTATCTTATCTCCTTATCCGCTTCTCATCTTCTTATCTTCTTCTTCTTCTCTTCTCCTCATACCCACACCATTTCTACCATTGCCCATTGCTGTTTTTTGCTTTACAGGAATCTACAGTACTTCCTGAAACCCACTCTATACCATCGACAATGCCCCGTTCAAGGAATCCACACAACCCAATCCCTGACAACTTGGTATCAGAGCCAAGCGAAGGCGATGGACGTGATGAAGGGTTAGCGCCATGGGAGGGAGAAGTAGCCAATATGAGGAGTCAAATAGCGGAAATCCAACTTAGGAGTAACTACCAATCAGAGAGAGTTGAAGCAATAGCAGAGGGAATCAATGACAGATTCGTCGCAATGGAGAATAGGATGAATGTTCGACTGGATGCGATGCTATCGATGATTCAGCAAGGTCTGCAGCGAATCCCAAACCCCCCACTGCTGCCGACTCCCCCTATGAACCACAACCCGCAGCATACTCCTCCACTCAATCCCCATCAAGAACCTATTCATCCTCTGTTTCCCAACCTCAACCCACCGCCATTTGTTACTGACCCTGGGGGTTTCTTTCGAACTCCTTTCAAGGTGGAGTTCCCAACCTTCGAAGAAGGGGATCCGACGGAGTGGATTTGCGGCGTAGAACAGTTCTTGGAGTTCTATGGAGTGGCCGAGACACAAAAACTCAAGTACGCGTCACTCAACTTGAGAGGAAGAGCTGCGCAATGGTTTCGCCGCCATATCAAGCCTCAGATGCAAGAGATCACCTGGCCACAGTTCTTGCAAGAGATACTCACAAGATTCGGTCCCTCGGAGTTCCAAGATTACAGCGGAATGTTGTCTAAACTGCAGCAAAGGGGAGACCTCGAGCTGTACATCCAGGAGTTTGATCGCCTCTCCAACTTCGTGGATGATTGGACAGAGAAACACTATTTGAGCACCTTCATCAGTGGGTTGCGAGACGAGATTAGATGGGACGTTAAAGCACAGAGACCGAAGAATGTGAATGAAGCCATGGGCCTCGCAAAAGAGTTCAAAGAGAAACTAGCTTGTCTAAAAAGGAACTTTCGAGCCCCATTTACTTCCAGACCCACCGTGCCACCCCCACCCCCACTTGCTGCCGCCAGCCAAGCTCCCAAACCCATTCCCAAACCACCATACCAACCCTTTATACCCAGGAGGCTAAGCTTACAGGAGATGAGGGAACGGAAGGCGAAAGGTTTATGTTTTAACTGCGACGAGAAATACACTGCGGGTCACATTTGCAAAACTCAAAAATTCTACTACCTGGAATGCTTGGAAGAAGAGGAAGAGGAGGGAGTCCATATCAATTTCGTGTCAGCAGAGGAGCAGCTTACCACAGCGTCTACCATAGCTTCCATCTCCCCACATTCATCTACAGACTTCCCTACCCCCATCGAACCCCACACCAACTCCCAGCAACCCGAGATTTCTCTGCATGCCTTGGTAGGAAATCAAATCTACCCTCAAACGATGAGAGTTAAGGGGACTATCAATGGCAAAGAAGTGAACATCCTAATCGACACCGGTTGGACTCATAACTATCTAGATCCCTACACCGCAGCCTCGGCTAGATTGCAAGTTAACAAGGAACTTCGTTATAACGTCACCGTCGCCAATGGCCAAGTGATGCAGAGTGAAGGAAAGGTAGAGCTAGCACTCTTCACAGTCCAAGGAGTATCCCTGCAAGCGGAATTGTTGTTGCTTCCCTTGGGGCCGTCGCAAATGGTCCTAGGAGCCCATTGGCTTCGTACATTGGGGCCCATAACGATGGATTTTGGCGAAATGACGATGGACTTCTTGGTAGATGGCAAGAGGAAAAGGCTGCAAGGAGTGATACCTCCACAATTGCAAATGATGCAAGGCTCGGAGCTGCCAGGGATGAAGAAGTATGCTTGCCAAGCATACATGATCCAAGTAAATGAGATCGTGCCTGAAAAAGGAAGCTCCGAAGACATCAAGCACCCTGATATTTGCAAAATCCTCACCCAGTTTTCAGATGTGTTCAAAGAAGAGCTGCAGTTGCCGCCACTTAGAAACATCGATCACAAGATTCCCCTTCCCGAAGGCCACCAGCCGGTATGCTTGAGACCCTACAGACACCCACACTCCTACAAAGCTGAGATTGAGAAACAAATCAAGGAGATGCTCAAAGCAGGATTCATCCGTCCAAGCCACAGCCCCTACTCTTCCCCCGTCATTTTAATCAAGAAGTCCGATGGTAGTTGGAGGATGTGCGTCGATTACAGAGCTCTCAACAATCAAACTATCAAGGCGAAATTTCCCATTCCTGTCATCGATGAATTGTTGGATGAACTCCACGGAGCTCGATACTTCTCCAAGATTGACCTGAGGTCGGGGTATCATCAGATTAGAGTTAGCGACGAAGACATTCCCAAAACGGCGTTTAGAACACACCATGGACACTTCGAATTTGTGGTTATGCCCTTTGGTCTTACAAACGCGCCGTCTACATTCCAAAATCTGATGAATAGTATCTTTAACGAGTATCTCCGACAGTTTGTATTGGTATTCTTCGACGATATTTTAGTCTACAGTCCCTCTTAGGAAGAACACTTGCTGCACTTGCGCTAGGTTTTGAGGGTGCTAGAAGAGCACAATCTGCGGGCGAAGGCTACTAAATGTAGTTTTGGGCGCACCTCAGTGGGTTACTTGGGGCATGTAATCAGCGAAAAGGGGATCAAAGTGGATGAGAGTAAAATAAAGGCGGTAGAGGAATGGCCGAGGCCAAGGAATGTTAAGGAGTTGAGGGGTTTTCTTGGGCTTACGGGATACTACCGTCGATTTGTGAAGAACTACGGAAGCATCGCCGCGCCGCTTACCAAGCTTTTGAGGAAGAATGCCTTCGAGTGGTTGATGGCAGTGACTCAAGCATTCGAGAAATTGAAGGAGGCGCTCACCACCACCCCAGTTTTGCATGCCCCCAATTTTGCGAAACCCTTCATTGTCGAAACCGATGCTTCCAAGGAGGGCATTGGCACCGTTCTGATGCAAGAGCGCCACCCCATCGCGTACATGAGTAAGGCTTTAAAGGGGAAGAATTTATCACTCTCCACATATGAGAAGGAAGTCCTAGCAATTCTACAAGCCATCAAGCAGTGGCGGCACTACCTCCTAGGGAATGATTTTGTGATTCGCACCGATCAACAAAGCATCAAGCACATCCTCGAGCAGAAAATTCACACGGAGATACAAGAAAAGTGGTTGTGGAAGCTATTGGGACTCACATTCACCGTCGAATACAAAAGGGGAACCCTCAATTCAGCTGCCGATGGCCTTTCAAGGAGAATCGGACCCTCAGAATTTTGCTTGGAGATCTCGTTGGTTCTTCCCCAGTGGATCGATGACATCAAAGCCCTAGTTCTGCAAGACCCCTATTACCTGCGGCTGGAAGAGAAGAGAAGCAGCGGGAAATTGGATGCCCAGCTCTACCGATTTGCAAATGGCTTGTGGTTCTACAAGGGGCGCATTTTAGTCAGTCCAAAGGCGGAAATAAGGAAGCTAATTTTTCATGATTTGCATTCGACAAGCTCAGGTGGCCATTCCGGTTGTCACAAAACCCTACACAGGATCAGGCGATCCTTCATTTGGGAGGGCATCACCAAGGATGTGAAATCGATGATCAAGGAATGTCTAGTCTGCCAACAGAACAAGTATGAAACCTTGCTTCCTGCGGGATTGCTACACCCCCTTCCGATTCCGGAGAGAGTTTGGGAAGATATTTTCAGGGATTTCGTCGAGGGGTTGCCCAAAAGCAGCGGCAAGAATGCTGTGATGGTTGTGGTGGACCGTCTCATGAAGTACGCTCATTTCATAGGCATATCCCACCCCTACACTGTGGAATCGATTGTGCAAATCTTCGTTGATCAAGTTTATAGGCTTCACGGGATGCCACGAAGCATCGTAAGTGACCGGGATCCCATATTTATGAGCAAGTTCTGGAAAGAGTTCTTCAATCTCCAACAATGCAAGTTGCGACACTCCACGGCATACCACCCACAGAGTGATGGGCAGACCGAAATCGTGAACAAGGCTTTAGAGCTCTACTTGCGCTGTTTGTGTGGCCAGAAGCCCCGAGAGTGGAGTAGATTCTTAGGGTGGGCAGAGTTCTGGTACAACACTAATTGGCATGTATCAACCGGCATTACCCTCTTCCAAGGAGTATATGGAACTCCGCCTCCAACGTTGCTGCGTTACATCCCAGGAACTGCAGCCGTGCAAGAAGTAGAGGAGGGGTTACTTTCGCGCGATGAGGTCCTGCAGCTGTTGAAGGACAACTTGAAGTTGGCTCAGCAAAGAATGAAACTCTTCGCTGACAAGAAGAGGACGGAGAGGCAATTCTCAGTTGAGGATTTAGTATTCTTGAAAATCCAACCCTACAAGCAAGTGTCCATTCGAGGGGGAACTCCGCAGAAACTATCGCCTAAGTTCTTTGGTCCATACCGCATTCTGGAAAGAGTTGGTGAGGTTGCCTATCGGCTAGAATTACCCCCGGCTGCTACCATCCATCCCATCTTCCACGTCTCCAAACTCAAGCCATGTCACGGAACCCACTCTCCAGAAGTGGAATTAGAGCCGCCCCAATGGTGGGTGCCAGCACTCAACGATGAGGAGCCAGAACAAGTGCTAGGCCGCAGGGTCTTCAAGAAAAACAATCAGGTGGGAATCAAGCTACTGATCAAGTGGAAGAACTCCTCTGCAGAAAATGCTTCTTGGGTCGATATTGATGACCTGCGTGTTAATTTTCCGAATTTCAAGCTTGGGACAAGCTCGCTGTAAGGGAAGGGGGGTTGTTAGGGTGCCCGTTAAGTTGTTAGCTCCGATCGTCGGTGGCATTGGGAGAAGCCGTCCACATGACATGGGAGATATAGGAGTAGCTTTGAGAATAAAGTATCAGTAGTGAAGGAGTTAGTATCAGTTGAGAAGGGTCTGTATCAGTTGTGAAGGAGTTGAGTATCAGTTGAGAAGGGGTCTGTATTGAGTCTATTGTACGCGCTTAGCGCACTCTATTTGAATCCAGGTTGAGCGGTAGGAGATAGAAGTACTGTGTGTTTTGCACAGGCTTCTTGACTCTATATATATTCAGGAGTTGTAATCTGAGAGAACCAATCAGTAAAAATCTCTATTTTTCCTCTCTAATCTTATCTTATCTCCTTCTTATCCTCTTCTCATCTTCTTATCTTCTTCTTCTCTTCTCCTCATACCCACACCATTTCTACCATTGCCCATTGCTGTTTTTTGCTTTACAGGAATCTACAGTACTTCCTGAAACCCACTCTATACCATCGACAATGCCCCGTTCAAGGAATCCACACAACCCAATCCCTGACAGCATCCTCCTGATTTCCTTCATCTCCTTCAAACTACTTCCACATCTGATCTCTATCTGCTCCAATGTCTGTTGACTCAACGAAGGCCTCCATTCCTAAACCTCCTCCACCTCCACCACCAACGTCGAAGCCCCCTCTTCTGTCCGATCTCAAGAACGATAGTTATCGCATCAATACCAAAAATCTCAATAGATCTCAGGAACGACAGTCTTCCTCTTCCAACGTTAAGCTTTACGCTGATGAGTATGTTGCCTTCAAAAATTTGTTATCCAAATCTTCTGGTAATTTTGTCCAAACAAGTATGTGTCTTGTCTCATCTCATAGTGGATCGTAGATTCTGAACACATGCCTCCTTTGCCTCCTACATCCTTTACAAAAGTTACAAATTTTAATGTGCATGTTGCTGATGGCTTTCCACTCTCTATCGAAGGGATTGGAACTATCTCTACACCATCTCTTACTTTGCAGTCAGTGCTTCAAGTTCTTAGCTTTCCTTCCAGTCTTTTATTTGTTAGAAAAACTTGTACTGATTAGCATTGCTCCGTAACATTATTTCCGTCTCATTATGTGTTGCAGCATTGCAGGATATTAGGACGTGGAAAGCTATTGGAGCAGAACGTGAACATAATAGACTCTATCTCTTCGATCAGCCGAAATCTATATTAGCATTAAGTTTGACATGACTCTTATTTGGCATAGACGTTTGGGACATCCTTCGTTATCAATTTTATGAGTATGATACCTAGTTGTGAGTCTCTTTCATATTTCTCTTGTGGGTCATGTGAGTTAGGAAAACATAATCGTGTTCCCTACCCAGAACGCATCGATAAACGTAGAAGTAGTAAGTTATTTGATTTAATTCATTCTGATGTGTAGTGGCCTATAGAATTTTCTGGATACAATAACTTCAAGTATTTGTTACTTTCATTGATGACTATTCGTGTATGACTTGACTTTTCTTGATGAAAGATAGATTTGAACTTTTCTCAGTGTTTACTCAGGTTTTCAATAAAATCAAAAATCAATTTGGTTCTTCAATAAAAAAAAATCGATCTGATAATGTAAAAGAATATTGGACTCATGATCTTTAAAGATTCTTTTCAAATCATGGTATCATTCATCACACTTCTTGTGTGTATGCTCCACAACAAAATGGCATTGCCGATTGAAAGAACCGCCATTTATTAGAAACTGCACACGCATTAATGTTTGAAATGTCAATTTCTTACTAGAGTTTTGATGCTCGTACTGCTTGGTTTCTAATTAATTGGCTTCCTAGTTAACTTCTTGGAATGTCTCTTCTTTTAGTCTGGCTTTTCCTGCTCATGAAACTTTTTTCCTTCTTGCATGTGTTTAGTTGTACTTGTTTTGTCCAAGCTGTTGGACCTGGGTATGATAAGTTGGATCCTTGTTCACTTAAATGCATTTTTTGGGGGGGGTATTCTCGTCTTTCCAAATATTACTTCTGTTACTCTCATCAATTAAAAAGAATGTTAACCTCCATTGAGATGTCTCATTTTAATATAAAAAAAATCTTTTTTTTCTACTGGTGCTAAAAGTCTTGAAAAACAATCACGTAGTTTACCATTGACTGTGGTTGATAGTCTAGATTTCCTTGCTAATATGCCAACTCTGGAGAAACCCATAAGGGTGTATGTCAGAAAGAGAAAGCGTGTTAAGATTCCGACGGTTGCACCAGTAGACTCCATTTCGGGCACTCCTACACCACTTCCGTCCTCATGTAATGCCCTTGACAATACTAATCTTCCAATTGCTCAAAGGAAGCCAAATGTATATGCACTACACACCCTATTGCTAGATTTGTTTCTTTTGCTCATCTCGCCCCAAAGGTTTTTTCTTCCTCCCTCGATCTTATTTCAATTCCTCAAAGTGTTCACGAAGCCCTTCAACACCCTAGTTGGACAGTTGCCATAAAGGATGAGATGAATGCTCTTCAGCAGAATCAGACCTGGAAGTTGGTTTATCTTCCTTCTGGTTGCAAGGCAGTGGGTTATCGTTGGGTGTTTACAGTGAAGCACAACCCAGATGACATGGTCGATCACCTCAAAGCCCGATTAGTTGCTAAAGGATTTTCTTAGGTGTATAGTATTAATTATGCAGAGACATTCTCTCCTGTTGCCAAGCTTACTTTGGTTCGTATTCTCATCTCCTTAGGTTCCAATCAGTCTTGGCCCCTTTATCGGTTGGATGTTAAGAATGTGTTTCTAAATGGTGATCTCCACGAGTCAGTTTATATGCAACAACCACCTGATTTCGAGCGACAGAGGAAGTCTTGTATGTTCTCTAAAAAATTCCTAGTATGGACTTAAGCAATCACCGCGTGCTTGGTTTGAAAAGTTTGGAAAAGTTGTTTGCTCTTTTGGGTTCTCTCGCAATGTTGATCCCTCTCTTTTTTACCAATAAAAAACCAAAGGGATCGTGATTCTCTTAGTGTATGTGGATGACATCATCATTACAGGCAGTGTTACTTAGGGCATTGCTGCCATCAAACCATGTCTATCACAGGTTTTTAGATGAAGGATCTTGGTCCTCTTCGCTATTTCTTGGGTGTTGAAGTTTCTCAATCTAAGGATGACATCTTTCTTTCACAACGGAAGTATGTTCTAGATTTTCTTGCTCGGATGGGGATGTTAAGGTGTCGACCTAGTGAAAATGGACCCAATATCAAACTATCTGCCTTCACAAGTAATAAACTTTTACGTGATCCTAGTAGATATCGACGGTTAGTAGGAAAACTCATCTACCTCGCCGTCACCATGCCTGACATATCGTATGCACTGAGCTCTGCCCCTACAATTACTCACTGGTAAACAGTTCTTCGTATACTTAAATATCTCAAGAAGACACCTAGACAAGGACTACTCGTTAGATCTGGGGGCTTCTTAGATGCTAAATGGGTTGGATTAGTGGATGATAGAAAATCTCCCAATGGCTACTGTGTTTCTTCAGCGGCAATCTTGTCTCATGGAAGAGCAAGAAACAATCAATCGTTGCTCGTTCCTGGGCTGAAGCAGAGTATCGAGCTTTAGGTCATCTTGTTTCATAAATTCTTGGCTTCACTCTCTTTTCTTCATGATTTGGGCATTCACCATTCCTCTCCAGTTCATGTCAGTTGTGATAATCAAACTGTTATTCATATTTCAGAAAAATTGGTGTTTCATGAGCGCACCAAACATAATGAAGTTGATTGTCATTTTGTCATAAATGTGTGGGAGAAGATAGTCATCTTTTCCACATATGTTCGTTCATCAGATCAGCTAACCAATATTCTCACCAAAGCTTTGCCACCCAAACTTTTTCAAAGTTTCCTTAACAAGTTTGGCTTCGATAATATCTACGTTCCAGCTTGAAGGGGAGTATTATGATAGTAGCTTAATTTAGTCTCATAATGGTAAAATAGAAGGGCTTGTATCATCCTTAGACCGAGTAATATTTATCTCCTATATATAGAAGGCCTTGTATCAAGTTTTATTTATCTCAATATAGTATCTCTCTCATACCTCGAAACTTTACACTTCACACACATAGGATGAGAGATCGGGTTCAAGGAGTTTGGGTTATAATAGTATGAAGCAATTTCTTATAGTAGGTATTTCCTTGAGGCTCTATTTGGATACAAAAAGCACATAGGAACTGGGGATGGGTATTCTAAAGAATTTAGAAATTCGAAAGGATCATAAGACCAAACTCCTTTTACTCCCTTGTGTAATCATCATTCAACCTTAGTAAATTGGATATCATTATAACTTTATCCCTTAATAACAAGGTCAAAATTAGATTTTAACAATGTGCAGGAATACAACCCGAAAGACTTGTGTGCCCTTGAAATTTTTGTAAATTCATTCTGTGAATTCCCTAGACATATATGAGCCGAGAGGAGTAGTTTAGCCCTATTCTTCAATAGAGCATCAATCAAAACAACATAATATTAAGATGACAAAAGAGCTGAAGTATCTGTAGATGGGTGAAGAACAAAACATAAGGGCTTAAATATTTGTAGGTGGGGTGTAAAACAAATTTAAAAAACTGAAGTATAATATCCAGTCAATGACAAAAAGTTTGAAGGACTTTGTAAGAACTCTGCACTTTTCCATCAGTAGTTCAGAGGAAGTCTTTGATTTGCAGATTGTGGAAGTCCCTGCCACTAAGCTAAAACTTCGAAATTGTAGAAGGGTTGAGGAAAACTTGTATTCTAACACGTCTTCTCATGTCGAACGCCCCTTTTTTATGGGCCAAAGAAACGAGATAAATGCCCAACAAATTATGGGCCGAGACCTGGACTATACACAGCGGTATTTTTTTAAAAATTTTGCATTTAAATTGCGTAGACGGTGGAATTCGAATCTGGGTTGCTCTGATACCATGTGAAAGTCTCTGCCACTAAGCTAAAATTTTGAAGTTGTAAAAGGATTTAGGGAAATTTCACTTGTATTCTAACATAGATAATAGCGCATCCGCTTTCACTAGCCAACAATATGATCGCTTGATGTAAACTTAACCCTAAATAGAGAATTTCCAAAAAATTTTAAGGATTAAATTTACCAACATGTAATGCAGATTAAATAAGAAATTAAGGCTATTAATGGGTTAATGGATTTTCAATATATGAGATAAGTATAACAAACCCAATTAAAATTCAATCCTAATAATCAATAATTATATATACCTAAGCGTTCTTTAGCAAGTAAAACAGTCAATAACGATTCGTACTCTAATTAGCAAGTAGAATCACACACTCTCAATATTTGTGGATGACAGATAAATCAAATAATATTATGGAAATGATATAGCAGTAACACAAATATTTGAGAAGTGGAAAGAGTTTACTCGGGTCGCAGATTGTGTGTAGTTGCGGTGGAGGAGCAGCGGGGTTGTGGGATGCGGTTGCAGTCGTCAGGGAAGGGTAACGAAGGTGGTGCAAGGTGGTGCAGTCGGTTGGTGGTTGGCGAGGTTGCAGGGAGGCCAAGGCGCTCGGTTGCAAGCGGCAACGACGCAGGGGATGAAGTCGACGGAGGTGGTAGTTGAGGGTGGAAGACGACGGTGGGGCGGCGGGGTGTGCGGTGATGAGGGCGGCAGCGGCAGCGAGGCAACGGGGTTGGGTGGTCGCTGGCGTTTGGAGGACGAGCGGTGGATGGGTTTCGGAGTGCAGGCAGAGGAAGAAGATGGAAGGGGAGCCGGAATCGATGACGATGAGGACGACGATGGCGGCAGCTGGTTAGGTGTTTGATCGACGAGGGGGGCTGGCGGCGTCGTAGGGTGACGGCGGCACCGACGAGGGTTGGGGAAGACGAGGGAGAAGATGAAGAGGAGGGTATGGTTTGGATTTGGGGATTAGGGTTTAGGATTTGAATTTGGGGATTTGGGTGGAGTTTTAGAATTTATCACAAACCCTAATACTTTATTAGGATTTCTCACAAACCCTAATAATTCTCTCAATTGTGTCACACAAAAAGATGGATGAAGAGCAATAACTAAACACAATATTTTTTAAAATCAAGAATAACATATTTCTCATTATTTTCAAGGCCTATATATAGGCTCAAAACAAATCCAAAACAAATCTCAAACAAATCTAAAACAAATCTCTCAAATAAACTACATATGGCTAAATCTCAAAATAAAATAAAACAGATTTGATGTGCTCATCATCGCCTCATTTATAATAGATATTAGTCAAATTTTCTATAAGGTTCTCTAACTCAACCTAATTTATCTTGAGTAGTGTAATGCCTCGGGCACACACGTACACATCTGCTTTCACTAGCCAACAATATGATTGCCTCATTTATAATAGATATTAATCAAATTTTCTATAAGGTTCTCTAACTCAACCTAATTTATCTTGAGTAGTGTAATGCCTCAGGCACACACACTTACGCATCTAAGCACTCCAAGTTACTCAGAACCCGGTATTGTCACGGTTTGGCCATAGAGTTAAAAGTCTCACCAAAAGGACAAGCTAGTAAGAAAGACATTAGGGATCATGGACTTCACTATATAAGTCACTGTCCATCTGTTGATTTTTCCAATATGCAGGGCCGGCCCTGAGTTCCCCGGGGCTCGAGACGAACTCCGGAAATGGGCCCCCCATACACTAAAAAAAATATGTATACAAAAAATTTGCACATTATTCAAAGCAAAATATGCAAAATATATATCATTGAATAACATGTTTACTCATAAGCATCAAACAGATGTGCAAAATTAAGTTAAAACATATAATCAAATATGCAAAATCTGTCAATGGAAAGCTCCTTTGGTGAATGAAAAACTCTGATTGAATGCGGGTTTCCGGTTTGAGTTTATATTGATTTGAATGTGGATTTATTTTAAATCACCCAAATTTAAATTCTCAAATTCAATTCAAGTCTTCAAGCCTAAACCCAAATAATTTTTAAAAATATTTCAAAAGTTCAAATAATTATTTTTGGGGGCTCCTAATAACAAATTTGTTTTTATGCACAAAATACGTGCCTATATTTACAAGGGAATTACAAATTTGGGAGTCCCTAAAATTGAAAAAACTCTGACGGCCTGAGGCGGCCGCCTCACCCGCCTCAAGGGTGGGGCCAGCCCTGCCAATATGGGACCAAAGTTTTCACTCACTCACATACAACTACTATCCTACGCCACCAAATGTCCTCCTAGGCCCAGCTTAAAAGCCCAACGACTAATGAGCCCACTAATTATTAATTCTAAAGCCGACCACCTTAGGGGTATTACAAGTAATGCTAATTGTACTACATTGTACACTATTTTTGTACTACAAGAAAGAAAGTGTGGAACCGATGAGCAATTAATAATATGTGCTTTATATGTTCCACATTCTTGAGTCCTCTAGTATAAAAGTAGTCGACTAAGCATTATTAATTTTAGGGGTAAAGTAATCAAACCCCCAACTTTTCCCTCCGAAATTAAGAAACTCCCTGCTGTTAAACTTTTAAGCACTTTTAACTTTCAATTTCCTGTTTATTTCAACTACAGAAAAATCTAAAATACCCTTTTGAGGATTTTAAAGGATTTTGGGGTTTTCCTTCACCACTGCAACCTCTTCCGCCTCCACCTCCTACTCAACAACCCCACCACTCCCACCCCCAATTCCTCCACTTCCATTGCCACTGCCACCACTAAGCCATTGCACAAGTTCTTTCTCACTCTCTTTCTCCAAGCTCCAGCTCCAGCTCCGTCACCACCACCAATTTTGTCAGCACCTAGGGGCCCACCTCCAATCCCACCACCACCTCTTTGCCCACCTTCAATTCCACCACCACCTCTGGCTCCACCTCCATCTCCGGTCCACCAATGCCACCATAGATTTCATCACTTGCTCCACTACCAAATTCTTCACTGCATCTGGCACCACCATTAGCATCTCCAACAGTCCCACAATCGGCATCAGTGCCACCACCGATTCCACCATCGCTACCGTTATAGAGAGCCCCAAAACACATTAGAACTCTATAAGGGCAACTTAGATATTGCACAATTTGGTTTTAACAGCACGGGGGTAAAGTAAGTAAAAATAAATGGTGGGGGGGGGTCTTAATTTCGAGGTAAACATTAGGGGTTTCCAGACTTTACCCCATTAATTTAAATCTATATTACATATAATTGAAATTTCACCGAGAATAGATATGTAGAGGAAGGTGAGGCGGTCGCCTCAGGCCCCCAAAATTTTTCCAATTTTAGGGGCTCCAAATTTATATTCCCCTTGTAAATATTGGCACATATTTTGCGCGTAAAAAAATTATATTCTCATTAGGGGCCCCCAAAAATAATTATTTGGGCCTTTCGCCTTGGGCCCCCGGGAACTCAGGCCGGCCCTGTGTAGAGGTGTACGGCAATGTTTTAGTGGTTGTGTGAAAAGGTGAATAAGCAATACCTTTCTACTCTAATAGGGCATGCAATGAAGGCCACCAACGCCAACATGGACAACAGGTCAATGGTTACATCTGGTTTGTGTAACTAGGGTGTTCTTTATTAAATTTCAGATGTCTGGAATATGTTGGTGCAATTCAATATGGCTCTCCTATGTCGAACTTAGTGATCATATAGCTCACGTCCCAAAAGTAGAAGGACAAGGGCTCAATTAAAGAGCTGGGAGAAGTAGAAATTTTTTGTTCCTGTCACCAATAAGGGCTGGAATGAAATTATGCTCCAACTTCAATTTGTAGCTGTCAGCTCACCAAATTGCACAATAGATATCATAACACAGATGGAAGCCAAAAAAGAAAAGCAGGGTTCAGAAACTCTTATAGTAGATATTCACACACGGGTAACATTTCAAAAGACTAAGAATTTGATTGGATTGATTCCCATTAGCTAACTCGTAGTCTTTTACCATGCGAAGAAATTTCAATTTTGGGAATGAATTACAGATCACCTAATTAAAGATTCATTTCCAATACTTCAAGGTTGTCAAAGAATTTTTGCTTCCTTATGCGTAAAGATTAAAGAAGGTACATATATATAGGCAGGGTGGGTGTGCACTTACTTCCGATTTTTCTTCTTCTCCTTATATCTCATAACCGCACTGTCCCTATTAGCTGCAAGGAACGAGGAACACTCAGCTCCAGTAGGATTCCATAGAGGCTCACCCGTGGAAAGCATGGATGACATCTCTGGATAGTCCCCTGCACTGCTTTCACCAGTCATACCAGAGAATGAAAGGGACAAGCCTAAATGAGCTTTCCTTACTGGAAAAGACACACTGGAATGGGCTTTAGTTCCTGGATTTGACATTAGGGAATCAGGAGATGCTGCATTGCTACACGCTGGCTGCACAGATTTTCCCTGCTTCCCAGATGATGCCTGAAAAGGGCAGTGAGGATAAGAAAGATGTTACTATAAAGTAATACAAAATTTGAAAATAAAGCCTTTCCATGCAGGATAGTTTGTACTATACCCTTTAAAAGATATAAGAACTTTATACAATATAGTTAGCTTTCAGTTTTCTCGCTGTACTATTCTTGTTTTATCTTTTTTGTTAGCTGAAGTTCTATAGATTTCAACCCAATATTCTCAAAATCAAAATGCACTTTAAGCTGGAGTTCTACAGTTTTACTATGTTAGCATATAATGTAATGCCAAGAAATGAGAAAAATGGGCTGGGTGGGAATCACAACTTTTCAAGAGCCTTAAAAGCATCCTAACATACAGAGATTCAGTTTGATCCTCAGTTCTGTAGGATAACCAATATCAAACAAAACCTCCTAATCTATTACACTACTCTTTACGGTCTAGCCATGAGATCGAGTAGGGAAGAGAAGTTGGATTATGTATCTAGGATTAGAGAGGAGTGCAATTGGGCAGCTTCATAAAGTCCTGCTTAGCCTTTGGGTTTCGGGGGGTAGGAGTTATACATCTTTTGGAACGTTAGAGGGATAAGACAAAAAAAAAAAAAACGGTTAGTCAACAACACTATTGGTAAGAGTCATTCAATCTTTTGTGGATTTCAAGAGACTGGGGTTGAGAACCCAACCATAGAGGATTTCAGATGTTTTAGGTGGGCGTCGGACTTTGACTGGAGGTTTAAACCAGCCTCGGGTTATTCGGGGGGGATTGTGGCCGGAGTAGATACGAAAATTTTCGAGATTATTGACGATCATATTGGGGATTTCACAGTCTCTATTAAAATTAGAAGGAAATGCGACAACTGAGAACAAGTGGTAACCACGGTCAACGGTCCATATGACGCAAGACGCCGAAGTCAATTTTGGCTCGAGCTTAAAGCTATAAGAGGAAGATGGAATGGCCCCTGGGTTATCGGAGGAGATTTCAATATCACGAGATTCCTAGAAGAACACAGAGGGAGGGGACCAACTCATACCGAACAGGAGGCTTTTAACCGCACGATAGATGAATTAGAATTAATGGAGATTGAGATGGGGGATAGGAAATTCACTTGGTCGAATATGCAAAATCATCCGATTCTCACCAAATTGGATAGAATTTTGGTGTCAACAGATTGGGATGATACCTTCCCTCTGGCAAGGGTGAGGTCTAATACGAGATACACATCCGATCATCTGCCCATTGCACTTGATTGTGGCGATGGAAACATAAAGAGGTCCTATCCGTTTAGATTTGAGAAAGCCTGGACTATGAATGATGAAACTCGTCGGATCACTGAGGCGACTTGGAACGCCGATACTAGAGAAGCATCGACAGTTGGGGTTTGGATTGAAAAGACTAGACGTCTGCGTAAGCGACTGAAGGATTGGGCGAAATAAGAATTTGAGGATATCAAATCGAGGATGGAGAGGCTGGCCAACAGGGTTCAGGAACTAGAGACTATCCAGGAAGAGAGGGACCTACTTAGTCCAGAATGCAATGAATTGACCAATTGTAGGACTCAGATTCAGCACATAGGGCCTATGGAGGAGCAATATTAGAGACAGCGATCTAGAATTCAGTGGCTTAAGGAAGGAGATGCAAATATAAAAATTTTCCACGAAGTTGCTAATGGAAGAAGAAGACAAAACCACATAGCCGGTTTATTCATTGATGATGTTTGGATGGAGAACAAAGGGGTCGTAAGGCAACACATTGACAAGAGATATTTCGAACTATTGGGTAGAAGGAACGCCTCCAGATGTAAACTTATTCTGGAAATGTGGTGCTCATCAAGAATAGACGGAAGTGATGGTATCGAAGATATGTTCACTGGAGAGGAAGTCTTTAAGGCGGTTAAAGAATTAGGGCAAGATAAGGTTCCAAGTCCGGATGGATTCCCAATTTTCTTCTACAAGCCATCAAGAAGGATGTCATGAACATCTTTCGAGAATTTTACGACGGGTCCGCAAATTTGGATAGATTGAATTATGCAAACATCATTCTCATCCCTAAAAAGCGGGAGGCGCTGGTGGTAGAAGACTATAGACCTATTAGCCTACTCAATGGTTCCTTCAAAATTGTAACTAAAGTGCTAGCTCAAAGATTGGCGCTTCACCTAGACGATGTGGTTGGACCCTCCCAGAGTGGGTTCATTAGGAGAAGAGATATTATGGATAGTATTGCCTCAGCCCACGAGATCGCATTCAGAGGCCGCATAAACAAATCTGATGGATTTCTTCTAAAGTTGGACTTTCAATAGGCGTACGACTTAGTTGAATGGGAGAGTGTTGATGAAGCTTTAGAACTTAAGGATTTTGGAACAAAATGGAGAGCATGGGTTAAAAGGTGCGTTCAAGGAGGGAAGTCCTTTGTACAAGTGAATGGATATCAAGGGAAAGAAATCAGATGCCGAGGAGGATTGAGACAAGGTGACCCCATGTCATCGCTTTTATTTGCCATTGTGGCAGATGGGCTGGCTGAAATGATAAGGAGAGGTAGAGAGCAGAATGTCATCAAAGGAATCCAAATTAAAGGAATTTCGGAAGCTATCTCAATCCTGCAATACGCAGATGATACTCTGATGTTTGGAGGAGCAAAAGAGGATGAAATTATGGCGCTGAAAATGGTGTTACAATGTTTTGGTGCATGGCCAGGGTTGACGGTAAACTCGAAGAAGAGCTGTATAACCCTATGAGTGACCAATTAGCTATTCCAATCAACAATATTAAAAGTAGTTTCAGATGCGAGATTGGTGAATTCCCAATTACATACCTAGGTACCCCGATTAGATCGGGTCCTATGCGAAGAGGGGATTGGCAGCCTCTAATTGAGAAGATAGAGAAAAGACTGGCAGGATGGAAAGGACGTTTCCTCTCACTTGGTGGAAGAATCACGATACTTAACCCAGTGCTCAGCAGTATCCCAATGTATCTAATGTCCACTTACGAGCTTCCAAAATGGGTCATCCGCAAAATAGACAAACTCAGGAAAAGATTTTTATGGAAAGGCTCGGACGAGTCCAATAGGGGATATCATCTGGTCAAATGGGGTAGAGTGTGTTAGAGGAAGGAATTCGGAGGCCTGGAAATTCTAAATCTTCAGGATATGAACAAAGCGATGCTTACCAAGTGGTGGTGGAGGATGAAAAAAAGACGCAATAGCTAGTGGTCTCATTCGTTTGCAGTTTATCGAAAAAGAAAAAGATACCGATTCGGGGGGAGAAGTGAGTTTGGGAAAGCTTCGTTCCTGTGGAAAGGAGTGGCGAAATAGGGAGAGATTTTCCATACAAATACTAATTGCAGGATAGGAAACAGAAGGGACACCAAATTCTGGAAGGACAAGAGGTGCGGAGATAGATCACTTAGCAACTTATTCCCCGAGGCAGCTGCAAATACTATCCACAACGACTCGCTAGTGGCGGATATTTGGCAAAATGGAAGACTTGCACTTACTGTTGTTCAAGGCTTAACACAGGAGGAGTTGAATCAGTTTGATTGCCTCAATAAGTTTATTCAGACGGAAGGTCGTTACACCACGGAAGTAGAGGATGAAAGAAGTTGGAATCTTAATACCTACAAGACGTTTTCGGTAGCTTCTATGTACAAGTGGCTTAATGATGGGGGACTCAGATGTAAGGTAGCGAGCATTATTTGGAGCATCAATGCGCCACAAAGTCAAGGTGTTCATCTGGCTTGTCATGAACGATGTGATTCTGTCAAAAATGAATTTACGTAAAAGAAATATGCAAATTGACGTTACTTGTCCTATCGGTCGTAGTGCTGACGAGGACTCTACTCATATTCTATTCACGTGTACCAAGGCAAGTATGGTCTAGGGGGTGGTGAGTAGACGTTTTGGTTGTAGTCAGGGTCCTAGATCAAGTCGAGATGTTTGGGGACACTGGAGGGTAGAGTTAGTTAGGAAGAAGGATCGAAGGGCCTGGGATATTGCCGCGGCAGCAACCATGTGGGGTCTATGGCTATACCGTAATGATTTGTGTTTTCGTAACATTATTCATAGATTTACTGTTACAATGAATAAAATTTTCCTTTTTATTAATGATTGGACAGGTTACGCGGGGGCAAAAAAGATGTTGCGTATGAATTAGGAGTAGCCGAGGGTCGGGGTAGGAGGAGGGGACTCTATCTTGTTGATGGAGGGGCTGTAGTAGCTTTTGTATCTTTTATGTAGCTCTATGTATGACTTGTTTCTTTTGTGATCGATGTTATGTTCGGACCTTGGATAGGTTCTTGGTGGATTGTAATTGAAATTACTTGTTTCGTTAATTGTTCGTTAATGAAGCGATGATGAGGTCATCTTTTATTTTTTAAAAAAAATTCTAACTTAAAAGATAAACATAATATTCCCAAGGCGCATGAGATTGAATTCTTCTGAAGTTTTAGCTTCTAATGCAATCAGACTGGTATCTTACTACAGTTTGTCAAGAGGATTATGAATATAGCCACAAGTTTTAAAGGGTATATTATTTTAGAAGGATAAATAGCCAAAAGACAAATACAAGTTACTTAAAGAAGTATAAACCAACTGCAACTATCTGCGATCAATTGATTAACTACAAAAATCTAATTTGACTCAAAAAAAAAGAACTCACATTTAACAATGCTAGCATGAAATGTTGCTGATATGCAACAAAAAGCTATTTCGAGCTATGGTCGAGTGCACACTTACTAGCCTACGGCCTTGGTACATAAAATGCAGGAACACTTCCCAAGGAGTACGGCAAAGTACTGTATTCTACATATACTAAGAGCATCTGTACTTGTTGGCTATTTTGCCAAACTTTCCAAATTTTGGCAAAAATAGTGCTGCAGTCGTTGGCCATTTTCCCTAAATTTGGGTTTCGTATGAACAGTGGTCGGCTATATTTGGGAGACGAAATAGCAATTGCTAAAATATAGCTAACAAAAGATGATTTACCGTTTGTTTGATCGGACGAAAAATTATCTTTCGTCGCTTTTTTCCCTCATCAGACGGTAAATGAAACACCGTCCCAAAAAATTGCGGATTTCTCGGACGAGGGATTATATCCCGTCCTTGATTTTGTTTTTAAAATTAAAAAACGGTCGGACGGGAGATGAATCCCCGTCCGTTCCATTTTTAAAAAAATCTGAAATGAAGTGGGACGGGAGATGAAGCCCAGTCCCATACATTTCTTTCTTAAAAATTTCTATAGACCGACCCTATAATGATTTCTATGGGTTAAACTTAGGTTTAAATGTTAATTAATTAATAATTAAGAAATAATTATGATTACTTTAACAGTTATTAAGGAATAAATTATGATTTAAAGTTTTTTTATTTTTTTTTTAAATAAGACGGACGGAAAATCATTCCCCGTCCGTTCGAATTTTTTCTTTTTTTGCGTGGGACGAAAAATAATCTTTCGTCTGAGATTTTAAATAGTGAAAAAACCCAAATTTTGGCTTCCGACGACTGCAGCGCAAAGTTATTTTTCCATTTCCATTTGCCAAATATTCAAAATTTGGCTCTCGACGACTACAGATGCTCTAACATCAGCTGTCCGGTAAAGAAACTTTTATCTCCACCTTCACACTACAGCATATAGGACATTCTGCCGGTATGCATGTCAAATCTTTCTCTAAATATTGTATGAAGTGTGCAAGTGTGATGACAGAGCTTTCTGGTACTATTGATTGCTTAAGCCAAATCTAAGACATAAATTAATTTTCCAAACCATTGTATAACAGGAGAAGCATAGAGTGATGGATTTAATGTCAGAACAAAGTCTTTTTGGCATGCAATTTATAGAAGCACTATCCACGCTTGTGAAACACAACAGTTAGTTCAGGAAAGAGAGAATATACTTTCCCATTTTAGATGCTACAACA
Organism: Hemerocallis citrina; assembly: GCA_017893485.1. Taxonomy (NCBI): domain Eukaryota; kingdom Viridiplantae; phylum Streptophyta; class Magnoliopsida; order Asparagales; family Asphodelaceae; genus Hemerocallis; species Hemerocallis citrina. The sequence continues at coordinate 17,909,790 of CM030364.1, read as the reverse complement.
AAAACTGATAACTAAAAGTGCATAGAAAATAAGTGGGGATAAACTTTCTTGATTAGATGGTTAATAATACTGTTGTAGTATACAGGCTGCAATTATCCATGAGTATCTTATGCAGGGAAATGAAGAATGGACGGATACATCAACCAGCTGAAACTAGTATAGGATAGTAAAGTGTCGGTCAGAGTAAAAAAGCTTGAGTCAGCTTCTAACGTGAAATAATAATGGTGAGCATAATTTCTGTAACCATCTTTGATTAGTGCTCCTTATGAACATTATTTTAAAAGACTTGTAACAAGTATGAACCGCAATGAAATAACTTTTCAACCCTCTAAATCAGATTTTGAAAGTAGTTGCAATCGAAGTTTGCATCTCATGTCTGCTAGTGGTAGGTCATGAACCATTCACTTTTTCCCTATAGTTACTAGTTACTAATCCGAAGAGTGCATGAAGTAATTAAATCGGCAGTATTCAAGAACCCAAAAATGATCAGAAGTTATAATTTTCTTTTCATAAAAGAAAAGAAAGCAAACTCGAGAATCCCTAAACATATTCGAAATACTAAGAGATTTTGGTGCCTAATTCTAGACACATTGGTAGATAACAGAAAACACTATTTATGGTGTATGGCAAGTTACCTCTGCAACAAATTCTCCCTGGCAGTTGGAATTGGCACCAGACATTTCCTTTGTGTCAAAGAAGCTGTCAATTCCTGCATCATCAAAAAGCTGCCCTGATTGATTATGTGTTCCACCAAACAGTTCTTCATAGTTCTCGAAGGTCAGGTCATCATCCACTGTGAAATCACCACAAAAATTGTCTTTGCAGATTTCAGGATCTTTTGTCTCCGTACCATCTAACTGCATATCAACAAAAATTGCAATTACTATGATTGCAGATTCGAGAATATTTGAGTTAAAAACTTGTATATCAGTTAAGCAACTTCTGTATATGCTGTTTGTTACCCAAAGAGAGACAAAACTCATCGATGCTTTATCATGTGTAAACAGGAGATTGAATGAGCCAATATGAGACTTCCAGTTATCAGTTGGAAAAGAAAAGGTTTAAGCCAGAGGGAGGAGAACATTTCCAACCAAACGAAATGATCCAATAAACCATTGTAGAAAAAATTACTCACAAATATACACATGTACATAAATCAACTGACCATTGTAGTATGGAATCCACTTTTTTTTTTTTTGAATAGGAAGGTTTGATAAATTCATCTACTGTTGTCTGTTGCAAACATAATTAACATATCAATCTAGCAACTATGAAATTCATGGGTGACTTCCTGTTCCACAAAATGAATACAACACAAAATTGTTGAGCAAAAGCAATCATAAGCAGCAGCGCACCTTACGTGTAGCTGACTCCACTGAACCTGCAGGCCGTGCACTAGTTTGCTGAGGATTTACTGCAGACTTAGAAGATGATCCAATCCAAGGATTCAAATTGTCCATATTGTCTATATCCTCCATGGTTACATCTCTTTTACTGCTGCTCCCTGGTCCACCCCAGCAATTGCTAGCATAGTCCTCGTTTATGCTCATTAACCTCATATCCTGCTCACAATTTGAATCATCAATTCGAGGGAAATCCAACACAAAAGTCCAGATTCTAGAAAGTTCCGCTGCCGATGGGCAGCCAGAATAGCAATTTATCGTCTGCTTCTTATGCTCCGACCCTGATGGCTGAGCACTATGCCCGTTACAGTCACAATTTTGACAAAGAGAAACATTTTCATCAATGCATCGAACAATGGCAGGTTGTGAAACACATCGATCGCATAAAAGAGTTCGAGAATGGCGATGAGAAAGAGCATTGGCAGAATGGACGTTTCGATCACATGATAAGCATAAAGAAGCAGCATCAGAGCGACAATAGATCATGGACCGTTGCTCCCCACAGAAGTCACAAAGAGGGCCCATGATTACCAGAATAAAACTATTCCTCTTTTCAGTTTTGAGAATTCAAATAACCAATTCAGCATCAAACTGCATTACCACTGCATCATTCACAAAGAATTATTGAAATTATAAGAAAGGAAGGATAAAAATCAGACTTTTCCCCCTTTTTCTGCTGTTTTGCCACTAAGTTCAGATGTAAATATTGGCCTCAAAAGAGTATAATGGCCATTGAACAAATTATGTTAGCAAAAGAAGGAAAAAAACTGCTCAACAAATACTGAAATTGGCATGGACAGGGATCCAATGTTCTGGTACAAGGCTTATGTGGAGTTATGTCCTATTCCAATATATAACTTATTCCAGATTGGGAATTCAACAAAGACATTATGCCCACTTGCTACTCCGACATAATAAATTTAAATGATAACAGAAGTAACGATTTCTTAACATCTTTCTGAGTAAAGAAAGCATCTTAGTATAAACTATAGTTTTGAAAATGGCTACTGCTTTGGATTCAAGAGGTGAAAACAAAATGACAACAAGAACTCCAACAAAGACGGGGCATTTCCTGTATTCATCTGACTTAGTTATATGCTGGCCTGCCTAAAGTACTTCATCCATCAGTTACCCTGAATTGGGCCAGGTATTAAAATATATAAAAGTTAAGGCACAATAAAAAAACTTCATAGTGCAGATTTAGTTTCATCACTTCGCAAAGGACACAAGGTTTCACTAAGTAATCCTAGTGAATTCAACTCGAACCATCTAAGGATCATATAATTTCTCACTTCTCAACTTTCTTGTTGTGAAACCACCTTGCCAATACACCAAAAGTCCAAACTTGTAGTGAGGTTTGCAGGTTTTCCACTTGTATTCTAACACATCCCTTGCCCGGTCAACCACCAATTTTTTCATAAACCCAAAACGAAACAAGACAAGACAAATCCCAACAAATTATGGACGAAGACCTGGTGCGTGCATCGTTTATTATTTCTAATTCTACATTAAATGTGCACCCAGGGAGGTACAAACATAGTTACTCTAATATCATGTGATTCTGTTAAAACTTCGTCAATCAATCAGAAGTTGACCCTAATATATTTATAATATATGTTTGGAATAAAAACTCATATATGCCTAGAATTTTGCTTCTATCAAGAGCATTTGTAGTCGTGGGCTAAATACCCAAATTTTGGAAAAATTTGGAAAAAAAGCATTGCAGTCGTTGTCCAAATTTGCAAAATTTGGATGTACGATGAATAGTGTCTTGCCAAATATAGCAGACGATTTGGCCAAATGCAAAATATAGCTAACGACCTATAATCTTTCGTCCGTCAGTAGAGACGAAAGATTAAATTTCGTCTCGTAGTACAAAAAGTGAGTTAGGACGAAGGATTAAATCCCGTTTGAAAGATTTAAAAAAAAAAAAAAAAAAGAGACGGTAGATTATACACCGTTATTTCCAAACCTGTCGCTAGATGCCAAAACAGCCAGGACGGTAGATTAACTACCGTCCCAGGCTATTTTCCATTTTCTTTTTTTCTTTTTTTTTTTTTTGTCTTTTAGTGCTTTAAAAAAAAAAAAAAAATTTCGGACGATCGATTCCGGCCATATTTTAGCTTTCAACGACTGCAGCGCGGAAGCATATTTTCTATTTTCAAAAGCCAAATACCCAAAATTTAGCTTAGAACGACTAGAGATGCTCTCAATGACCCTATCACTACACTAACACTAAGACTCCGAAGTTGAAGTGAGGACGTACGGAGGGTTCTACACTTTTATTCCAACACTTTAATTAAGTTGGTATGAGTAATTTAAAAGTTAAGTTGTACTGTTGTACATGACACTCAAAAGACATTAAATTAAAATTTATAGAAAGCACTTTTAATCAACATCAACGGAAAAATAATAAAAAATCTTGCTACAGAGAATCTTATTAATATCAAATGGATAAACAGTAGTGGAACCAGCCAAACTTAAAATTCTCCATAAAAGAATTCAAAAAAAAAAAAAAAGTACACTTCGCAGATCAATCAGCTACAGAGAAGCATCATAACAAGACAGGTCCGACCAAATATATTTTAAGAACCAAAAAAAAAAAAAAAAAAAAGTGCAGAAATTGTTTTCCACTAGAATTTTCAGAATTCTAGCAAATTCCAAATCAAATACAAAAATTTTGCGAATCTGATTACAATTCCAACTTCAGAAACAAAAAGATCCCCAAATACCTTAGAATTCTGTCAACAAAACAACCGGATAACTAACAACATCAACGGAAACTTCAATACAAGTTCTCAATTAAATATCAGTAATAAATCAAGAAATCAAATCCAATCCAAACAAAACATCCAAAAAAAAATTTCAAGGATTGAAAGACATCAGAATCAAGAACAGAAGAACTGAGATGAACAGGAATAGTAATCTAACAACAGAGCAGCAAGCAGTACCTTGATATATATAAAGATCTTTTGCTTTTATCTTCAGCTGCGAACCCTAAAGAGAGAAAGTGAGGAGAATTGAGAGGTGAGGAGGGGAGAGAGAGAGAGGGGGGATGAAGATGATGAAAAGTACAAGGACAGAGAAAGAGAGAGGAATGGTGGGGGGTGCTGGTGGGGCCCATTGCACCCGGAGAAAGTTCCATTTCTCCCTTTTTCCACTTTTCGCTTTTTGAGGGCAGTTTAGGTAGAAGGGGTATTTTTCGTAGTGGATGGGAAACGTGGATGGACGAAGCATGGACTATTTAGCCAAAATATCTAAAGGAGGGGGCGCAAGTTTTTATGGATCGGATAAGGTTTACGAACGATAAAAGCATGGAAAAATATCTAAAATTTACATCGAATCCTGCTATAATTGTTGGCTGGAGTAATGCTACATCCATTACCAATTTTACTACATTTTTCTTTATTATCTTAGTTGGCACACTCCAATAGGTAGGAAAAGATAGAATAGGTGGGGGAACTTTCCAATAGAACTATGCCACCTAAGATAGTGAAGAGAATGATAGTGAAATTTGTAGTGGCTAAAGCATTACTCTTGTTGGCTGCTATGTCAAAATTTCGCTTTTAGAAAACAGCAGTGAGCTATATTTAGCAGACAATTCGACTAAATGGATAAAATAGCTCGACAAAATATTATTTTCCGTTTATTGATCGGACGGTATATAATTTACCATCTGAAAAAAATATTAATAAAAAAATTGGACGGAAAATTATACACCGTCTCATAACATGAATATTATACACCACCCGGAATTTTTGTTTTAAAAAAAATTTGGGGGAGAAGGGAGATTATATCCCGTCCTTGAATGTGGGAGAAATTTTTTGATTTTTTTTTAAACGTCGCAATCATACAGTGAAATTTTTTTATTAAGAATTTTTTTTTTAAAGTCGGACGGGAAATAATTATCTGTTCGTCCTATTACAATTTTGAAAAGCCAAATTTTGGCTAAAACGGCTACAGAACGAAAGTCATATAGTTATTGACTATATGCCAAATATGCAAATTTTGGCTAAGAACTACAGATGCTCTAAAGTAGTAGTAAAACTGTAGATTTTTTTTTAACGATTTAATGGGACTAGTATTATACACGTGCTGTGCACGTGGGAAAAAATTGGGGGAATGAAAAGGGAAAAAAAATATTTACCTGCACGTGTGCTGCACGAGTTGGGTTATGGACAAAGGCCTTCTCCCATTATCTATCTATCTATATATATATATATATAGGGTAAAAGGGATATGAGCAACTTGCTCATTTAGTAAATGAGCAATTGATTATGTGGCATGCATGTGATACATTGGACAACTAACCCTTTTAAGACTTATCCAACCACATGTATGCCACATCATCAATTGTTTATTTACTAAATGAGCAAGTTGTTCATACCCCTTTTTCCCATATATATATATATACTACTATAATGGGAAAAGGCCTTAGTGTAATTTGTCCTTCTACCAACCTGTATAACACACGTGCATGAATTTTTACTTTTTAAAAAAATATGTATTTATTAAGCCGTGCAATGCACGTATTACTAGTAGTAGTAGAGACAGAGCATAGTGATGTAGCCTGTTATAAATATACATAATAAAATGAAGTCCACAGAATATGTAGGTAGATACAACCCCATCAAAGTCAAAAAGAAAAAAAAATCTGAAAACAAAGCCAGCAGTAACAAAATATCAAAAACAAGAACAGGAACAAAAAGGTACAAAGAAGATCACTATCAACATGCATCGATCTCGACAGACTAAGACTATATGCAACACCATCCAAAGCAAGCTGGAACACATCAGCAGCTAATCACAACATCGAGCAGCATCCAGAATAGCACGGTAATGTAAACAAAATGAAAAATACCACAGCACAACACAATATAGCAAACAAAATGAAATATGCCATTACCAAGAAGGAGGTGCCAGCAAGAAAAAGTTGTTGTAACGGCCCGTACCCAATTCGTATGCATGCAAATAAATCATAATTCACTACACAAAAAGAATAGCCAGCCAGCATGAAGGCTAACAAAAAAGTGGAGTCAAAATCACTTCTGCTTTGGGGTTGTAACACAAAATCATCACCAGTCAAGAATCAGCACTGCACAAAAACACGAGAATATCAAAACAACACCATAAATCACGAAAATTAAGGCACTAAATTCATACCCTGATGAACAAGAGACGCAACAACAACATCAAGATTACTAAGTTTAAGAGAATCTCTTTTATTAGGAGGGAGGATATTCGCCATCAATGAGCAAAATAAAGAATGTCCTCAATCAGACGATCAATAATGCGGAATTTACTGGTGAAGATCCGATTGTTCATTTCCTTCCAAATAACCCAATTGTCTGTCATCATGGTAATTATCCCACGATAGTTTAAAAGCACGTTGGAGTTTCCTATTTCTCCAAGAGCTCCACCCAAAGTCATGGAACCCAGTTTACCACGAATACGCCATGCGGTCTTACAAATATACCAAATCAGTTGGATGAAAAGAACAATGGATAAACATATAATTATTAGACTCATCATGAATTTTACACATAACACATTTCTGACCCAATGCTAGATTTTTTTTATTAAAGTCCCCCTCCATTGTACACTAGCCTCCGTCTACACTCGGCCTTCGGCTTTCATATCGATGATTTGAATCATTCACATTGATTTACACGTCCAAATTAGTCTAAATATGTAAAATGAAATCATTTGAAATTCATTTGTCCATCCATTGAAGTGTTACAAAATATCATTTTTTTATGATGACATCATGGATTGGCAAATGAATTTCAAATAATTTGATTTTACATATTTAGACTAATTTAGACGTATAGATCAATGTGAACGGTTCAGATAGTCGATACGAAAGCCCAAAGGCCGAGTGCATACGGGGCACATGGAGGCTAGTGCACAACGGAAGGTTTATCCTTTTTATTAAGAACGTCAACCGTGAGAAGCTTCAGTGTAGACGGATTTAACCGTATAAATGTATGTGATAGATCATCTTCATCTAATGTTATATCTCGCTTGCCATTGATAAGCACTAAGCAAGACAAGAAGGCGAATATAATCAGAATGTTGCTCGATTTTCTAAAAGGAGACCTTAAACTTAATGGTTTATTAAATTTAACCAAGATGAAAATGCTCTATAAATAAATCACTTTCTAAAGTTTCGATCTTTTCAGTCAACTCAACTGGAGGGCATGCATGCGGCTATTTATCTCATCTCATTTCATTTTATGAGATTCATATCAGTGCCGGCTCTACGATTTTGGGGGCCTGAAGCAAACTTTCAAAAAAGGGCCCCCACATATACCAAAAAAAAAAAAAAAAAAAAAAACCGATCCATGTATTAGAATTTTTCTTCACATATACCTCACATATACACATTTTCAAATTTTTTTTTCGAAAACGGGGGCCCCTTATGTATTAGATTTTTTTTCACATATACTCCGCATATACACTTTTCTAAATTTTTTTTTTTTCTGAAAATGGGGGCCCCCTCATATACAAAAAAAATTTTTTTTTTTTGGGGGCCTGATTCATATATGAACTAGCCTAGTGATGTCAATCGTGTCCGTGCTATACCACCCAAAATCCGATCAAACCGTGTTTCTCGTGCTTTAGGATTGTTTTCGTGTCCCAAAATTTTCATGTTCGAGTCGGGCCGTGCCGCACTATCTAATACCTCTATCAAACCCAAACCCAAAGCCCACGATATCGGGTTTGGATCGGCTCATGCTCGTTCCTAATTAACAAGCTTCGTGTTCGGGCTTTAAATATTTAATTACTTTTTTCAAAGAAAAATAGTTTAATGATATTTTTTGAAACAAAAAGAACAAAATAAAGTAACGTGAAAATATTTCTTTCTCCCTCCTCACCTATGTTAATGGAACAAATTAAGAAATCTCCAAAACTAACGCTTCTACTATGAAACGTTAAACTTAACCCTTCTTCTCCTCTCTTTCGCCTCCTTTGTCACTACCGATGACATCAGCCAACTCGTTGTCTATCCAACTAACTCCTTCTCAACCCTCTCTCCTCCAGCATATGTTCATTTTTCTTCTATTCTTAAATCAGGTTTTTGGGCTATGAATAGGGTTTCAGGCTCGTGCCATGTTTGTGCCCTACCGTGCATCGTATCATGCCGTGCGGGAAAAGAAAAATCCATGCCGAACTTGATTCGAACATCCGAGCTCATGCCGCCCGATGCTTGTTTTTACGAGTTCGTGGCATCCAAAACTCAAAATTTTCGTGCCAGTATCGTACCGGGTTCGGGCTGCCCGGGCCAATTGGCATATCTAAATTAGGCTCACCATATTAATCGAATAACCATATATCTATATAATAAAACACAAAAAAAGCTATCAAGTCGCTCTCATTCAATCCCACCAAAATCAATGGTCCAGATCTAACCTCACAAAACATATTTTTCCTCACAAAAGTTTCCTCCCAAAATTCAAATTCAAATCCCTCACAAAACAACTCTTTTATTTATTTAATTATTCTCTCTCTCTCTTTCTATACATATATATTTATATTCCAATTCATAATTATTTTTCAACATATATTAATGAAAATATAGACTTTTATTTATAACTAATTATTGTCATACTATTCAAACTTGTACTATATAATTAGTGATTTATCGTTTACAAAATTTTTTATATATTGTATCGTTCTGAAGATGTACCATAGGCAGCCATCCCCGGGCAAATCTAGTACTCTCTGAAAGTGCAATCCAACTTTCATTTTTTCATGCACGCGTCTAATTATTTTTCGAACTTTTTCTAGGCAGAACAGTAAACTCATGTGGGTCCCCATTTTACTGGCTTTGCCAGCTGGCAGCTTCTTGCTTCCCATTGGGTTGAGGAGAAAAGTTGTTGAAAAGTTGTTGAGATGCGTTCTTTGGTTAGATACGTACGTGGCGCCATTGGTAGATCCAGATATTTCTAAACGGGGTCCTACTTATTTTATGGTATCCAGCGGTAGTTGCCGGAACTTTTTTGTCTTCTTTCATGCTGGAAAAAACAAAATTGTTAAAACTGAATTAAAAAATAATATAACACAACTCATGTCTATAAATTAAATGATAGTTAAATTCGAGTAAAATACCAAGAAAATATTTTTGCAATTAGGCCTAGTGTATAAAAATTAGTTGGAGCCGGTTTCAAAAAATCAGAGGCTACTTGCAAAACTTAAAATTTGGTCCTAATATAAAAAAATTTATTATTGATTTATTATTTTAGTGCTTTATTGTTCCATAAAATAAAGAGTAATGTGAGCCTCATATTTGTATGATGAAGTTTTTATCATACAAAGTGATTATACTCACTTGATGGAACCCTTATGGAAGATCAACTTCATTCATCATGTTTATCATGCTAATTGATGTATATGTAGAAAAAATCAAGTGGTTTGGAGGTCATTTACCCATACATCACGTGAGTTCAATTTATAGTTCGATTTGTATTACTGTTGAAATCGTTCATTTTTCAACCACATGATGCATTGGTGAATGACCTTCAAACCACTTGATTGTTTCTACATGTACATCCATTAGCATGATAAACATGATTGACGGAGTCGATCTTCCATAAGGGTACCACCAAGTGAGTATAATCACTTTGTATGATGAAAAAAATCTCATACTCTATATGCGGCTCACTTTTCTCTAAAATAAAATATAAGTAAGATATTCAAACAAAAGTATATTTTAACGGCAATTCTAATTTCCTATTTCAGTTTGTTTAGACCCCATAATTCTGATAGACTCATATCAATAATGATTGCACAAAGAATTAACTCAATTGATAATATCTTCGGAAAAAGATAATATCTCCAGAAAAAGAAAAAATGCAACGAATTACCTTTGAGAATCGCAGACTTTGGAATTTGGATGGTGATAATCAATTACAGAGAGTGAGAGAGATGATGTTGTATCAATGCAAAAAAAAAATGATAAAGAATGAACCTTTGATTTATTTGTGAGAAAGTAAAAAGTTATAAAGAATAGGGTTTTTATTTCTTTTGTTGGAAATTTTAAGCATCGGCATGGAAATTTATAGCAAACCGTGATTAGGGTTAGAGTTTTGCATTAACTTGGGAATTAAGTTAGATACTCATTTATTTTGGTAGCCAGCTGACTACACGGAAAAATTTAGTCAAACTCCCAATTTGACCATGTGCATTTGAATTGTCAAGAAAGAAAAAAAAATACCAACTTAATTCGAACCCACAACCATTTATAACCTTGTAGATAATTCTTAACTAAATGAGCTACAACACTAACTGTTATTCTGTTAATACATCAGTATTTGTATTACTTACTTAATATTCATATAATACACTGAATTTTGGGACCATTGAAAATCGGGGGCCCTGAGCGGTTGCACCACTCGCACACCCCCAGGGTCGGCCTTGAAAATTACTATCAGCAGATTGAGTTTTGTGAATATGTTTTTTTTATATCATATTCCTAGATGCCTAGTCGTGACGGGGTAGTCTTGTAAATGCTAGAAAATGAATGAGTAATTTTGGTTCATAGGATATAGTTGAAAGAAAATGTTCTTAGCCATTATGATTCTGATTTACATAGAGAGTAACTGAGAGATCTTACATTGAAGTTGAAGAACGAATTGAGAGAAAGATCAATCTTTCAATTTAATTACTGTCAAAGTAGAAAATGAGTAAATGATTCAATAACAAATGAAGTTTAGCCTTATACTTATTAACCATTTCAACATTAATTGATTATGAGGAATTTATTGCAATTTGTAAAATAATAGAGATCAACTCACAGCTTTCAATAAGAAAGAGATCAGAATGAATAAGTTAGGGATCTAGATTTTTTCTTCTCGGGGTCCCAAATTTTAAAACCCCCCCCCCCCCCCCCAACGCAAAGGGTAGTTCCGCCCCTGCGTGGAGCTGAGGATTAATCAAGTTAATGAAGACTAGTAAATACACGTGCAATGCAGGTCTGAACAATATTTTTTTATATTCTATTTATCTATATGATAATGGGAGAAGCAAGTACGGAACACGTAAAATAATAGACTGACATTCATTGTTCATGATCCTCTCCCACGGGGCAAGTGCAGAGAGAGAGAGGAGATGAAGATGGTAGGGTTTTTAGTTTTTTTGAGAGATAGAGAGAGGGTAATAAATTTGAACGTATACTGTACGTATTTCATTGGTTTATATTGTATAGTTTAATTAAACGTGCGTTGTACGGATTGAAATATGGACAAATTACACTAAGACCTTCTCCCATTATAGTAGTAGAAATGATAAGATCATTAAGGATGTGATCAACTGATAATGCAGTTTATTATTATTTATGATACCACAAGCCTTCAAATTATACATTTCAAAGACGAAGTGAAGTTGTTTTGAAAGTTTAGTTAGTTCACAAGTAATCTTAGATTAATCGATAAACCTTTGCTAATCTCTAATCTCTAATATCTAATCTCTAATACTATAAGAGCATCTCCAACCACGTTAGCTATTTTGGCTAACTAAAATAGCCAAAATGAATAAGAAATGAATAATTTGGCTAGCGAAAAAAGTCTCCACTCCAACTATGTTATCTATTTGAATAACCATTAATAATTTAAAGTCCAAAATTAAATAAAATAAAAATATAAAACCAAAGCCCATAAGAATGCCCAAGTACAAAATAAAATTTCTAAGCCCAAAAAGACGCAGCAATAGCAACACATGCGATGCACGTAACACGCACAACAGCAAAAATCAAATCACACAGCAGCAACGGCAGTGAGCAGCGGCAACAGCAACAGGTGGTTGCGGCTTCGTCTTCGATGGCTGAGGGTGCTCGGGGACAGGGCCGGCGGCGGCACAGGTGGCGAAGTCGAGGGAGCAGCGGAGTGGAGAAGGAGGTTGACGACGATTTCAGATTTCGCGATTTCCATTTCAGATTTCATTTTCGATTTCATATTTTGATTTCAGATTGATTTCAATTTCGCGATCGCGATCTGTTTCGATTTTTTTTTTCTTTTTCTTTTTTGGTTTTGAGAAAAAGTTTAGCGAGCGTACCATACTCACCAGATCTGGCGAGCCAAGATTATAAATCTATTTTGGCGAGTGATTTGGCTAGCCCCGTTGGAGCATATTTTTGTCTTTATATTAGCTATTTTGGCTAAAATTGAAAGATGGCTAGCATGGTTGGACATGGTCTAATGAGAGACTTGTGGTAGTTATTTGTATACAATCTGTAATTTGTAGACATTCAATCATCTAATCTCAACCATTCATTTTTAAGTGAGAGTTATATTAACTATTCATTTACGCAACTATTATTGGTTACAAGAATACCCTCAAATTTCAAATTTATTTACGATGTAATTATTTCCAAAAGTGTCACTCATATAAAATAAAAGTTTGTGCCACTAAAAGTAATTTATAAAAAGTATATGATGAATAAAGAGATGTCTGTTAGATTACAACTTATTATTTATTATATAAAAATTAATTAATTAGAACTTGCAGATTATTAGATTTTTATTAATGAAACATGCTTGGTTTGAGTGAGAGATGTAAATGTTTCCATTTTCATAATATTGCTAGAAGATTCTGCATTGGTTGACTAAGAGCATCCACAGTCGGGTTTCTTACTTTTAGGCAAAATGAAAAGAATAGGAATGAAATTGAGTGTATGGTCTGCAGTCATATTTGCCAAAAAAAAAAAATAATAACTGGGAAGCCCTCGGACGGGACATCATGTCCCGGCCGATCAATGATCAAACGGGACATGATGTCCCGTTGGAGGTGTTTCCCAATTTTTTTTTTTGCAAAATTCGGCAAGGACGGTACATCCTGTATCGTCCGAGCCATTAAAAAAAAAAAAAAAAGCGACGAGACATCATGTATCGTCCTCTATATTTCTATATTCGCTGCGCGACTTCTCAAATATGAGAATGCACTGTAGATCGTTTGCTATTTTTTGAGAAAATAGCAAACGACTGCAGAGCTCAATTCTCATATTATTCTCAAAATATGAGAATATGAGAATTATGAGAAACGACTGTGGATGCTCTAAGAGAGCTAATTAAACAATATATATTGACGAACTATCACTTCGGTTTCCATCAAGTTGTAGCAAAACGGATTGGTAGATGAGTAAGATGTCGCTCTTTTACAACACAAGTAATCTGGGGTGGATGACGTGATCTCCTCAGATTTTGTTCTCCTGTGATCATCAAGTTAAACGGGTCGAACGGACTTCAGACTAGTCGAGCCCACAGGCAAATGGGTCCAACCCGGTCCGGTAGGGTCTCAAATCCGTTTATCCCTGTCTATAAATACCAGACACCCTCCTCACTTCCAAGGGTAATAAACTTTTTTCCACCTGAACTCTAGCTATTGTTGTTTTCTCAGTGACTGACTAGATCGTTGGAGGGACAGTCGCCGAGACTTCTCCGGGTGTTTCTATGCAGTATGCAGGTACAAAAGACCGAGCCGAGCCTCAAAGATCCGAGCCGAGCTAATGGATCCAAGCCGAGCACCTGGCCTCTACCTCTCTCCTGCTACCCCTGAGTCGGTCCTACAGTCTAGGATCGGGCCGACGCCAGTACCACATCTTCCGCTACACAAATTACAAGAACTCACACCTGTTGCCCCCACACCTCAAAAACAAACAGTATCAGGTTGGCGCCGTCTGTAGGAACCCTTTTTAGGTACTGACGTCAGTCCGATCCCAGTCGGGAACGTCATCTCCAGTCCGAGCCCTTTCATGGCTCCGAAAGCAAGGAGGGTCGTCACCTCCGGGCGTCGCCCTGATCCTCCTCCCCATCACAGCCATGCGGATGCCCAGAGCTCTAATCAACCGCAGGTCAATGGCACAGCCGGACTCGGACCAAGCGCTTCTCACTCAGTCGCAACTGACTTGCGGTGCTTCATCCAAAATCAGCAGGCCAGTCGAACCAGAGGAGGGGCCACTTCCAACTTGGTCCCAAACCATGGCAAGCAGCCGACCCCAGAACGAGAGCTGGGACACAGCCGCTCGCCCCGAGGACCTCAACCATCGTGTGACCCGGTCGGACAAGCCCCAGTTACGAGGGCCGAGTTTCAGAATTTTAGGGACGAGGTCCTCCAGGCAATCCGAGGCGATCCTATGACCGAGGCACGCAATGACTCCATCCTTCAGCCAGAAGCCCAGGGAGGCGAATCCCACAGCTCGACCCGCCTGCTTGAACAAAAAGACGCCATCCTTCGACGCCTCTGAGAGATGGAGAACCGACTCGCCCATCTCGGCGAGGGTAGACCGATGCCCGGCCATGGTTATCGGCCGACCCGACCCCCATTTCCCACTTAAATCTTGGAAGCCGAAATCCCTAGAAATTTCAGGCTTCCCCAATTCGAAACATACAACGGCGAGGGTGATACCGCTGATCACATGGAGGGGTTTGAAACCCTCATAATGATTCACAGCGCTTCGGATCCCCTCCTATGCCGCACTTTTCCTACCACCCTGCGAGGTCCGGCTCGCGAATGGTTCTCGAAGCTCACCCCCGGCTGACTCTTCTCGTTCGACCAGTTGGAAGCGAACTTCCTAGCCCAATTCGTGACTAGCAGAAAGGTCGAGAAGACGAGCACGTCCCTTCTAGACCTCTGACAGAAGGAAGGGGAGTCACTCCGCGAATTCATTCGGAGGTTCACCGCCGAGGTGAGGTCTGTCTCCTCTCTCGACGCGAGCATCGCTTCGGCAGCTTTCCGACACAACGTTCGGCACCCTCAGCTTAAGGTTTCCTTGGCCAAAAAACCACCCGTTGACTTCCCCGACTTGCTTAACAGGGTCGAGAAGTACATTCGGGCGGAAGAGGCCCTAAACCCTGAGGGCACCAAAGAAGCCATTGCTAGGGGAAAGCAGAAGGCAGACGACATCGAGCCCGTCAAGAAAGTCACGAAAGAGACCACCGGCCTCAAAAGAATTCCTTCGGTCCCCCGATTTGAGAGGTATACGCCGCTGACGCAGAACGTGTCAATAATCCTGATGGAAACCGAGGATAAAGGGATCGTCCGACTCCCTCCCCGACCAAGCAACAACAAGAAGCGGGACCAGAGGTTCTACTGCCGCTTCCATCGAGACAATGGGCACAAGACGGACAACTGTCGGGCCCTCAAAGACGAGATCGAGGTTCTCATCCAACGAGGGAACCTGAGGAAGTTCACACGGGATAACCCAAGAGATCGGAGGTACACAAGGAATCCGAGGCCTTCGCCTCCCCCTCGAACGATCAACCGACGACTCGAGCGGGACCCCGAGCCCAAGGAAACCGGAGGGCAGGCCATCCTACACTGCGTCCATGGTGGACCCATAGGAGGGGAATCCAATACTTCCCGTAAGTCCTTCGTCCGAGAGGTTAACTCCGTTCGAGACCATCCCTCCCCCCAGATTCAGCAGCGGTTGGTCTCCTTCTCCGGAGAAGACCTCGAGGGAGTCCGGCTACCGCACTGCGATGCCCTCGACATCAGCCTCGTCATGGAAAATTTCGAAGTCCACCGAATTCTTGTGGAGAACGAAAGTTCAGTCAACATCCTCTTCTTGGAAGCATTTGAGAACCTCAAACTCCCCTGAGATTAGCTAAAGATAGCCATGTACACCCTGCACGGGTTCTCGGGCGTCCCGGTGCAAATCGAAGGGATCTTGATGCTGGGAGCTCGACACTCGACATTGACCTCGAGTAATACCCTAACTCTCTCAAGCTGTATGGGCTCGACGCTCGGTAATGACCTCGAGCCACACCCTAACTTTTCTACAAAGCATGGGAGCTCGACATCCAGCATTGACCTCGAGCCATGCCCTTTTAATACCCCGTAATTTCGAAGAATATAATATATATATATATATATATATATATATATATATATATATATATATATATATATATATATATATATATATATATGGTAAAAGAGGGGGGGGCACGTGATTAATACAACAGGGAAGGCTGTATGCTGCTGCCGCTTCGTGTGCTGGCGTCACGCGGTGACGTGGCGAAGCTGGCGGGGGCCCACCTGTAGATTGAAGAAGACAGAGATGTTGTTGTCTTTGGTTGTGACGTGGCGGTAGGGGGCCAACGGGTCTTCCGAAGTGTGCACAGGATTAAGAGAGGGATTGTTAAGATTTGTCCCATATCGGGAGAGTACAATATTAATTAGTATTAAAATATAATTGCCTATGATCAAGAGTCACCTAATTGGTTAACCACCTTTTGAGAGGCAGCTTGTGGTGGGCAGTTGTACTATAAGTATTAATTTGTCTTCTAAAAATTGTCTGAGTATTAGGGCGGAAAGTTACAAATGGTATCAGACAGTGTTCTAAATGGCGTTCGCCTCGGACGCCTAGGCACTCAGATGGAAGAGAACGAACCGCCTTTGCATTAGGCGGTGGTCTAAGCGGTTAAAGGCGATTAAGCAGCCGTCTTGTTGAGTAGGCATCCGTGGCGCCGATCAGGCATCTACCTGATGTCCAACGCTCAGGCGTTTTCTATTTTTTAAAATTTTAAATGCTATAAAATAACACAAAAAATGAGAACTACTATTATTAATCTATTAATCTGTTATATAATATGTATGGATCTTTAATAGTAGTGGAATTGTTTTTACTTTTTTTTGTATTATTGGTGATGGATTGCACATATTATACTTATTACACATTAAAATAGCACATGTTACACATATTACACATATTGGCATATTGCACATATTACAATTGGACAATTATTTTTTTTAATTGCACGAGGAAATTTTTTTATGCATAAACACCTTTTAATTACACATATTACACAAGAACATGATGAATATTTACAAATAGAATGTATGATTATACTTACGATTAAATAATAGAGGCTGGAATTAACTTAATCGGCAAAATAAATTCAACCGCCTAGGCGCTGCCTAGGCGCCGCCTAGGCACCCTAGGCATTAGGCACCCCTTGACCGAACCGCCACCGCCTAACGCCGTTTACAACCTTGGTATCAGATCCGAATTTCGACACCGAGTGTGGGAGAGCCGCCGAGTGTGGGAGAGCCGTGAGTTATGGACTCCAAGTCGATCGGCAGAGTGAGACAATCCCCAGTATTCTGGGACGATGGATGTAAGGGCCACAGAATGATCTGCGGAGTGGGATTGGTCTCTAGTATTCCAAAGATGAGAGCGACGCTCACGGGACTGCTCCACATCGACTAGAAAGAAGGATCCTGTGCTAGATTGTATACCTTGCACTCAGCGAGGACACTGATTTCTAAAGGTGAGGTGTATGTAATACCCTGTAATTTCGAAGAATAAAATATATATATAGGAGAGAGAAGGTAAAAGAGGGGGGACACGTGATTAATACAGCAGGAAGGCTGTATGCTGCTACCGCTTTGTGTGCTGGCGTCACACGGTGACGTGGCAAAGCTTGCGGGGGCCCACCTGCAGATTGAAGAAGACAGAGATGTTGCTGTCTTTGGTTGTGACATGGCACTAGGGGGCCACGAGTCTTCCGAAGTGTGCACGGGATTAAGAAAGGGATTCTTAAGATTTGTCCCATATCCGGAGAGTACAATATTAATAAGTATTAAAATATAATTGCCTATGATCAAGAATCACCTAATTGGTTAACCACCTTTTGAGAGGCAGCTTGTGGTGGGCAGTTGTACTATAAGTTTAATTTGTCTTCTAAAAAATAATAAAAATTGTCTGAGTATTGGAGTGGGGCATTACAACCCTAGCTTTCTCAAGCTTTATGGGCTAGGCGCTCGACAATGACCTCAAGCCACACCCTAATTTTTCTACAAAGCATGGGAGCTCGACACTCGACTCGACATTGACTTCAAGCCATGCTCTAGCTTTCTCAAGCATTATGGGCTAGGCTCTCGACAATGACCTCGGGCCACGCTCTAACTTTTCTACAAAGCATGGGAGCTCGACATTCGGCATTGACATCGAGAAATACCCTAGCTTTCTCAAGCTGTATGGGCTCGGCGCTCGGCAATGACTTCGAGCCATACCCTAACTTTTCTACAAAGCATGGAAGCTCGACACTCGGCATTGACCTCGAGAAATATCCTAGCTTTCTCAAGCTGTATGGGATCGGCGCTCGGCATTGACCTCGAGCCACACCCTAATTTTTCTACAAAGCATGAGAGCTCGATACTCGGCATTGACCTCGAGCAATACCCTAGCTTTCTCAAGCTGTATGGGCTCGGCGCTCAACAATGACCTCGGGCCACACCCTAATTTTTATAAAAAGCATGGGAGCTCGACACTCGGCATTGACCTCGAGCAATACCCTAGATTTTTCAAGCTGTATGGGCTCGACACTCGGCAATGACCTCGAGCCATACCCTAACTTTTCTACAAAGCATGGGAGTTCGACATTCGGCATTGACCTCGAACCATGCCCTAGCTTTCTCAAGATTTATAGGCTAGGCGCTCGGCAATGACCTCGATCCACACCTTAAATTTCCTACAAAGCATGGGAGCTCGACACTCGGCATTGACCTCGAGCAATACCCTAGATTTCTCATGCTTTATGGGCTAGGCGCTCGGCAATGACCTCGAGTCACACCCTAACTTTCCTACAAAGCATGAGAGCTCGACATTCAGCATTGACCTCGAGCAATATCCTAGTTTTCTCAAACTTTATGGGCTCGGCCCTCGGCAATGACCTCGAGCCACACGCTAGCTTTTATAATAAGCATGGGGGCTCGACACTAGGCTTACGCTACAGGCGGCATCCTAGGTTTTCCTACAAATCAGAAGGACAGAAAAATCAAATTTCATTCATAACGCCTTGAATGGCCACAATACAATAGAAATTATTACAACGGTTCTGTTGACCCCAACCTAAGTGTTTCTCGTGGGGCTTTTTTGCCAAACACGGACCATCTCGAGCCCCACCGAGCGGGTCCGTCCTCCAGTGTGCCCGTCCTGCACCACTAGCATCGCCAGTGTAGACGTCCTGGCAACAGAGCTCTGCGCATCAGCGGGCCTCGCCATCTCCAGATAGAGGGTCGGTGAGGAGCCCAAGACAGAGGGGCCTCCTTCCCCAAGATGGTCGAACCGTGATCCACCTGTGCCGAGCATGACTTTCAACCTCTGAATCTCCAGCTCCTTTTCTACCGATGAAGAACGGACTCAGAGGTCGGTCTCCTGGGGGAGGCGTCAGACACTGACCAGTTCGTCTCGGTACTCTCCCAGTCTCGATCGGCTATAGCCTTCTTCAGGCGCGCTACCTCTAAACTAAGCTCCTTCAACTTGTTAATGAAATAGCTTGCCGCGGCTTCTCGATCGCGGACTTGCTTGCGATAGCGGATCAAGACACTCTCCTTGGACTCTAGCTTATTCCAAAGTCGTTAGACCTCGACAGAACTGAGATCGGCACCTATAGTCTCGTTCATCTGACAAAGAGGAGAGGAAACAACAATTCACTTCAAGCTTTCCAAAAATGCACAAGTCACAGCAGGTCGGCCAAAAACACGATTATATTAATTCCAAAAATTAGTTACAAAAAGCGGTGGCCAGTCAGCGTTTGGCAAATACAAGAAGAAAAAGAAAATTTAAACTACTTCTGAGGGGGGACCTGCACCTCTTCGTCGGCCGTCGCTCCCCCACCTCTTTCTCCATGTGCGTGTCCCTGGTGCCTCGTCTCCCTTACCCCTAGGGGTCAGCGGATGCACGGGGGTCTCCCATCCGTAGTAGAGATGGTCGATTTTTGCCTCGGGGTAAAGGAGTAGAAAGTGCTCCTTTGCCCGATCGTACACCTCATCTTGGGCGATCATCAACTCCTGCGAAGCCGCCATCGCCAGCTCCTTGTACTCCGCAGTCGCCTTCCCTCGAACCTCCGCTAATGCACGGAGATGCTGGTCCTGTTGAGAGGCGAGGTCGGCTTCGAAGGCCTGCGCTACCCCCTGAGCGGTCGTCAGCTCGACCTTCAATTCCATTGCTTGTCGAAGGTACCGATCGACATTCCGCTTTTTGTCGTGGACCTCCTTCTCAAAGCACCTATTCAGCTACGCCCCGGTCATCAATGCCTAGTCGAAGAGAGACAACAGTCAGGAAAGAGTGTCGAGTACAAAAAGATGAACAAACAACAATCCGACACTTACCACCACTTGGGCTTGAGCCCACTTCATGTAGGCCGCCTCCACTGTCTTGGTCGCTAGAATGGTCCGGTCGCAGACCGTGGTAAGTTTATGTGCCACCTCGATCGAGATCGGACCCTCGGCCAGCGAGTCGCCCTCTTTGACCGCCCAGTCCGGGGTGAACGGTCTCAGCCCCCTCTTGCCCACCATCTGCTAGGCGTCAGGGCGAATGGCGGGGGTCCCCGCCTTCAGGACCTCAGCAACCTTATGACTGTTGGAGCTCGACCCAGAATCCGGTGCGTCTTTAGCCGAGGGGGCCTCCGAGCCCCCTGGGTTGACCCCACCTTCGGCGCGGCCTTCTCGGCCTTCCTCTTCTGAGCCTGAGCCAGCAGGGTCTTCCTCGCGTCAAGCTTCGACTAATCCATCGCTGCAGAAAGAAAAAGGGGGAATGTTAACACGAAAACAGAAAATTAAACGAGAATGAAACAACAACATACAAGGGTCGGTTGGGCTCAGTCCGGCTCGGGCTAAGTGCGACTCTGTCACGTTTGACCAACCGATGCTGTGCCCCTCAACAATTCTCTCAACGTTAGCCCACTCTGCCTTAGTCAATTCCCTCCGCCTCGGGGGTTTGTGGTTCGACTTGTAGAAATTCCAAGCCGTTGGAATTTCCCAAGGTACCTCGCTTTCAACCACGAAATACTTGGCTTTCCACCCCTTTATGGAATCCGAATGTCCGTGCACCACTTTCTTGTGGGGGCGAGGCGAGATGTAGAAGATACCCTCTTGATCTCCGAGGGAGCTCACCCCTTAGACAGCCCGGAAATATTTCAGCTTTAGAGGAACCTTCTTCTCCTCGCACTTCAGGATGAAGCAGACTAACTGCTTCCACGAATTGGGGTCGTACTGCATCGGACACATCTTCCCCCACCTCAGCACTCTTTTGATGAACGGGTGCAGCCGAAGCCTCAGTCCCAAGACAAAGGTGTCCTCGGGGAACATACAGAATCCGGAGGCCAACTCGGTGGTGGGGCGGAGACCAGGGCTAGGAATCATCAGCTCGTACTCCAGCCCAATGAAGTAACTGGCCCTTATCACGGGCAGATAGTCAGCCTTCAGGACACACTGAACTGTGTCCATCCGTATCTAGGTCCGACCCGGCGAAGACACCTCCGTGCCAAATTGGACTAAGTTTTCGACATCGTCAGGGGACATCCTGATCGATCGCGAATTCTTGTAGTGGGGGACGTCAAGCCCATGTGTGGGCTCGAACTATCCGGCAGGCGCCACTTCCTCTTCTTCTTCCGGATGCGAGGGGCCTTCAGCGGAGACGGTGTCGCCAAAGGCGGGAGAGGGGGGAGGGGCTCTCCTTCCTCACTACCTCCCTCATCTGCCTCTCCTTTGGCTCCTCCCTCGTGGCCTCCCTGCTCCACCACTCCTTCCTCAACCTCCTCGCCTAATACCTCGACCTCTCCAGTAGAAGCGGACTTTACCATGAGCGGCTTGCGACTTTGGAGCGGGACCATGTCCAAAACTTGATTGTCCATACCCCAGGATGTGAAGTCTGACTAACGATCCACTTCCAAAACCCGGCCGTCTAGGTCCCAGGACATGGAGTCCGACTAACGATCCCCCTCATCCCGACAAGAAGAACTCGCTTCGGAGCCGGACTGAGAGCGCGCCATTACAAAAGAAAATACTAACCTAAGTACCGTGAACGGAGAGATCAACGAAAAAGTCTTTGCCGCCGGGTTAAAGAGAGAAGCTCCTGTTTTTAGAAAGATAAAGCAAAGTGAAGAAATGGAGAGGGGAATGGAGGATTTATAGAGCGATAACGATGCCTCGAAATCCGCGTTGTAATCCTGACCGTTCTATCTTGATCATCAAGATTTAACGGCTGATGAGATTTCAATGCTTCGAATTCTGCATTGGAACCCTGATCAATCCTATCTTGATCATCAAGATCTAACGGCTGATAAGACTTCAACGCCTCGAATTTCACCCCCATGATGTCAGCATCACATACAACCCCCAAACTTTTACAGCAAGCAGGGGGGCTCGACGCTCGGCAGTGACCTCGAGCCACCCCCTAGCTTTAACAGCAAGCTGGGGGGCTTGACGCTCGGAGTAACCTCGAGCCACCCCCTAGCTTTCACACCAAGCATGGGGGGCTCGGTGCTCGGCAGTTACCTCGAGCCACCCCCTAGCTTTCACAGCAAGCATGGGGCTCAGCGCTCGGCAGTGGAGCTCGGAGCTCGAAGCTCGGCAGTGACCTCGAGCCACCCCCTAGCTTTCACAGCAAGCTAGAGGGCTCGATGCTCGGCAGTGACCTCGAGCCACCCCCTAGCTTTTTCAGTAAGCAGGGAGGCTCGGCGCTCAGCAGTGACCTCGAGCCACCCTCTAGCTTTCACAGCAAGCTGAAGGGCTCGACACTCGGCAGTGACCTCGAGCCACCCCCTAGCTTTCACAGCAAGCTGGGGGACTCGACGCTCGTCAGTAACCTTGAGCCACCCCTAGCTTCTGCAATAAGCAGAGGGGCTCGACGCTCGGCAGTGACCTCGAGCCACCCCTAGCTTTCACAGCAAGCAGGGGGCTCGATGCTCGGCAGTGACCTCGAGCCACCCCTAGCATTCACAACAAGCTGGGGAGCTCGACGCTCAGCAATGACCTCGAGCCACCCCATAGCTTCCATAGCAAGCTGGGGGGCTCGACGCTCGGCAGTGACCATGAGCCACCCCCTAGCTTCAGCAGCAAGCAGGGGGCTCGATGCTCGGCAATGACCTCGAGCCACCCCCCAGCTTTCACAATAAGCTAGGAGCTCGACGCTCGGCAGTGATCTTGAGCCACCCCCTAGCTTTCACAGCAAGCTAGGGGGCTTGACACTCGGTAGTAACCTCGAGCCACCTCCTAGCTTCTGCAGTAAGCAGGGGGCTCGATGCTCGGCTGTGACCTCGAGCCACCCCCTAGCTTTCACAGCAAGCCGGGGGATCGATGCTCGGCAGTAACCTCGAGCCACCCCCTAATTTTTGTAGCAAGCAGTGGGGCTCGACGCTCGGTAGTAACCTCGAGCCACCCCTAGCTTTCACAGCAAGTTGGGGGGCTCGATGCTCGGAGTGATCCTCAACATCTGAGCATGGAGGCTCGCCCACCGATGCTCGACCCTCGAAGCGCCCGTCATAAGCTCTGAGCCAAATTCCTGGCTTTCGGGCTACGGCTCGACGCTCGACGTTCGGCTCCCGACCATCGGTTCTCGGCCCTCGACGCTTTTTTCTCCGGAGGATTTCCTTCGTCCTACCCTACTTACCATTCCAAGAAACTCTAAATCATACTCTCCAGATACACCGGTCCACTCTTTCTACGGGGATAGACTACTCCTCCACGGCTGGCTTATGCCGCCCTCCGGGAGTGGGGGCTCCTGATATGGGGTGGATGACGTGGCCCCATCTGGGCCATCAGATCTCCTCAGATTTCTCTCCCCTGTGATTATCAAGTCAAACAGGTCAAACAAACTTCAGCCTATTTAGGCCCACAAGCAAACCGGTCCGACCCGGTCCGGTAGGGTCTCAGACCCATTTACCTCTGCCTATAAATACCAGACCCCCTCCTCACTTCCAAGGGTAATAAACTTTTCCCCACCTGAACCCTAGCTACTGTTACTTTCTCAGTGACTTACTAGATCGTCGGAAGGCCTGTCGCCGGGACTTCTCCTGGTATTTCTCCCTCCTAAGAGTTGGTGTATCCTGCTGGACTTAATTCCACTAAAACAACACCAAGGCCCCAACTGGCCAAGATCCACAAAACACATCTGTCGGTTTACAGGAATCCCACTCAACCTCTAAAGACTCACAACTCAATTATCAACACAAATCTTTCATTAAAAACTCTTGATTCCATTATCAATTCGTTCATATTTAGAAAACTTCTTTAAATCAAGCAAATCCAAATTTATCTGAATACTCACAAATTTCCTGAAATAAAATCTGAGATTAAATCTCTTAAACAATTGAGTTTCACATTTTGAAGTCATAGAAAAATCACAAAACATTAATATCTTGAAATCCGTATATATTTCGCTTTATAAAGCCATAGAAATACGAGTTAAACTCTATTATAATCAAAATAACTCTCTGTACAATAATCTGTAGTAAAAACTTCATCTAAAACAGTAGTTCAATAACCCATAAGTTCAGAGAAATAGTCGTTCAAGAAAACAGTACGAAAACTCAACAAAACAACACAATCAGCAGATGTCAATCGACCGACATTTTAGTTCAAAAAGTCGCGGTCGACTGACATGCAAAAATCCAAAATCCCAAACAATGACAGTCGACTGTCATTTTAGTTCAAAATCAGGACAGTTGACCGGCATGTCAAAAAAAATAGCCACTTTAAAATTCGTGCACTTCACAATTGATACATAGTTTAAAATCTCTAAATGCATGAATTCCTAAAATTAAAATCCTGAGATGATCGAATACAACTTGTTCAAAATAATAGAGTCCATAAAACAAATCAAATCCTCAGCAATTTCATAAAAGAAGCAATTCCCAACTAAAACTCTTCAAAACCAGGAAGTTAACTATATCGAGTATATATGTATATATGAATCAGTAAAACTAGCAAGAAATCATGGTGTATGAGTGGTATATTGTTCAATTCAATCTCAGTATCGGTATAAATCACAAACCCAATTGAAATCCCACAAAATCAGATCTCAAAATTTCGGCCCGCACATGTCAGACCCAAAGTTGAAAAATCAACATATGAAGACTTGTTTCTTTTTTTATCCAAACCCACTCTTGCAATTCATTACACACATAAACATGCGAATTAAATCAATTTTCCTTGGTTATAGAAGCTTTTACAACAATCATTAGTCACATTTTCCTCATCAAAACCTCAAACAGATTATATTCACACATCGACGGTAAAGAATCCATCTTTAACCAACTATATGCACTACACATCTTACAAATCTCAACACACGTGATCAAACAGCAAGACTATAGAGAGAACAGCACAAACATGAGTACTACTAACTCCCTATCATTCTTTAGATCATCTATATGGTAGTTTTATTCATCAACTGCATGTTATTCATGAAAAATCTTGTTTTGACTACTCTTTCATCGGTTTAATACACTACATCATCATACAATCATCTAGCATGAATCCTACTAGATAAATCATCACATTCAACATGTATAGAACAACCAAAAATAAATCATGTCACTCACGTCAATGAAGAATCAACCAAATAATAAAGAAATAAGAAAAAGCTCCTTCCTTAGCAAAATCTAAGATTCCAGGCTTGAAAAATCTCCAAGAATGATAATAAAATATTTCTTTTGTTTTGTTCAGAGGGGAGGCGGCTGCTATTGCTGCCTGTATAGGCCGAAATCCAGTTTTTAGGGTATTGAGAAGATTTTACAAAATATTCCTTTAGAATATATCTTTACATATATAGATCTTTTATACTAGGTAACTAGATTAACCAATTTAGTTGAGATTAAATCAAAAATATCCCTCCCAAATCTGACCGGCACCAATTTCAAACCCAAAAAATTCGATTTTGTAACTTTTGCCTCCAAGTGAAAATTTTACAAAAAGACCCTTCTTTAATAAATTAGCAAAATACACCAAATCTATTAAAATAGAAATTAATCTCTTTACCTTTGAGTTGGCCAGCCATCATGCACAGCCCAGATTTTTACTCTAAGTGGTAATTTTGCACAAACTCCTCCAATTTTGAGCATTTGCAAATATGCCAAATAAATATCGAAAAAATCCAGAAAACTCATAAATAATACCTACTAATAATTATTAGGTTTCCCCATATATTTTTCTGACTTTGAGTTTTCCAAGAAAATATTTGCACGTATTTAACACGTGCAAAAAGATAAATTTCAGAAAAATATTTATTAAATCACCAAAAATCATTTTAATTCATTTATTAATCTCAAAAACATTATTTAAAATTCTAGGGTGTTACACCCCCAGGTCTCCATGATTTTTTTTGTTGAGAATTTATAAGAGACTCGCTTGAAATGGCTACCCGATATGCTTCCAACACATATTTTGGCTGCTTAAGCTTCGCATATTGCTTGTTTCCTCTTTCAAGGCTGAGATATAACAACTACCCAGTGAGGATTTGGCTAGGGCTTGATAAGGTGACAATACTTGAAAAACTCTTTATGATTTTCCACTTGTCCCCTGTTGTTGTAGTTTGACATCAATTGTCTCTTAAGCATTTCCTAGTCAATTTCATCTTCTTCTTGTTGCTCAAACCATCTCCACCACAACAAGGCTTCTCCCTTTAGATATTAAAGACGAAATGCTAACTAATCATAATCACTAGCTTTTTAGTATAAAAGTGTTGCTCCAAGTGATAGATCCAATAAGTGAGACCATCTCAAACCTCGCTAATCATCTTTCATTTTTAGCCAAAATAGCAAATTAACAAAGAAAAATATGCTCCAACAGGACTCGCCAAATAATTCGCTAAAATAGATTTCTCTGATTCACTCGCCATATCTGACGATGTTATATCGCTCGCCAAACTTTCCTTCCGCTCCTTCCGCCTCTCAAAACTCAAAAAATAAAATTAAAAAACCACACAAAAAAATCGAGGTCGAAATCTGATCACTTCGCGATCATCACACGCGATTGCGAGAGCTCGTGAAATCCTGCGAAAGATCGCGAGATCTGTGAACGCAAGCGAGATCACGAGATCTGGGATCGCAAATCGCGTGTTCTGTTTGACCAAGACTTTCCATTTGATCAAGTATTTTGTTTTAAGTCCTTCGTTTGACCAAGACTTTCCTTTTGACACATCAGGTTTTCTACTAGGTATCTGTACTACACTTAGCATTTGCCTCCTAACGTTAATCATATTACTAGGTGTCTGGGATCGCGAGATCTGGGATCGCACGTGATGTGGGATCGCGAGAAAGAAGTTTGTAGATTGGGCTTTTTTTGTGGGCTTGGGCTTTGTATTTAAGAGCTTGGGCTTTGTATTTATTTTTATTTAATTTTGGGCTTTAAAATATCTATGACTAGCCAAAATAACTAACATGATTAGAGTATCGACTTTGAGTAATGCTTTAGCCACTACCAATTTCACTATCATTTCCTTCACTACCTTAGGTGGCATACTCCTATTGGAGAATTCTCCCACCTACTCTATCATCTCTTACCTATTGGAGTGTGCCACCTAAGCTAGTGAAGAGAAATGTAGTGAAATTGGTAGTGGCTCTAGCATTACTCATCGACTTTTTTTGCTAGTCAAATCATTCAATTGTTATTCATGTTACCTATTTGAACGAGCCAAAATGCCTGGCGTGGTTGGAGATGCTCTGATGTCTTCAATACAATCAAAACTTGCTAGATCAATCCTGTGGTGTTTTAGGAAGAAAGTATTACCAGCATTCTGCTGACGAACTCCATATCTCATCTTCCTCCCATTACGATGATCTCCTCGTCGCTCATTGCTACGTTCCTCCCTCATGTTCAGCCGTTGGGGGCTAGGGTTCATCCAGTGAGCATGTGGTGGTTGTCGATAACGTTCTCTATCATCTTACTCTTCTTCACTTTCACTTCTCTCCCAGTATCCTTTTGATCATCGAGAACGATGCCTATGACACGAATCTTGAAGGAGCTGCTCCAAATTCCCAAATCGATCGAAGACCCCATCTATTACCAACTTCATTCGCTCCAATCTCTCCTCGAGGTTGGACTTTTTGTGAGCACCATCGCCATAAATGGTGACATCTTAGGCAGTCGGATCCCATGCTCATGTTCCATATTAAAGTCTAGAACAAGATTCATGTGGATTCTCAACCTCTCATTCAAGATCCCGATTGAGCGCCTCCTGAGGAACTGGTTTGTGCTCTGATACCATTGATCCAATTCAAGCTCCGCTCATATAGTTGGATGATGTGCCCTTCTTCCTTGGCATCGAGACCTACAAGAAATTAGGGTTCGAGGACTCGAGAGAGGAAGAAGACCATGGTGAAAAAGAAACTTGATTTCCTTGATTTTATTTCACACCCAAAACAATTACAAGAAGGGACCTTTATACCCAGCTAACCATTAGAGCACGTGACCTACACTTGGTCTTAAGTAGAGATGTAAAAAGGGCCAAGCACAAACCCGTCCATAGACCCATTGATCCGGCTCTCTAAAAAGTCCGGCCCGGCCCATCAAAAGGCCGGATTGGTTCGGCTCTTCGTACATAAGGCCGGGGCTTGGATCTTGCGTTGGAAGCCCGGCCTGACTAGACCCAAAAGCTCAGGCTTTTGCCTGTCCATTGGCCCATCCATAAAGCATGGGCTTTAACCCATTCACATATAAGCTCATCAAATTCTATACTATTATAGTTCAAATTAATTCTAAAATATCTACTAACTTATGGATACATAGTTGTATAATAGTTCAAATTAATTATAATCTATCTATTAGCTTTTGCATGCATAGTTGTATAATAGTTTTATAGCTATTACAAAATTATTATAATTATATTTGCAAATTATAGTCACTACAAATTGTAATTATAACTATACTATCCATTATCTAAGTAGTTATTTTCTATTATAGTCGTATAACTACAAACTTAATTCATTAATAAACATTGGTAACTCCGCTGATATAGTATTGACATTCACTATGTGTGGCGGTCGGTCCCAACCTTGGACAAAGGATAAGGGCCTATCAAGTATCACCTAATAAGTTTAAGATTGTTGGAA
Organism: Hemerocallis citrina; assembly: GCA_017893485.1. Lineage (NCBI taxonomy): Eukaryota > Viridiplantae > Streptophyta > Magnoliopsida > Asparagales > Asphodelaceae > Hemerocallis > Hemerocallis citrina. The sequence goes on along the minus strand of CM030364.1, from coordinate 17,880,554 downwards.
TATAGAATCTTTAAATTCTTTAATTAAAGTAGACAAAAAATGGTTAGCTATTCATATAATTTTCGCTTGGGCTTAGACCCGGGCTCTTCACTTGGGCTTAGGTCGGACTTGTGGGCTGGATATGAGCTTCATAAAATTACAAACAAGAGGGCTTTGACCCAACCCTTAAAAAGACCCATAGGGCTTGGCCAGGGCCGGTCCTAGGTCTGCCTGTAGAGGGCCGGATCAGCCCTGGCCCGGCCCATTTTACATCCCCATTCTTAAGCGAATCGAGGTTAGCATAGGGCCCACCATGAAACAAACACAACACAACACAAATGAATACAGGTGGGGTTGGCAATGGGCGGGGTTTGGGCCAGACCCATATAGGTCCGGGCCCGAACCCGAAGTTGAAAACATAGGTCTGAACCTGACCCGGTTTTTCTTTGAGCTTAAAAAATTAGGCCTGGACCCGAGCCAGAATTAGGCCCGAAAATAGGTTCGGGCCTAGACCCGAACTACTTATGCATGTTCTAATATATAACTTTTTTCATAAAATAAAACTATATCAATAATAATATACGATAAAAAATAACAATAATAGAAATACTATAAACTTTCGAGTAATTAATATCTAATTTGTCAATTTGCATTTAATTTTATATACAAGAAATAATTTTCCTATCTATAAACTTTAACGCTCATTTCAACTTACATGAATATTATCTTTTAAAAAAATCATATATAAGTATGCATAATGTATACAAAAAACATATACATGCACACATAAAAATTTAATTCGGATCCATCGGGCCTAAGCACTTAGGCCCGAGCCGGGCCTGAATTTTCCTCGGGCCTAAAATTTGGGCCCGAACCTAGCCCAAAATAAAAATTATTAACTCAAGCCCGCTAATTATCGGGTCGGATTTAGGCAATCCCGGATCGGGTTCAGACCAATTGCCACCCATAAATACAGGTGGCACGTGTAGCGCACACCGACTTGTTACACTGGACTTAAATTCAAGTACAGAATTAAAATGTAAAAACAAAGGACTGATACGTAATAAACTTGAACTGAAACGCAACAATTTCCACAATCTTCTCCTGAGTTCAACAGACACTGCAACTGATTGAGATTTGGAAATCCAATCATTGAACTGGATCAATTAGCCTATCAGCAAATGTTAATAACAATACTGCACATTACAAAACGAGCCTTGATTTATTGAGATTGAACCTTTTCAGCTTCAAATACAACACTTAAATTTTTATCTTCATTCAATGAGATTGTAGCAGCATAGTATCCATAAAGTTTGGCTCACTGGATGAAGGTAATGAATCTCTAAATTAATGCAATGCCCTTTCTATACAAATACCAACACTGGAAAACCAAAGACCAAAGAATTATGAATGTGATGAATATAAAAACAGCCATATTTTTTCAAAGGAGAAGAAAATTGTACACACCAACAATACCACTTAGTTCTAGTAACCAGATGAGAATTTCCCAATAATCTTTTGTAGCAATCAATAACTTCAACTTGCATCGTTCTCCCAAACGTTTCGGAGTTTCTCAAACCTATAAACAAACCACCACGGACAACTCCTGTTTGACTTTTGCACTGTAGCAGATCAAGTATCATTAACTTGCGAGTGAAACACAAAGCTCGGGAATGCAGTGGTTATGTCCCTATCCAAGAGAAAGAAAAAAATCAGAATTAATGCATATATAGAAATCTAGGTGCTCAGGTGAAGAAAAGAATATTTTTTATGGTGGTTATTTGATAGGCTAAATATAATAAAACCTCACCCAAACTATTGTGCATTTTAAAAAAACCACTCAAACCTTTTTTTAAAAATTAAAAAAAAAACTCACCCAACTATGTTTTTAACTCGAATTTTTATAAAAAACGTCACTCACCCATGCCTGGAAAACATAGTTGGGTGAGGGTTTTTTTTTAAAAAAAATTGGTGTGGTTTTATTAAAATGCACAATAGTTGAGTGAGGTTTTATTATATTTAGCCTGTTTGATAATTAAAAACCGGTCTCCTATTTGTTATCTCATAAGGGTCAAATTAAAAACAAAGAGAACAGCTCAGTGATCGATCAAGTAAGAGCATCCACGGTCGTGAAAGCTAAAAAATAGCAAAATGGATAAATAGACATAGCAATCTGTGGTATCGCTACAGTCGTGAAATGGTAAAAAATAGCAAAGTTGATGAAAAATTAATCGGACATGTTTCTTCCGAACAAAAAAATTTTATTAACTTTTTTTTTTGTTTTAATAGTATATTTTAATATTTATTGCGTAGATGTTTCGTCAGAGAAGGACAAAACATAATGTTTCGACGGTGTTTCGTCTGTCGCAAGAAGAGAAAGTTATTTGTTTTTTCTCTCTATAGTTTAGTGACCCATAGAAAATTATATGAATCAATCAATAATCCATAGAAAATTCAATGGTCCCATCTCAATAATCCATGGAAAATCATGAGTCCAACCCAAAGAATCCCAAACTAATCAAAAATTTTGCACTCAAGGACTCTGGTTGAAACATGATGTTTTGTCCTAACTTATTTTTTCAGGTTTTTTTAATTATAAAAAATTCTAATTTCATCGGACGAAACATCACGTTTCGTCCGATCCCAAAAAAATATTATAAAATATTTGGGGTGAAACATCATGTTTCGTCCGCTATAATATGCATATTGCTATTTCTTCTGCCAAATATAGCAGTCTAGTGTTGCTCAAATACCAAATTATAGAAAAATAGCACACGACTACAGCGCTACAAAAGCTATAATATGCATAAAATGGCAAAATACCACACGACTGTGGATGCACTAACTAGTCTATGGAGGCTCTCATTCTTGAAATCACTTAAATGCAAAACTTTCACCACTAGTATCTATTGCTGTATATCTTTTGCACCGTCTTTCTCATTTCTTATTGCCAGCCATGCACCCTCCTCCATACGGAGTCTAAAAATCAGCGGAGTATCTTAAGAACAACCTTTTTTACTTCCACAGGAAATTATTAGTGCACTCAGATGTGGGGTAGTTAAGTTTACAACTTTTGCAGCATCTGGCTGTGTATAGATATAACTAATGCATACTATGCATAGCTCTAATGTTACCCATATGCACAATAACCTCTAATGTTATTTGCAGATACTTTAACTTTCAGTATGGATGTTTTAAAACCCATGGCTCTTAGCATTTCTCAGCCGTAATATGTGATCTCTTCATATAAGTGCAGCTGATATTTAATTTGCTAAATCAGTTGCTTGATTTAAAGTGACAGTAATAAAAAAACAGTTATGAGAATATGGATTTTACCTGAGGTAATGTAGGGTCATGTTCTTTAAAAGAGATGGATGTCGCAAGACAAGATTGCGCCACTCTTCCTTATCGATTTTCCCATCATGTTTTGTATCAGCTTCCTCAAATGTCTGCAACAAGAATAAAGAAAGAAATGAGACAGTCAATGAAATGACTCTTTCATCAGGGTTTTGTGCTGTAAGAACAATGAGAATGAACAAATTAAAGAAATTCATACAATAGACTAGGAATTTTGGAATGAAAAATGGATTTCTTTATACCGATTGCGGCCATATGATCTACACAACGGCAAAAGAGTTATATTTAATTTGGTAAAAATTCATAATCTTTGTATTGATACTTTAAAATACAAGATATACTCACGAAAGCCCCCCCCCCCCCAACCACCACCACCACCACCACCACCACCACCAAACAAAACAAAACAAAACAAAAACCCATATTTTTGGCTAATTAGAGAAACACTTAATAAATTAAGTAACATTTCTTCAGTAACATGTGTACTGCAAGCAAACATTTCCTTCAATATCTAATTTTCTCACTATTTAATCAGATGACATAACTGTGTGCGCATTGGGTTTTGCAACATTACAGTCACAAATCATTGAAGTATCCAATTGTGCCGACCAACTTCTTCGGTTGAACATTTGTCTAGAATTGTATTGGCTCAATCCCAAGATCTATATCATGCTAGGTTTCCGTCGACCCAACTACTAAGTACTAACCACGGCACACCATCTTCGCATGCATTCACTAATGTTAGATCGCATAAGAATTTGTTGCTAATTCTAATTTTTGCTCTGCGTAGAATTGAACCATAAATAACACTGATAATCCCCATCACATGTAAAAAATGCTAATTATGACAAACAAGGTAGGAATAGACAAATGTGTAGCCTCCCACCATTCAGCGAGAAACCCTTCAAATGAAAAGATAAATCAACGACATACATTTCTCCACTGTTTGAGCACCCAAAACTCATTCGATAGTTGTAAGAGATGACCAGAACCTAGGGCAGTGGGAAATCTCAATAAATAAATCCCTAAGATTCCTAAGACTTCTCCAGATTTGGAATCGAGCAAAATACCAAAAAAGCTTTGCATGCAGCGGACACATAGTTTCAAACAAATAATAAATATCAATTTTCTCTTCTAGACTCAAATATACTAGGTTTGGGAAAAACTTATTAATAAAAAGGAGTGATGCTTCCTCTTTCACAGAAAAGGTTAAGTCAATAATAACAGGAAAATATAATAAATGAGGACAAAATATGAGAGATAGTATTAGTTCTGTCAATATTACAACGTACAAATTCAAAAGAGTTTAACAGATACAAAAATATTAGAAAATTTTCATTCTGATCACCTTATCAATGATGCTCTCTATGACTTCATCTGAAAGGTTCATTCCAGACTCAGCAAGTGTAACCACTACCATTTGTTTCACCTGGGCACAAATATTATTAATCTAGGCTTAAGAAACAAATTCACTGCTGTTCAATCCTAAATTTCCACAACAAAACATACTACTTTCCTTGTATTTATCATTAGATAACAGTTCCAAAATACCTTGACAAGCCAAGCAAGTGTGGCAAGGATCTAGAACAAAGGTATAAGATGCATGTTTTTTTTTCTTTCAAATAACATAAAATATAATGCATATGGAAGGAGAGACTAAAACCTCTACCATCACAATAGAATTAAATGAAATGAAATAACTAGAAATAAAACAAGAAAAAATGCCAGGTATGACTAAATCTAGTACTAAGAGAAGAAAAACTAATAAACCTCTGAAGAAAATCTGTCATTACGCACAAAAAAAAAAACAATAATTTTAGGAGAGATCTTAGTAATTAATAAGCTTAAGAAAATGGAGTTTACCTCTTGCCTTTCGATGAACCCTTGTTGCTTGAGATCATAGAGTTGGAAAGAAACTGCAAATTAATACTCCATAAGTTGTCTCATACAGCATATATCAATCAAGACACAGATAGATTGATGGGGCAAAACCACAAAAGACTGACTACTGACTAAAACAACATAAGAACCAATGGAACAATAACAGCAGTAGTATCCATGTTTATCTTAAAGCATGACCCTATCCATAACAGTTGGCATATAGAACACATCAGGAAAGAAAAATGAAATATGGGATTCAGAAAATAATTACCCCGATGATAAGAAAAATGGATTAAGTGACACAAAAAAATGCTACCCAATAACTAGTTTTTAGATATCATTATAATTAACACCTCTAAGTGGATATAAGTTCTCAAATTTTAAATAGCTGTGCATACTCTAAACTCTAAACTTCTAAAGCAATGAAGGTGTCATCTTCTTATGGAGAACTGTTTCTATACAATACAATATTTGCTCTTGGAGGTGTTGACAAGTTTTGTAATGCTGAAATTGTTTATGAGTGCAACAGATAAACTTTTTGCATATAACTCAAATTGCATTTTGAATCAGAAAGACAACTTATTCAATAATAAATCTGGCAGAATACTATAAGTTCTGCTGAGTTGAAGCCAATAACCCAATCAGAATACAATTCAAAATTTTCAAATTTTCAGATGAAGAGAAGTATAAAATACACATAATTGAATTAGGTTAGAAGGTGTACAGCGCAGCATTTAAATCATGGAGCCGTTGTGTCTTATGTGTTAAACATCACACGTCATTGGACAGTCCTTGCGCACGTGTTTGATTTTCCAAGTTACAATTTCCAAGACATATTTTGCATTTTGGACACTCTTAAACCCTTCAAGTACTTATTGAGCACTTGATCAACAATTTTCAACACCTCTTCACGATTTTTATACAAGTTGTGAATTTACTCTTACTAGTTTGGTCATGAATACAGCGCTTCTCTATTTTCTGATTTGCGTAGACTGTTGAACTATTATTTATATTTTGTGGACAGTGTGATCTTTATTTGATCATGTAATTCAAAACTGTATTGTTAGGTGTCATTTGGATTATATTTATGCATTCTTGGGATATATAATATCCTGGCAGTGTTCATATGTCCTACTTTCTATCAATTTGTTGAATTTGTATCTGTGCATGTGTCCTGTCCCATACCATGAATCCTAACATATGGTTGTCCTTGATCCATGAAAACCTTCACAATGACCTCCTTTTTTGTTCAAGCCCCAGGAATCAAAAACCAACTAATTATCTACATTTTAAAACATAGAAGTCCTTGAATGCCTTTCCCTCCCCTACTCTCCGGTCTTTGCACCAACAAAGACATTGATATCCAACCACTTAGTGTTCAAATCTCCTTTACAAGATTTATATACTTGATATTATTTTAAAACATGAATCCTAGTCCAACTAGATAACTAAGCGCAATGACCACATACATTATTCTGCGGAAAGCAACTTTCAAGGTTCAAATCCCCAACAGCACATAAAATCAAATCACTTTTATCAAGTATTGTTTAACAAACTCCACCAATGTTGTGCTCGAAGTGTAAAGGCTTAATTCTTAGTTTCGTATACTATTTGTCCAAAGCAGCTAAGCCTGGATAAAGGCACTAGGTTGACCACTGATCACGAAACTAACTCGAATCGTACATTCATGTAGACGAGATCTCTTGTAGTGACAAGTATTTCAACAATGAAGAAATGATTGCAAAGTTAAAATGTGTGGTTACTTAAAAGATTCACAAACTTTTGTCTTGCACATGAAAGTACAGTATTAAACGACGACATATGTCTTGAATGCAACTAAGTACAATTATTCACATCAAATGCAGATATCCAAGAGTATACTAAACTCATAAAATAACTAGAATTCTCATTCCACATAACTCTGTTACAACTGGCCATTATTGAGCTTCAAATGTACGCACCCATCCTTTTAAGACATCTCAAAGAAGATAATGTGGGTTCGTATTTACAGTGTAAATGGTGCCACAATGGTCAAGGGTATGCATAGCAGAGAAAAATGACAAATAATAATAGGCAATATAAACCCAAGCTGGTCCCTTGGAGGAGCTTTCTGGCTTAAGAAACATACGATAAAGAAATTGTAGGTTCGCACGTACAGAAAATACCAAAATAACTGGGCCTTGAAGAACAAACTTGTCCAAATAATATGCCCAAAATGTTATATAGCTATTAAGTCACTCTTTCTGACCAGTAGACCGGAGTCTCCAGACTAGTCACCCTAACGTCATAAAGCTAAGTTTAGATTACACCTATGCATATCCTTGACCATTGTGGCACCATTTACACTATAAATATGAACCCACATTATATTCTTTGAGATGTCTCAAGAGGATGTGTGCGTAAAATTTAATGCTTTCTGACTATTGTTTAGGGAAAAAAATAATGGCCATTTGCAACAAAGTCATATGGAATCAGAATTCTAGTTAATTTATGTCCAAATAATATGCCTGAAATGTCATATAGCTCATCAAGTCACTCATGGTAACCAGCTCCGGAGTCCCCAGACTAGTCACCCAAAAGTCATAGAGCTAAGCTTAAGCAACACCTAAATGGAAAAAGAAAAGAAAATATTAAATGTTGGACTTGTAAGACAGTTGCACTGCTACATCCTAAACCTCTTCAGAATAATGATCATCTTTTCTTGCATCTTCAGAACCAATGACTGAAAAGCCCATATTAATGTTTTTTTTATGTTTAAGCTTAACAATTTACGGGTTTCAAGTCTAGAAATATAACCAAAAACTCAAAATCCTGCATCAGATCCATCTAATAGTATTTGCTGCCAGTGTTTGACTAGCATGATAGTGGTATGGCTTTTATAAGAAGCCTCTATCTGTACAATTGGTTTTCTCTGCTTCCCCAACATATTTTAATGGTATGAGCTACAAATCAATAGCCGCAGCGATAGGAGACATTTGGAACTTTAATGAACACAAATCCAATATTCTTAACACACTCACAACTGAACTTCAACACTGAATTATCAAATATTAAGAAAATTATAAGGAATAGATAAAGGTGAGTGGGAATGGGACAATTGCAACATACACTCAATCTTATCATCAATTGGAGCATTTGGATGGAAGACTGAGAGAGCACGAGCAAACTCTTCAAATCCTAGAATTCCATTGTGTTTTGTATCAAACAAATCAAATACCTGCCCAAAAAATTGTTTTCTTATAACAGGTGTCCCATTCAATTATTATAATATATGACATAATATTCTGTGAACACATTTTGTATAAAATTCATAGAAAATAACAGAGTATTTATTATTAACAACCCCCCCATTAGTGCTTGGATGGAAACTATTGCTGCCACAAAATTTACTCTAAGAGAGTGCTTTATCGTACTAGTAAGATAGCAATAAGCACAAGCTCAGAATGTTGACAAACGCAAAGTTCTCCCTTAGGAAAGGTGTCAAAGCGGAGGGGGAAATGAACTGATCCGGCAGTATGGTATGTATATTATGCTCATTATTTCTTCCTAATTTTTTTTTCTTTTCCTACTTTTTTTTATAATGGCATGCTTGAGTTAAAGGTTGCATTTGGTTCTATATTTCATTTATATCAAGAAAATTTGAACCAATCAGGCAGATAATTATTTGAGGAAGACCAGTCTGGAGACAAGAAAAGGGTTCATGACTTGTGAGCTCAATAGTCAAACATAAAGATATTATCCTATAGTTTTGCATGCCTAGGTTTTATACTGAAATCTATGTACATAACTTTGATATTTACATTATTTAGTACAGTTTTGTATCCATTGACCTTACTTTCATCGTCTAAGCCTTTCCCCATCCCAGTAGGGTCAGCTACATAAAGTCAAGAAAATCTAATAGAAAAATTGACACAAAAAAAATGCTGTTGATTAGTCATCTCTGAGCCATTAAACAAGACAAAAGTTTATATGAAATCACAATGCTCAGAAACCTAGGCAAAAGATTAAAAAACTAAATCAATCATATTGAACACATATTTCATGACAAAAGGAGAGTAGCTGGCAAATGGTGAACAAAATTTGCCCGTGGTCTACCAAATAGAGAGAGAAGAAGATTAAAAGTTGCCAATTTTTAAAAAAAAAACTAGTGGGAAAAACTATGAGAATCATACAAGGATGATGATAAATGGTGATTAACCATCACCGTAACACCTCACGTCCTCTAATAAAGTAATAATATGATAATCCGTATTTTATCGCCTTCATAATCAAAGCTCTTCATTCTTCAACCCCATATAACAATAGAATCAGCAAGAAATTGGTAGGCATCGAGATTCTTTAAAAAAACATGGGTTAGGATAGGGAATACATAAACTTGAGGATTATGAACCTGATCAGTCAACTATAGACTTTGAGCATTGCATGATATATTCAGTCGCAAAAATTTCAATGGAGAAGTAGTGGAAGTGGAGACATAGTAGTTACATATTAGTCGATGTATTGAATGTGAATTGGTAATTATATGCATGAGAATGTCTAACAATTGAAGATGACATTAGGGACGCATATATGCAATCTCTATCGAGCTGAATAACAAGGGACTGAGAAAATTCTCACTATGAAAATAAGAAATGGTTGCTAAATTGAAAAATCGGACCAATAAAACATTCAAATGGCCATTCCGCAAAGCGGTTGAAAGGCAATCACCAAAGTTAAGTGTCTTCCAACAAATTTTAAAATTAATATTATTATGACAATCTGAATGTCAGTGAAATTCAATGGATTTGTTACAAGGTCACAAGACAACATGTAAAGTTGTATAATATCTTTAAAGTTCAAAGTTGAGTTCTTGAAAATACCCGATCAGCAAATAAGCTCTCCTTTTTGTTAGTCTTGAACAATGCTAACTGAAACTCTTCCTGCAGCATCGATGTTGTAACCCAAAAAAGTTCACTCAATAAACAACAAATTACAATTTTTTTAGTTTTATGAATATGATATAGTAACTTTTTTAAAGACTAATTAATAGAATTAAAACTTCACATCATCTAATGACGACAAAGTGCAAGCATCAAAAGTTAATAAAGGAAAAACATTCAGTGAAAATAGGAGGAACAGCATGTTTAAGCATTTTGATCAATAACTTCAAAAAGGAAGATTGGTTCTTATGCTAACTTTTGGAATCAATATTGCAAACTTCAATGTCATATATTAGGTTAATGAATTCCTCTATTCATATTTACCCTACAGCAAAACATTAAAAAAACTACACATGAGATTCTTACCTTGTTGATCAGCCCGTCATCAATTACAGCACTACTGATCTTTTTAAACAACTCGTATAATGCTTCAATTTCGCTTACACAAACTGCAAATAATAGCAAACGCATATTTCAGCAAAAAATCTAGGGTGCGTTTGTTTTGATATTCAGAATAGAGTATTCAGAATACTCTATTCTGAATTGGCGTTTGTTTTGAGTCTTATTCCCAATCTCTGTTCAGAATACTCATACCCCCTATTTTCCAAAACACCTCCTTTACTCTCTTCTCACACCTCCTTTACTCTCTATTCAGAATATTATTATTATTATTATTATTAGTATTATTATTATTATTATTATTATTATTATTGTTATTATTATTATTATTATTATTATTATTATTATTATTATTATATATATATATATATATTATTATTATTATTATTATTATTATTATTATTATTATTATTATTATTATTATTATTATTATTATTATTATTATATATATTATTATTATTATTATATATATTATTATTATTATATATATTATTATATATATTATTGTTATATATATTATTATTATTATTATTATTATTATATATTATTATTATTATTATTATTATTATTATTATATATTATTATTATTATTATTATTATATATATTATTATTATTATATATATTATTATATATATTATTATATATTATTATTATTATTATTATTATTATTATTATTATATATATTATTATTATTATTATATATATATATTATTATTATTATTATTATTATTATTATTATTATTATTATTATTATTATTATTATTATTATTATTATTATTATTTTTATTATTATTATTACTATTATTATTATTATTATTATTATTATTATTATTATTATTATTATTATTATTATTATTATTATTATATATATTATTATTATTATTATTATTATTATTATTATTATTATTATTATTATTATTATTATTATTATTTCAAATTGATATTCAAAATTGTCAGAAATATAACAGAACAGCTTTTAAACTCTCTTTTTCAGAAAAACAGCTTTCAGATAATAGTTTTCAGCTAAAAATATAACCGAACAGCTTTTAAACACTCTTTTTCAGAAAAATAGCTTTCAGAAAACAGTTTTCAGCTAGAAATATATCCGAACAGCTTTTAAACTCTCTTTTTCAGAAAAACAGCTTTCAGATAACAGTTTTCAGCTACAAAATATAACCGAACAGCTTTTAAACTCTCTTTTTCAAAAAAACAGCTTTCAGATAACTATTTTCAGCCAGAAATATAACCGAACAGCTTTTAAACACTCTTTTTCAGAAAAACAGCTTTCAGAATACAGTTTTCAGCTAGAAATATAACCGAACAGCTTTTAAACTCTCTTTTTCAGAAAAACAGCTTTCAGATAACAGTTTTCAGCTAGAAATATAACAGAACAGCTTTTAAACTCGTTTTTTCAGAAAAACAGCTTTCAGATAACAGTTTTCAGCAAGAAATATAACAGAACAGCTTTTAAACTCTCTTTTTCAGAAAAACAGGTTTCAGATAACAGTTTTCAGCAAGAAATATAACAAAACAGCTTTTAAACTCGTTTTTTCAGAAAAACAGCTTTCAGATAACAGTTTTCAGCAAGAAATATTACCGAACAGCTTTTAAACTCGCTTTTTCAGAAAAACAGCTTTCAGAATACAGTTTTCAGCTAGAAATATAACCGAACAGCTTTTAAACTCGTTTTTTCAGAAAAACAGGTTTCAGATAACAGTTTTCAGCTAAAAATATAACAGAACAGCTTCTAAACTCTCACTTTCAGATAAACAGCTTTCAGAATATCAATATTCAGAATATAGTATAAACAAACAGCTTTTAGACTCATATTCAGAATATCTCTATTCAGAATACTCTATTCAGAAAACTCTATTCAGAATACTCTATTCTGAATATCAAAACAAACGCACCCCTAGTTTTTCATATAATAAATTGATGTCTAACTGGCATTTTTATCTCTGCATTTTGAAGCGATTCTCTAGCAGTATAATTGTGATGTGCTACTTACACACTGTTTCTCTTGCTAAGAGTTCAGGATCGTCAAGACCCGTTTGCTGCTTGAATATGTCAAGATCACAGCACTTTAATAAAAGACCAAAGAAATGCTTAAACTCATCTAGGCACTGCACCATGATATTTTGTTCTCATGAACACACTCCATACCTGCAATTTTACGAGAGAATCATAAATACCAAGTAAAAAATGGAAAAGGATTGGTTATTTGTAATGCTGTAAACAATAAATTAATCAGCTTGATGAGGACATCAGTTCGAAACGTTTTGGGCGCTTCTATCAGCGCAAGCATCGTTTGGAATGACTATTTTATTAGCCAAGTATTTTTTATTTCAGCATTTATATTTGTTTTTTGTATTTTAACCATATGTAGTACTTTTGCGATTTGCACCCTTTATTTTCTACATTAGGATATTTTAGAGATTTGTATTGAGACTAGATTTGCCCGTAGGCACGTGCCTACGACACGTCTTCAGAACGATACAGCATATGAAAAGCCTTGTAAACAGTAAATCAACAATTATGTAGCTCAAGTTTGAATAGTATGACAATAATTAGTTATAAATAAAAGTCCATGTTTCCATATATATATATATATATATAGAGAGAGAGAGAGAGAGAGAGAAATAATTAAATAAATAAAGAAGTTGTTTTGGGGGATTTGAATTTGAGTTTTGAGGGGGGAAATGTGTTTTGTGAGGTTAGATCTGGGCCTTTGATTTTGGGGGGATTGAAGGAGAGCCACTTGATAGCTTTCTTTGTGTTTTATTATATAGATTTGTTTTGAGTCCATATATAGACCTCTTGATTAATGAAAAATAATGCTTTGATTGATTAAAAAAAAATTGTGTGATTGAATTTTAATCTTCATTCCTCTCTTTTGTATGAGACATTGAAAGAACATTAGATTTTGTGAGAAACCCTAGATCTCACCTCCATCACCACCCCTTCGACACCCCCCTCCCCCGAAACCCCTGGCTGCCTACCCTAACACACCCGACCACCGTTCTAGCCTACACCACCACAACTGAAACCTACCCCACTCCAAATTCCCAAATTCAATTCAAATCCAAAACCCTAATTCCTAAATTCAATTCAAATCTGAAACCCTAATCCCCAAAGCTTCATTCAATCCCTTAACCTAATCTTCACATCAAGAGAATGATCTATGTAGGAGTACAACGCCATTGGCGTCGACGACTAGCATCTTCTTCCTCTCCATACGTGATGGCGACACCTTCATCGAACCCCGGTAGTTTCTTTCCATTCCTCCATTATTTGTGGTACTGCCTATCATCTTTAGAATATTATTTGAATTATCTGTCATCCACAAATATTGAGTGTGTGTGCTTTAACTTGTCAATTAGCGTATGAATCACTATTGAATATCTTACTTGCTAAGAACGCTTAAGTATATTTGTTGATTGTTAGGCTTGAATCTTTTATTGGGACTGTTAAACTTATTCAATTTTCTTGAAAATCCATTACATCAATTACTAGTTTTACTTTCTAACATAATCAGCATTACTTGATGGTAAACTTTATCTTTTGATATTTTAAAAAAAATCTCCACTTAGGGTTAAATTTACATCATTTTGGTATCAGAGCGAAGGTTTTAAAACTCTAGTTCTTGCATCATTTAGCCATAATTTCTGCATTCATTTAGGATCATTTTAGGGTCATTTTTAGATTATTTCAGATTTTATAAAAAATTATTTTAAGTGCATTTAGGTCACGTTTCCCCAAATTTCAGCAAGCACACGTCCCCACGAACTCTAGTTTTCTGTCTTTGGTGAATGCGTCTTCGCAGCACCATCATGAATTCTGAAGAGTCTTTCTTATCTCTCCCAAACTACCCAATCAAGAATCCTAGAAATCAATGAGTCCCTCTTCGAACTGAAATGGACAATACTGATATTTCCACTACCCTCGCAATCATTCAAGCAACTTTCGCTAATATCAATCCAAGGCTTGAGCAAATGGAATTGAATCAAAACGTTGCTCTTGAGCTTTATCGTCAGATCCCTCAAGGGAATGATCGTGACGACCGACGTCAAGATCGTGACCCTAACAAACAATAGAAGAAGAACGTTAAGACTGACGTTCCGCACTTTGCAGGCCAAATAGAACCCCAAGCTTATCTCGATTGGATCCTTGCCATGGACCACTAGCTCATGTGGTTTGACATGAGCGAAGTCCGAGGTCAAATTTGTCACGATGAAATTAACTGGTAAAGCTCAACAACACTGGACCAATCTTGAACATGCCCGCAGAGGCCGAGGCCTGACACCCATAACCACTTGGGAGGCCATGAAAGAGAAGCTCACTAAGAAAGTTGAACCCCATCCGCACCCATACAAAGTATCTTGAAATGATGTTACAACCCTCCAAGTAATACAGCATTGTTTGGTCCTTGTAGATTTCAAAGCCTACCAAGAACAAATTTGGTCCTTGTATCTTGAAATGAATGTGGGTCAAGTACTTTTAGGGAGATCCTAGTTATATAACCACAATGTGACAATATATGGTCGATCCAACCAATGCGTGTTACAGCAATCGCTGAAGGATTACGAACTGAATTATACAAGATTTATGATTGGATGATTTCAATCTGCTTTCGGGAAAGGATGGTTTGCCAACACCAACAGGGTACTTTCTTTGTCCAGCTCAGAAGGAAGAGGATTTGGAAACGAACTTGCTATCATCGATCTACTGCTACAGTGTGTTCTTATCGGATGACTCGGTGAAGACAATTGTAGGGATCCCTATTCCTCATTCTAATCTTCAGGATGAACTTATGTAGAGAGGTAGAAGGCTGATCCGTTTTCAGTAAAAGCAGTGAGGATAGAGCTAATAAAGATAAAGGTCATACCCGTGAAACCACAAGCTAATCCATCTGTGAAAACAACAACTCTCTCGAGAAAAGACAAGGAAGTAGCGTAAATGGGTGAAAAGGAACTCACGGAAGAAATTGACAAAGGGACGACAATTCTCCTACTCACAACAAGATAAGTCCCTAAAGAGCCTAAGTTACATATCCCTCCTCAAGTTACTCATGTCCTCCAGAAATTTGCAGATGTGTTTTCTGTTGACCTCCCCAACTAGTTACCCCCGCTGCGTGACATCCAACACGCTATTGAACTGATTCCGGGAGGGAGTCTTCCTAATTTGCCACACTATCGAATGAATCTGACAGAACATGCTGAGTTGAAAAGGCAAGTTGACAAGTTACTGGCAAAGGACTTCATTATAGAAAGTTGAAGTCTTTGTGCAGTCCCTACTTTATTGACGCCAAAGAAAGATAGAACTTGGCGTATGTGTATGAACAGTCATGCCATAAACAAAATCACGGTAAAGTACCGTTTACCCAATCCTCATTTGGATGACATGTTGGACATGATGTCTGGTGTCACAATCTTTTTCAATATTGACCTTAAAAATGGCTACCACCAAATACGTGTTCGTCTTGGTGATGAATGGAAGACCGCCTTCAAGACGAAGGATGGCAAGTACGAATGGATGGTCATGCTGTTTGGAATGATGAATGCCCCGAGCACATTTATGAAAATCATGACACAAGTACTCTGTCTGTTTATGGGCAAGTTCCTTGTGGTATACTTTGATAATATTCTCATTTACAGCCAATCTGTTGGGTAACATCTTGATTATTTGAGACAGGTCTGTGATGTTTTGAGGAAGAAACATCTTTATGCTAATCCTACCAAATGTACCTCCTTCTCTGATCAGACTATCTTTCTGGAATTTATTGTCTCTGCCAGATGAGTATTATTAAGTGGCATGAACTCCGTAACATACGTGATGTGTAGAGTTTTCATGGTCTTGCCACCTTCTATCATCAGTTTGTGCAAGGATTTAGCACAAACATGGCTCCGATAACCGATTGCTTGAAGAAAGGTGAATTCGTCTAGACGAAAGCAGCCACAAAAGCCTTTGAAGAGATCAGGCAAAGAATGACTCAGACACATGTCATGAGGTTACTTGATTTCACTAAAGTCTTTGAAGTAACGTGCGATGCTTTGGTATTGGTATAGGTGGAGTCCTCAGTCAAAAGTGTCAGCCTATTGCCTATTTCAGCGAGAAACTGAATGAAGCAAAACAAAAATACTCCACTTATGATAAGAAATTCTATGCGGTAATTCAGTCACTTTGCTATTGGCGACATTACCTCATGGCGCAAGAATTCGTCATCTTCTCAGACCATGAAGCCCTACGATTCCTCAATTCCAAACAAAAGCTGAATCCAAGATATGCTCGATGGGTAGAGTTTCTACAAAAATATTTGTATACCATTAGACATAAGAAAGGGGTTGATAATAAGGCTTCAGATACGCTAAGTCATTGTTACATGATCTTTTCTATACTGCGCACTGAGGTTATTGGTTTTAACAGATTAAAAAATGAGTATGCCTCTTACCCTGATTTTCACAAGATCTACACCTCTTTGAAGGATGACATTACTCGGGTGATAGATGATTATTTCTTGAAAGATGATCATCTCTTTTATCGCTCCAAACTGTGCATTCCTAGTACATCATTACGAAAGTACCTTGTTTGTGAATTGCACGCTGGTGGCCTTGTTGGGCACTTTGGGCATATCAAGATAATTAATGTTGTGAAACATAGGTTTTATTGGCCTAAGCTTAAAAGGAACGTTGCGAGACTTGTTAACAAGTGTTATACTTATCAACTCGTCAAACAACAAAAACAAAACACATGCATGTATACTCCTTTACATGTAACGCCCCTGCCCCAAGCTCAGACAATTTATACAATTTATCAGATAAATTATTTATAGAATAGTACAACTACCCACCACAGGCTGCCTCTCAAAAGGTGGTTAACCGGATTGGTGACTCTTGATCATAGGCTATATTATTTATTATTATTTTATTCTAGTTCAATCCCAATGTGGGACTAATACAACTCATTTCTCACCTCTCCCATGCACACAGCCGCCACACGTGAGCCCTGTGCCACGTCACCTCTCACAGAGACAGCAACGCTGCTCTCACTCACCCGGGTGGGTCCCATCTGCTGACATCACATGACGTCAGCACTCAACAGCTCAACGTTGTTCTTAAATGCGTGGGCCCCCCTATATTCAATTTAATTACCAAATCTGCCATCCCCCTTTAGCCCGATCAATCATGATCCCGGAATCCACCGCCCGATCAATCATAATCCCGGATTTAATTGAGCTGCTGATGTAAAACTAACCCTAAAACAGAGAATTTCCAAGATTCTTAATGGATTAATTTTACCAACACGTAGGTGCGGATCAAAGTTGGAAATTTTAAACAATTAATTGGTTGGATGGATTTTCAAAAACTGAATCACGTTAACAATCCCAATTAATAATTCACTCTACAATCAATAATTAAATCCCTAAGTGTTTTTAGCAAGTAATAGGTTCAATATTGATTCGTACTCTACTCAAACATGTGGAACACTCAATCTCAGTTATTTTGTGGACGATAGGCAAATCAGATAATATAATAGATAATAAGGCAGTAGAACACAAATATTTAATAGTGGAAAGAGTATACCGAGTGCGAAGAAACCAGCATAGATCTCGGAGTTGGACAGCAACTAAGAACACAGCACTCCAAGAACAGCAAGGCAGCAAGACTATCAAGAGCAAGGGCAGCAACTGCGAAGATGGGGTCACGGATCTGGCCGACGGCCTGGATGTGGCGTCGACTGGGGCGATGCAGGCCGGTGCAGGGGGTCGCACTTGTTGAGGGCATCGCGTCGACCGGGAGACGACACGGATGCTGGGGGTGTCGACGGGAAGATAGGAGGGTTGCGGGGTGAAGAAGGAAGCAGATGAAGGGAGGGGTGAGGGCGTCAGGGTTTGATGGTGATGGTTGCGTGGAGGATGGCGGGAGGTGGTCATCGGGGCTGCGACGACAACGGGATGGGGGATTGGGGAAGACGAAGGAGTGGGTTCTCTTTTCTTGTGATCGGGATCTGGGGTAGAGGAAGAGGCAGATGAAGGAGGGGATTGTGAGTGGCAGCTGGTGTAGGAGTAGGGGATTAGGGTTTTGTGTTGGGGATTTAGGAAATTAGGGTTTGGGTAATTTTAGTTGGGAATTTTTTTAATTTGGGGTAGATTTTAGAGTTTATCACAAACCCTAAAATTGTATTAGGATTTATCATAAACCCTAATAATTTGGACCTCACTTGTATTATACAAAGAGAGAGAAAGAGCAAAAACTCAACACAATTTTTTTAATCAAGAATAGTATATCTTCTCATTAATCTCAATGCCTATAAATAGGCTCAAAACAAATCTTAATACAAAATCTCAAAATATTCTAAAAATCTCAAAAATAGTCTCAAAATCTAAAAATACAAAAAAATTACATATGACTATAATTGCCAGAAACAAAAATGGTACTGAAATAAAAATCCTAAACTAAACAGAAAAAATGTCCTCATCAGCTGCCCTCCTATCCGCCCGACTAATCATGATCCCGGAATCCACCGCCCGATCAATCACAGTCCCGAAATCCACCGCCTGACGGGATCTATAGTCCCAGAATCCACCGCCCGACTATATAGACATGCCCACACTCGGTGTCGAAAGTCGGCTCTGATACCATTTGTAACGCCCCTGCCCCAAGCTCAGACAATTTATACAATTTATCAGACAAATTATTTATAGTATAGTACAACTGCCCACCATAGGCTGCCTCTCAAAAGGTGGTTAATCGGATTGGTGACTCTTGATCATAGGCTATATTATTTATTATTATTTTATTCTAGTTCAATCACGATATGGGGCTAATACAACTCATTTCTCACCTCTCTCTCCCGTGCAAACAGCAGCCACCCGTGGGCCCTGTGCCACGTCACCTCTCACAGAGATAGCAGCGCTGCTCTCACTCACCCGGGTGGGTCCCATCTGCTGACGTCACATGACATCAGCACTCAACAGCTCAACATTGTTCTCAAATGCGTGCCCCCTATATTCAATTTAATTACCAAATCTGCCATCCCCCTTTTATATTATACTAATATATATACTATTATTTTTTTTAGAAATTACGGGGTGTTACATTACATATTTCTAGTTGCTCTTGGGAAGATGCCAGCATGGATTTCGTGTTAGGCTTACCGAAGATACAAAAGAAACACAATTTCATTCTTGTCGTCGTGGACCATTTTTCTAAAATGGCACACTTCCTCCCATGTTCGAAAACTTTCGATGCATCTCGTGTAGGTCAAATCTTCTTCGATAAT
This sequence comes from Hemerocallis citrina, assembly GCA_017893485.1. Lineage (NCBI taxonomy): Eukaryota > Viridiplantae > Streptophyta > Magnoliopsida > Asparagales > Asphodelaceae > Hemerocallis > Hemerocallis citrina. The sequence goes on along the minus strand of CM030364.1, from coordinate 17,860,739 downwards.
ATTGTAAAGCTACATGGGTTACCAAAAATAATTGTGTCCGATGGGGATGTGAAATTCACGAGTTACTTTTGGAAAACCCTATGGCACAAGATGGAAACAAAATTAAAATTCTCATCAGCCTTCCACCCACAGACTGATGGACAAACTGAAATTGTCAACCGGAGTCTCGGAAATCTCTTGTGTACTCTTGGGTTAGAAAACTTAGGAACTTGGAACTTAAAATTAATTGTTGCTGAATTTGTCTACAACACATCAAAGAATATAACCACTGGCATTAGTCCACATGAAGCTGTGCATGGTTATCGTCCTAGGCAGCCCATAAATCTTGTCCCCATTTAGAATATCATAGAGTCTCGGAGTCTGCATCCACATTTGCATTCTGCTTTCACGATTTGCACAGAGAAATTTTCAAGAAAATTAATGAGAATAATTTTAACTACAAGTTAGGGGCAGATACTAGAAAAAAATTTAAAACTTTTGATATCGGTAACGAGATGATGGTTCGGATTTGTCCGGAACGGTTTCCAGCTAAGTCCGTTAAGAAATTGAATGCACGTGCGGCAAGCCCATTTAAAATTTTGCATAAAATCAATGATAATGCCTATGCCGTTGACCTTCCTAAAGATTTTGGCATAAGTAAAACTTTCAATATTAAGAATCCAGTATCCTATGAAGGCACAGAATTTAACCTTAGAAATTCTCTTATAGATGAGTCTATCCTGCAGCCTAATGGTGAGATTCCCATATTTCCCACTTTACCAGACATTACTTACCCACCGATAACAAAACTAGATAACATTTTAGATGATCCGATAATCTCTATTAAAGATTGTGGTATTCATAAGTATTTTGTGCGATAGAAAAACAAGCCGGAGTCGGAGGACACTTGGATTGATCGTGAGAAGTTCCAGCACTAGGATCCAGACCTTTTGGAGCATTATGACAGAAGCATTAGTTTTGACTCGACTGGGTCGAGCTCTCTTCCACCCAGAGAGAATGATAAGAACATTAGTTCGAAACGTTTGGGCGCTTCTATCAGCGCAGATGTTGTTTGGGATGGCTATTTTATTAGCCTAGTATTTTTATTTCAGCATTTATATTTATTTTTGGCATTTAAGCCATATGTAGTACTTTTGCGATTTGCACCATTTATTTTCTACATTAGAATACTTTGGAGATTTGTATTGAGATTTGTTTTGAGCCTATATATAGGCCTTTTGATTAATGAAAAATAACGCGTTGATTGATTAAAAAAATTTGTGTGATTGAGTTTTGCTCTTCATTCCTCTCTTTTGTGTGAGACATTGAGAGAACATTAGAGTTTGTGAGAAACCTTATATCTCACCTCCATCACCACCCCTTCGACCCCCTACAAACCCCTGGCCGCCTACCCTAACACACCCGACCACCCCTCTAGCCTCCACCCTTTCGACCCCCTACAAACCCTTGGCCGCCTACCCTAACACACCCGACCACCCCTCTAGCCTCCACCACCACAACCGAAACCTCCCCCACTTCAAATTCCCAAATCCAAAACCCTAATCCCCAAATCCAATTCAAATCTGAAACCTTAATCCCCAAATCTTTATTCAATCTCTTAACCTAATTTTCACATCAAGAGAATGATCTATGGAGGAGTACAATGCCATTGACGTCGATAACTAGCATCTTCTTCCTCTCCATCCGTGGCGGCGACACATTCATCGAACCCCGGTAATTTCTTTCACTCCATTATTTGTGGTACTATATATTATCTCTAGAATATTATTTGAATTATATCTCATCCATAAATATTGAGTGTGTGTGCTTCTACTTGCCAATTAGCGTACGAATTATTATTGAACATCTTACTTACTAAAAATGCTTAAGTATATTTGTTGATTGTTAGGGTTAAATCTTTAATTGGGACTGTTGAACTTATTTAGTTTCTTGAAAATCCATCATATCAATTACTAGTTTTACTTTCTAACTTAATCGGCACAAATTGATGGTAAACTTAATCTTTTAATATTCTTAAAAAATTCTCTAATTAGGGTTAAGTTTATATCACAACTACATTTACCCAATTTCAGCATCCACTGACCCAGGCAAAACTAAATAAATAAATAAATAAAAATTGGATAGAAGTCTTTCTGAAAATTTTATTTTCACATAAAGACTCCATGCAATCAGGGCTGGCCCCCACCTTGAGGCCGGTGAGGCGGCCGCCTCAAGCCCCCAGATTTTTTGCAATTTTAGGGGCTTCCAAATTTGTATTTCCCTTGTAAACATAGGCACGTATTTTGCGCGTAAAAAATTATATTGTTATTAGGGACCCCCAAAAATAATTACCTCGGGCCCCTGGAACTCAGGGCCGGCCCTGCATGCAATGAGCTTGCGATAACCACGAAAATTTATTTGAAACAGAAAGACTCCGTCCAATGAGCTTGCAATAAACATGAAAAAAGTAAATGATTTAGAATATTCAAACCACACCACAAGACACATTCTCTAACTTGTCTAACAATAAATTGATCATAAGGGGAAGACAAATGTTATCATATCGAATCAGTTTTTTTTTTAACTACAAAGGGAACTATAATGTTTCTCTAAGAAAACAGAAACTTGGCAGTTAGAATCATTCATCACAGTAACCAACCATGTCCACGTACGGTTGGTAGCAGAGCCAGAAAACTTTTTCAAGGTGGGAACAAATTAATAATTGTTCTTTTTGCATCTAATACTTAAGGCGAATGTAAATTTTAATGCGGAAGAGTCCCAAATTCCTAATCCTCTGGAGACAGGAAGGAGAAGACCAGGGAGATGAACAACAACCTGTGACTTTTAATGTATTAGCTTTATTAATTCATTAAAGCTTAAACTCATATTTCTAACTTTTCTTGTTACTAAGTACTTGCACCTCTTCTCACTTTCCACTCTTTCATAGGCGGGCAAATAACTTTGGACTAAATACAACAACAACAAAGCCTTCATCCCAAAATTTTGGGGTTGGCTAGTTTATGGCATTAATATTATGTTATTATTATTATATATACATGCTAAGATGATTATGAATATATATACATGTTAAGGTGGGCGAAGTACTTAACATTTTATTTTAAACATGAAGAAAGAGTTTTTTTTTTCTTTTTTCTTTTTTCCCAAGCATAAGGTAAGCACTTACCCACCATGCACTACACATATTTCCGCCCATATTCAAATATACATGCCTAATCAACATTTAGGTGGTTGGGATGAAGGTGGGCAACTGCCCACCATATTCAAATATACATGCCTAATCAACATTTAGGTGGTTGGGGTGAAGGTGGGCAACTGCCCACCATATTCAATCTGTGGATCCGCCCCTGATTAGCTTTTAATGATCCATCTAACTATCTAAGATAATGAAAGTATGAGACTGTACCCTACTCCAAAACCATCACCATTCCAATTTCCAATCACCCCCGCGTACCGCAAGAGAAAGCGACTAAAATGGGGATAAGACTAAACTTTGCAATCGAAGTTACACTTTCCCAGAAATCAATGGTCCCATACAGAACATAAGGAGGCAAAAGTAAATGAAAATATATCAACTAAGTAAAACATACTACCTAGATGGAAACAACAGCATCAACAAATGATCCATTCTTTCTCTTTTAAACCCCAAATCCAGTTATATTAATTCTTTAAAGAGATTCACAACTTAAATCCCACCAAATCAAAACCCATAAAAAAATCAACCAAATTCATCATACCAACAGTCTCTAACAATCCAATCAATACCCATATGCAAAACCCACCAAAATCCACAGATCCCGCATCCAAACATCAATCCAAAGACCCACATCAAATAGCAATCTACCCATTTACGGCTAATCAACAAACACACGAAAGTAATCAATATCAAACTGAATCCAACCCAATCAATCTTGTTATCAATTAAGATCGGACCAAAATATTCAGATGAAAATGGAATCATGAAAAGAGTTAAGTTAGAGAGAGAGATAGAATAATACCCTAGAAAAGGGAGTCCAGTTTCTGAAACATTGTTGATTGTTTTCTCTGGTATGTTTGTGAGTTTTCCCATTGATATATACTGGCTTTTATATAAGAGTTTTTTTTCCTCCCTATTATTGGAGAATTTTTTGTGTGATAATAGCATGGAAATTATTTGCATAACTTTACACGTAAAAGAGGTGATGGTGATAGCAGTTTGCAGGCCCCAAATATGTGTGTTTTATTCCCCTTTTTTGGAATAAAAATATGTGTGTTTGGATATTGAGAGAGTAGTAATATATGTTTTTTAAGGGGGAAAAAATGCAAAATTAACATTTTTTTCTTAAATTTGAGAGACTAAAATAATTATTATTGTGGTCAATCCCGGAGCAATTGATAGATTTGGATCCACGGATAAGAATTTTTTGTATATTGATTAAATTGTTTTGTGATTAAAGTGGTCACTCTAGAAAAATGTTCGTACCTTGACAATAGGTTTTTGTCGAGCTAAGGTTTTTTTTAGAATAAAGATGACATAATCATCGTTCCATTAATGATAAATTAACGAAACCAGAATTACAAAAGAACTAGCTATAGCATAAGCTATAAAAATGGCTACTAGCATCTCATAAGTAAAATGCATCGCCATCCAAAATCAAAGCAAAATACATGAAACAAAAATACAAAAATTGTTACTCTGCTGAACAGCTTTCTCTACATCTGCAGCTTCTTCCTGCTGGCCGTCTGACCTGTCTATGCATAAATTAAACCATAAATTTGATGCATAAATACAGGAAATCTAATGTTGCAATTACGAAAACAAAAGTTTTTTCGGTTTAGCCACAGTCCCCAGATAACCGCAACTATTGATAGATCCCAAACCTGTTTATCCTGTTTTTTAATGTTATCCCCCCATTCCCATTTCCCAAGCCTCTGCACTAGAGGTTGGAGCCTGAGGCGACCCAAACCCCCTACTAACCACCTCCCAAGTGGAGATTGCCCTATTACATTTGAAAAATACGTGCTCCATGTCCTCGTCGGCGTTGTTGCATCTGAGACACTGAGTGTCTATCTGCAAACCCCTCCTTAGTAGGTTAACTTTTGTTAAGATTGCATCGTTCATGACTAACCAAAGGAATGCCTTAACCTTCAATGGAGCCAGCGAACCCCAAATCGTCGTGTTATATTTGCTTCTTATGCCTCCATCAATGGAGCTAAGGTTGATAAAAAGAAGAACGTATCATATGAACTCAAAAAAGAATATATCATTTTCATCAAATTGAAAATGAATACAGTTCGATTATAATATAAGTTGCACGAGGAGTAATATCATTGGATAAATTCTCCTCCCTTCCATCGTTGAAAGGTTAGCACATGAATAAATCAATCGAAAGACAAAGTAATTGATGTATTAATAGTGATCTCCTAAGGCCTTACATTAACTCTTATTTTGAGGGCTCATATATAAACCCGTCGATACAAATTTTTCAAGAAAAATTCAAACCGTTCATCTTGTTCTACATGTCCTAGATAACTTAAGGGTGTAAGTCAAGTTATTTGAAGTTCATTTACTTATGTTTTAAAGCGTGCCAAAATTGTATGTCTACAAATTCTATACTTTTCTAACGACACGGTGGATGGGTAAATAAATGTCAGATAGCTTGATTTTACATACTTAGGCTACTTTAGGCATGTAGAATATGATGAGTGGTTCGAATTTTTCATAAGAGACTCGTATTATGAAGGACCTCAAAATAAGAGATGAGACATGATCTTGTGGGACTCTCTCTCTCTCTCTCTCTCTCTCTCTCTCACTCAGTATTGGGATATTTTAGCGAAGGCATCTCGAAGACAATATGACAAAGTAGTTTTTCTAGGTGAGCCGAAAAGGCATTAGTTGGTAAGCACATAGTTGCATAGAGAATTTGTAATCAAACATGCTCATCAATATCCATCAAGAAAATAACCATAAAGTAACTCAATAACTCCATAAATTCCTTATTAAAGATAATAATATTAACTATTGATCCAAACATCCACAAAAACATAAAATCCATACCCTAGAAATATAAGAAACATCATGACCTCAAACAATTAAGGACAAACATAGTAAAATACCACACACACACACCCCGCCACCACCACCCAAAAAAAAAAGCAAAAAAAACAAAAAACAAAAAAAACAAAAAAACCCTCGACACAATGCTTTCCAAGCCATCTCTCAGTTCTTCCCGTAGGAAAAAAAGGCAACTCCTCCATGGTCCCCGTCCATGGACCAGATCCACACGAACATTTGAACCCATGACTCATAACAAACGACCAATTGCATAATCTCCACTGTCGCGCCCACCCAGCCTTAAAAATTAAGCCACCATGTGCTACTCCTTCTGGTCCCAACCAGGGCCCAACAGATCCATGATCATGCACTGCTCCCTCAATCCACTAGCCCCTCCTTCGTCCAATAGGCCTGCAGAAGGCCCAGATCCATTGCTCGCTTTGGCCTGAACGGCCTTCTTCTTTTCCTGGACCGCCTTCAATCTAGCATCAACGAAGAGGGATATTACGGCCATATCCTCTGGCATGATCGAGTCAAGTCGACGACGACCCAATAGGCACTCGTGCATCAAAGCGGTGAGTTCGAGCTCTCGGATCAATTGTTGGTTTCGAGCCAATTGATCCTCCACCTTTGCCAATCGCTGTTTAAGAAACTTCTCTTGGTTCATCATCTTCTTTAACTGCTCATATTCTGGGAGGGCTCGAAAGTCCTGGAAGATTCGACGGGCCTCAAGCTCATTTGGGTAGACTTCGGGTTGGGTCTCTTCGGGCCAGTAGATGACAGCACATGCAGTGACATCGCAAAGGGTGGCAAGTTCGTTGACTTTTTTGAGGAGGCCTTCGCGACGCTTTCTGAATGTGGCACGACGAACAGCATCATTGGCGATCCAAGCCAACTTCACCTTTTTTCTCGCCATTGATGATCTCTATCTTCCACTCTTTGAAAAATCCTTTTATGGAAATGAAAAAGAGAGACGAGGTGTGAATATATAAAAGATTTCATATATTGTTTTGGAAAGCGATTTTTTTCATATATTTGGAAAATGATTAGATTTGTGAGCGAAGGGGGGTGTATTAACTAAAGGATATATTTATTAAGATATGAACATGATATAGGAGATAGCTTCTTATTTGATATGCATAAGTCTTACTCGTGCATAATGATATGGGTCAGATGACGTGGCCTCTCCTGGGCCACAGGATCTCCTCAAAGACCACTCAACCCTGATTATCAGGTCTGCCAGGTTAGCCCTAAGCCCCACGGGCTTCTACCACGTCAGGCCCATGGGCAAACGGGTCCAGACCCGGCCCAAATGGGTCCAGACCCACTTTGCACTGCCTATAAATACCAGACCCTCTGTAGCGCCCCGAATTTCTAATAAGATATCTTAGAAAATACGTGGCACATTCCCAGCGATCCACTTCAATATAATATTAAACACAACCAACACCACTAATATTTTCAACTTTTATTACAACAAACTTTTACAAAGCACAACGGAATTCAAACAAACTCAACTCATAATTTCTTTTATTTACAACACAAATTTATCTCAAGACTGCTATTACAATTTTACACAAAACTCTTATTAAATCGCTTTTTCTCAAAAATCAACTCTAGCATCCAACCTCCAACTCTAAGCAACAACCTGCAACATATGAGGCTAGAGATGATCCCTAACCCCCAAACTAAAGGGGTTAGCCATAAATGGTGTGAGTGACATAAAATCAACAAACAACATAATGAACATACCTCACAAATTCTGAAACAATATATATTAAATAAGAAATGGGAAGTGAGAAATGACGGTAAACATGAAAACATCAAGTGGAACTAAACTAAGTGTCGGGTGTAGAAAACAGGAAAACCACATGCATATAACCGAGTCAAGAAAACACAATTTCTATATGCTGACTCACTAATGCGTACTTGTCGGAGTCTATGCATCCCATTCTACATAGGTCCGGTGCAAGCCCTTAACGTCTTCACTTCATAGGGTTCAATCCCCCGCATTATGCAACTAATCCTAACACGATGACTACTACGAGATAAAGATAAACTATGGATAGTATCTCATGCCCGATAATTCCGGAGATCAATCCCACACCACAAGTAGTTACCGTGATAATTCCGGAGATTGTCCCACACCACAAGACTGTGATAATTCCGGAGACATATCCCACACCACTAATAATCTACTGTGATAATTCCGGAGATTAAATCCCACACCGAAACATTGACACGTGACCACACGAATACCACATGTGCTTCACCTCGACTCCGATAATTCCGGAGATCAATCCTACACCACAAGTAGTTACCGTGATAATTCCGAAGATTGTCCCACACCACAAGACTGTGATAATTCCGGAGACATATCCCACACCACTAATAATCTACTGTGATAATTCCAGAGATTAAATCCCACTCCGAAACATTGACACGTCACCACACGAATACCACATGTGCTTCACCTCGACTCCGATAATTCCGGAGATCAATCTCACACCACAAGTAGTTACCGTGATAATTCCGGAGATTGTCCCACACCACAAGACTGTGATAATTCCGAAGACATATCCCACACCACTAATAATCTAATGTGATAATTCCGGAGATTAAATCCCACACCGGAAGCCATACTGAGGTTCTTGACTCATGTTTCCGTTCATCATATCACCACTAGTGTCTGTCCTTATCATTTTGGGGTTAATTAATTACTTAACGAATCTCCTAGAGTGGTATACCCTACCGGCCTAAATCCAAAACTAAATATCTAAATTGCCTCTACAGGCCTCAACAAATAACTCAACACCGGTATACTAGGGTCACACACCTCTAGAGACTCAAACTCAAAAGGTCTAAACCAAAGTTCCACTAAACAAAGTGGCTCAACTGTATATCTCAAATCAAATACTGAACTGAAAGTCTCAAAATCAAGTACTTAACTGAAAACAAGGTATAGGCTGAATTATCTGGAAATCAATCATTCGAAATAACACTCAAGTTTATAAAGATCCTTCAGTACCAGTCGACTTATACTGTAGTAAGTCGACTGCCCAGAGGACAAATATCCAAAATTTCACAAAAATAAACTAAGTCATATAAGTCGACTTATAAGAGGATCGGTCGACTTACCAGAGGTAAATTTCAATAATCTCTCAAAAATATTCTAAGTATGTAAGTCGACTAAAAGGAGTCCTAGGTCGACTGTCCAGAAAGGACTAATAATTTTAACAAAATAATTTCCTCAGTGAACCAGTCGACTGCCTACAAGCTAGGTCGACTGTCCAGAACGATTTTTCATGGATTCTAAGATACAGTAGCAGGCTTGTACCAGTCGACTGTACAGTAGGCCAGTCGACTGTCGACCTACAGTTTTCAAATTTTAAGTCTGATTATAAAATCAAAAGTGGAGTTTTCTAATGATTCATTGTTTATGAAAATAGTTCGTATTCAGAAAAAATGATAAATCTCAACAAATCCTCATTATGGATATATATTACTCAAAACATCAAATATGTCAAAACTCAAGTTCTCATGTTCTAGATCACTAATTCTTTTATTAGGGTTTCACAAGACTAAATTTCTTTCACAAATCTAAATCAAAATCTGATTTATAAACCCAATGTCCAAGTGTTCATACTCAAATCTTACATGCTTTTAGCAACACAATTTTAATAACAAAGATCTACTATTCATTCAATAATTATTCACATGATTCACACCACCATACAAGATCTATGTCATTCGCAACATCAAATCAAACAACATTGCCCCTCGCATACATAGATCAACAACAAGACGAATTTATATCATTCACAAACAAAACAAACACACAATGTCGCTTCACATGAATCAAACAACAAAACAAATTTTATATCACTCACCTTGAATTGAAAATATTCAACGAAAAGCCTTCCTACTTGCTAGATCCAAAAATTCTCCTTGCTTCTCCAAAACAAATCTCAAAATCTGTATTTTCAGTAAATGACGGCTGGAAAAATCTATTTAAACAATCCGGAAATAGGTTTTAGGGTTTCATAACAATTTTGCAAAATAATCCCCTCAAAATACAACTTTACATCTATAATTCTATTCTTGGAAATTCACTAAAATTCATTTAAATTAGGATTTAAAAGTAAAATAAAATTCTAAATCTCAACCAATACTGTTCAAAACGTCCAGAATATACATTTTGCACTTTAACCCCTAAAAATGTCAAATTTGCAAAAATGTCCTTCTTTTCTCAAAAATTGCAAATAGTCCCAATTAATTTCAGAAAAATCTGGAAAAATACTAAATAAATCCCAAATATTAAATAATGATTTTTCATAAAGAAAACTAAATTTTCAAACTTTCCATAAAAGTATTTTGCACGTGTTTTGCACGTGTAACAAGATAAATTTTTCTGAAAATATTCATTAAATTCTTCCAAAAATCAATTTAAATTCATTTTCAAATATAAAAATAATATTTGAAAATACGGGGTTCTACACCCTCTCCCACCTTCAAAGGTAATCAATCTTTCTCCTCTAAAAACTCTAGATACTATTGCTCTTCAGTAACTAACTAGACCATCGGAGGGCCTGCCATCGGGATCAACCTCGATGTTCCTAGGCCGAGTGCAGGTACACGAGACTTCCGGATCCGAGCCTCCAGATTTGAGCCGAGCCTCCAGATCCGAGCCGAGCATCCGGCCTCCACCTCACTCCCGCCTATTCCCGAGCCGTTCCCTCAGCTGAGGGTCGGGCGTATAGCCAGTACCGAAGCTTCCACTTTATAAATTGAGAGAACTCACACCTGGTGCAGCCACCCCTAAAAACAAACCGCATCAGGTTGGCGCCGTCTGTGGAAAATCTCGGTACGGACCTCGGTCCGAACCTAGCCATTAACAGCGTCCCTTCAATCCGAGCTCATATGGCACCCAAGCCCAGAAGAGCTGTCACCTCTGCACGTCACCCGAACGCTCCTCCTAAGGACGTCCCTATCGACACTCATGGATCCAGCCATTCGAGGATCAACGGCGGACCCCGGCCGGGCACTTCTCGCTCGGTGGCGACCGACCTCCGTCGGCAATCCATAATCAACAAGCTAGCCGAACGAGGGGAGGGAGTGCTTCCAACTCGGTCCCGAACCATCCCAGGCACCCATCCCGAGGGCAGGAGCCGGAGCTCAGTCGTACCGACTGAAGGCCGCCATCCCAACGCGACCCGGCCAGACAAGCTCCAGTCACCCGCCGTGAGTTCCAAGACATCCAAAACGAGATCCTACAGGATCCCTGTGAATGAGACACTCCACCGGTCTCACACTCTGTTGGACGCCGAAGCCAGTGAGTCTCGCGGCCTAACTCGCCTGCTAGAGCAAGACGAAGATGTCCTGCGATGCCTACAGGAAATGGAGAACTGCCTCGACCATTTCGGTGAGGGCGGCTCGAGGGCGGCCCCTGCTCATAGGGTGACCCGACCTTCTTTCTCCGCTGCAATCTTAAAAGCAGAAATACTTCGGAATTTTTGACCTCCCCAATTCGAGACCTACGATGGCGAGGGTGATCCTTCTGATCACATGGAGGGCTTCAAGACTCTCATGATGATTCACAATGCCTCGGATCCCCTCCTATACCGTGCCTTCCCCGCCACCCTCCCGGGTTCAGCTCGGGAATGGTTCTCTAAGCTTGTCCCCGGCTCAATCTACTCATTCGACCAGCTTGAGGGCATCTTCCTCGCCCATTTCGTGACCAGCAGGAAGGCCGAGAAGACGAACGCGTCCCTGTTGGGCCTCCGGCAGAAGGAGGGGGAGCCACTCCGACAATTCGTCCGGAGGGTCACCACTGAGGCAAGGTCAGTCTCCTCTGTCAACGCTGGGGTCGCCTCGGCAGCCTTCCTGCACAATTTCCAGCGCCCGCCTTCGGTAGAGCACCCAAAGTTCACCTCCCGAGGTCGGCCAACCTTTCACCCAGTGACAACTTGGGGTAAACGGCCCTCGGAGCCGTTACCCCAAATTGTCAGAGGGTGGCAAGCGAGCCACCAGTGAGGAGAACCCACGGGATTGTAAGTTTCTCTGACAAATTTCTGACGTGGGGGTGGGGGTTATATAGCCCCCCTGAGTGGCTCATTAATGGCATCGAAAAGTCCAAGCGGTGGGAGGTGAAGCGTCACCATTAATTTTTATCGGAAGACGAAACGTCTCTTATTACAGGCTACCTGCAAGGCATAGTGGTTCGGCTCCCGAACGTAACCCCGACCTCGGCGGCGACCTCAAGCGAAGCCCCACTCAACAAGGGTCTCAAACTACGACCCTGTCGGTCACTTAACAAATTGCCAAAGCAGAGAAATCGAAATTTTATTACTCATGGAGCGCCAAAAATGGCCACTAGGATCTGGGTCGCTTCTATTCTTGCACCTGTGACGTCAGCATGGGGTACAAAATTACCTCTTTACCCTCAGCCCTCTCAGCCGATACAACAGCTCGGAACGCATTGGCAGCTGCTCAATGTGCTATCCCAGGCTTTTCCAACAAGTCAGGAGGCTCGGTACTCGGATGACACCGCGAGCCCCAAAAAACTCCTCAATTCAGCTTGAGGCTCGGCGCTCGGATGACACCGCGAGCCCCAAAAATCTCCTCAATTCAGCTCGAGGCTCGACGCTTGGATGACACCGCGAGCCCCAAAAATCTCCTCAATTCAGCTGGAGGCTCAGCGCTCGGATGACACCGCGAGCCCTAAAAAATCTCCTCAATTCAGCTAGAGGCTTGGCGCTCGGATGACACCGTGAGCCCAAAAAATCTCCTTAATTCAGCTTGAGGCTCGGCGCTCGGATGACACCACGAGCGATGCCATTTATCTCCTCAATTCAGCTTGAGGCTCGGCGCTCGGATGACACCGCGAGCCCCAAAAATCTCCTCAATTCAACTCGAGGCTCGGCGCTCGGATGACACCGCGAGCCCCAAAAATCTCCTCAATTCAGCTCGAGGCTCGGCGCTCGGATGATACTGCGAGCCCCAAAAATCTCCTCGGATGACCCTCGACATTCGGCAAAGCGAGTTCCTACTCCTCGGATCTTAACATTCCCTTGCTTTTCCAACAAGTGAGGGAGCTCGTCTCCCGACCCTCGACACTCGGCAAAGCGAGCTCCTACTCCTCGGATCTCAACGTCCCCTTGCTTTTCCAACAAGTGAGGGGGCTCATCTCCCGACCCTCGACGCTCGGCAAAGCGAGCTCCTACTCCTCAGCTCTCGACGTCCCCTTGCTTTTCCAACAAGTGAGGGGGCTTGTCTCCCGACCCTCGACGCTCAGCAAAGCGAGCTCCTACTCTTCAGCACCCGACACCCCTCGTGACTCCAAGAGGGGATCTCCCCTTCATCCTGCCCCACTGGCCTCTTCGGGAAGATACGTATCCCGTTCTTCGCCGTACACAACCGAGGCAAAAAACTACTCCTACATGGTTGGATTATCCGGCCCTCCAGAAGTGGGGGCTCCTGATATGGGTCAGATGATGTGGCCCTTTCTGGGCCACAGGATCCCCTCAAAAACCACTCACCCCTGATCATCAGGTCTGCCAGGTCAGCCCTAAGCCCTACGGGCAAACGGGTCCAGACCCGCTTTGCACTGCCTATAAATACCAGGCCCTCTCCCACCTTCAAAGGTAATCAATCTTTCTCCTCTAAAAACTCTAGCTACTGTTGCTCTTCAGTAACTAACTAGACCATAGGAGGGTCTACCACCGGGATCGACCCCGGTGTTCCTAGGTCGAGTGCAGGTACACGAGACTTCCGGATCCGAGCCTCCAGATCTGAGCCGAGCATCCGGTCTCCACCTCACTCCCGCCTATTCCCGAGTCGTTCCCTCAGCTGAGGGTCAGGCGTATAGCCAGTACCGAAACTTCAACTTTATAAATTGAGAGAACTCACACCTAGTGCAGCCACCCCCAAAAACAAACCGCATCACATAACAATATCTATCTATAACTATTATAATGGGAGAGATGGGGTTCCAAACAAATAAACAATTTTTTATTGTTTTTTGTATATGTGCAAACACGTGCAGTGCACGTGTTGGTAGGTTTTTTTTTTGCCCTTTTTCTTCCTCCTCCACGTGCATCGCACGTGCATCATACTAGAGGTTTTTTTTTGTCCTTTTCCTTCCTCCTCCACGTGCATTATACTAGTAACTATTATAATGGGAGAGATAGGGTTGTAAACAAATAAACAATTTTTTATTTCTTAGTGTGTGTGTGTCAACACGTGCATCGCACGTGTTGGTAGAATTTTTTTTTGTCCTTTTTTTTTCCTTCTCATTTTCCCCACGTGTATCGCACGTACATTACACTAGTTACTATATAAGCGAATGGTCTTAGGGTATGAGTCTTACAAGAGAGCAAACATTTAATTTGTAATGAGATTACCTGTATGAGAACAATCTTCAAGTATCGGCGACATACAAATCATAAATAAAAAGAAACAACGTCAATTTTAAAATGGCAAAATTTTCTCTTTACCTTAGTCTGTATAAATAAAAAAATTAAAAATTAACAACCCCTCCCTCCCAAATACCAAATAATGATTGGAGGATGTAGTGAAGATTATACACAAAGCAGGAGAAAAGAACACACATACAATTTGTTTTGAGGTGTATATATATCCTTCAGTTTCAAGTTAAGTATGTGCATTTGGCTACTACTATGGGTAGCTGAGTTCAACTCTAAATATGCATACATATGCGAATGCGGATACTCTCCATTAAAGTAGGATGACTGAGCATCCAAATAGGAAATTCCCAACCGTTGGATATTGTTGCTGCTTTTTTCTGTGTGAGAGCAAACAGATGATATCAATTCTTTTTAGAAACAATAAAAAATCTGACCTTTTAGTTATCGTCGATGTTGACTGCTGCAAACTGATATTTAACTCTGAAATCTAACTCGTTTGGACAGCTGGTTTTGAACTGGACGGTGACAATCGCTTCGATGGACCTGCAAAAGTCTAAAACACCGGGGGTTGGCCCAGGCGACAGACCCTCCGATACTCAAGTTAAAACTCTAGAAATATATGAGAGTTTTTAGTAGCTAAATACTGGGGGTATTAATAGTCACTTAAGGCGGCAATTTCAATATAATGATATTTATCTCTACTTCCTGATGTTTTGGATATAATTGGTTATCTCTTCTTCGTGAATAGATAAGAGTGGTTGGGGAGATAGAGTTAAAACAATATTGTAAATAGCGATAGCATATAGCGTAGCATTAGGTTCTATTAGCGTTTAGCGCAAATAGCGTAAGGCGTTTAGCGCAAATAGCGTAAGGCAATAGCGTAAACTATGAAGATTTTTAAATTTTTATATTTAAAAATCAAAACTAATTATTTAAAAATAATTATAAATTCTAAATAATTTAGTATAACATAGAAAAAAAAATATAATATGTGAACCAAACCGTGTTGATTTTGATTCATTGCTTCTCTAATTAAATTTTTAAATTTGCATGTTGAAATCAAAAGATTATGCAACATTACTTATGAAGGGAAAGATAAATGTGTACAATGCTAAAATTTTTGCATGTTGAAATGAAGAAGAAGAATTAAGGATACTTATAAATATCATTTTGTATCTAAATTTGTATACAGTGACTTGAGAGTGTGTTACTTTTGACTTATTTGTGTCAATTAAACATCTAAAACACCACCTACAATCATGCTAAATAAATTACTATACACACAACAGCAGTGTAACATGATATTTCATGATATAAGGGCTCCTGCTATTTAACATGAGAAGAAAGCTCAGTGTTTGTTGCTCCTTATGGTATCTTGGAAAATGATAATAAAATAACCTCCCTATGTATCTTATGTTTAGCTATTTGGACAAATCATGTCATAGAAAATAATGCAACTCTCAGTCACCTTTTCAACAGGACCCCCCCCCCCCCCCCCCCCAAAAAAAAACCTCAGTCAGATGTTCAATCACCTCTATCGTCGGCCTTCTCCTCTATACCCCAAAAAAACTCGGTAGAGGAAGAAGAAATTAAAAAAAACATAGATTAAATAGAAAAAAATAAACAAAAGTACAAAACAACGCAGAGAAGAGGAAGAAGAAGAGACTCGAACAAACCTGTTAATGCTTTCGCCATCGCCATCGTGGTCGTGGTCGTCGTCGCCGTTGCCGGAATCTCTTGCTGCTCCTGTCGCCGCTCAAGTCGCCCCTCTCTCAAACCCTAAACAGAAATCTCCCCCCAAAAAGAGTGTAACACCCCGTAAAATTGAAAATGACAATTTTGTCCTCGTGTGTTATGCACGTGTATTTTGTAACGTATTTTCACCACGTACTTTGATTACCAACTATTTATACATTTTTCCGTATTGATTTTTTCCTATTTTGAGTCAATAAATCAATCTATGTATTTTACGTGTTTTTTACGTGTTTTTGATGCACGTGTCTCCACCGCTACGTACAATATTTTCTATGTGTTTAAATTATTTATTTTATGTATTTTATAAACGGAAATTCTTTTTTCCTATTTTGATTAAAATGATTTTTTACGTGAAATGTACATGTTTCCTACGTACGTAGTAATTACGTCATAGAATATATAAAAAAATTAATAAATATATTTTCTTATATTGTATTATCTTTAACATTTTTTCCGTTGATAACGTCAAATTTTGTATTTTTTATAATTTACGTGCGACGCACGTGTTTGTTTCGATGCGCGCATTTGGGCGTATCATTTCTTGAAATGAATTTTTTAAAATGAGCGTGCAATTATTTTATGTGTGCATTATAAATTTTAAATTAAACTAATTTTACTTAATATGGTATTTAATATATATATAGTATATATAAATGATGAGTATATGGTTATAACTTAGTATGTGTAAGTGTAAGTAGGAATGATATGTGAATATGTGTTTAGATGTGATGGGGGCCCACGGCTTGATAAAAGGAAGCTCGTTGTGGAGGAGTTTAATGGGCTTGTAAAACATATAGGTAGAATAAGTGTATGTTGTATGTTGTAAATGAAATTAGGAAGAAGAAATAGGGTGTAATGTATTGAGGGGCCCACCATGAATGTAACACTTCTGCATTTGAGTGTTGTCTAGTTTGCACCTAGGGGTGACCGGATTTTGGGATGGAGAGGGAATGAATGTGAGTTAGTACTTTGGGAGAGTAGGGAGATGAGAGGTTGGAGTTTTAAAAGTTAGGATATTGGAGGGTCTTAGGGAGAGGTTAAGCAAATAAAAAGTCATATGAGTTAATTAAGAGAGTTATTAGGGGTGTAAATTTGCAAAAAGAACCCTCCCCAAATCCTGTAAATAGAACCCTATTCTCTACATTTCTCTTGCACCAAAACAAAATCAAAAGAAAAAAAAAAAAAAAGAAAGAAAGTGAGAAAAGAAAGAAAAGAAAGAAAGAAAGAAAAAAGGGAAAGGAAAAAGGAAGAGAGTGAGAGTTTTTTTGTGCTTGGAGCCATTGCTAGGAGGAGAAGAGGAACTAGGAGTCTTGGAGCTAGGAGAGGTGTTCATTCTTTCATTTGATTAAGCTTCTATAAGGTGGGTGGTTTCTTTACTTTCTAGTTGTATAATATGCATGATAAACATTATTGATGAGTATTATATTGGTAGTAATAAAGATGCTTTGTTAGCAAATAAATCTATATCATGTTAGTGGGTGTTTTCATGCTTTCTAGAATAGAACTTGCATGCTAAATTAGTTTAAAAGAGTAATATGAGTTGAATAAGATAGTCGTAGTATCCATGCTAGTAAAATATAGTGATTTTGTTGAAAGTAATGAACAAATTAATACCATGCTAAGTATCATATGGATCATGTTAGAATGTTTACAAATTCTTGTTTGTCAAAACTATAATAAGTATGGATAATGATTAAAGTATATTTTGTGGATTAATGCTTAAAAAGAAGAGAAAGATGAATTTTGTTTTGTGAAATTTTGACACGTCGACATTGGTAAACACACTAGTTTTCGCATAAGAAATACTTGAAATGTCCATGGTTGAACTAGAGATATATTTGGTCCTTTGTACAAAATTTTAATTTATATGAACGTATTGAAGATACTTCTTGATAAGTAAGTTAAAGAAAATAAAGTTGTTGTTATGGAACTCATTAGATTGTTATAAAAGTATAATATGCTAAAAAGAACGAATGTAACATTTGTGAGTTGTTTTATTTTCTAAAATATGCAATGAGTTACTATTAATTAATCTTAGTTCATATAAGCCTAGTTTCAACTAAAAGAAAGGCTTGATCGAAATTAGAGGAAATGAGTTTCTTTGTAAAAGATACGAAACACAGAAAAAATAGAATAAAAACTTATCAATGAATTTTATATCGACTGACGCACTTGGCCTAGTGGTCGGGGGTTGCGTTAACTTCTCTGAGGTCCTGGGTTCGAAACCCGTTGGGCCAAATATATATAAAAGTTTTTTTTTAAACCACCGAAACCTAGAGTGAGTATTAGGGGCTTTGGTCAAAGCATTTGAACAATAAGTCCACATGGACTTTATGGTTGGTGTGCTCTGATTTGGGCGTTGGCGCTGTGGGCTCGGGTTCGAGACCCAGGGTTAGCACATTTTTTTTTGGGTTTTAATAAATACATTTAAGTAGTCCTAATGCATTTAAAAAAAATTGAGAAAAATCCTAATACTCATAAACATGATGGAGAATTTACGGAAAATAATTTAAAGATTTTTCTTGTTTATTGAAAAGCAAAAAAAATAGATATCTTGAGAGACATTATTCTTGACGCATTGATTTATGCGAAAATTGAGCAAAATAAGAAATGAAAATTTAGTTTTTTTTTACAATTATTAATGAAATTTATTAGTAGAATGAGAATAGATTATCCATGTGAATAAATTTCTCTTGATGTGATGATTTTCTCATGTGAAGTTAGAGTACTTGATATATGTTGAAATGTGAACTGGTTATTGGCCCTAAGTTATTCGAGAGATTATTGTTGAATGAAGTTTGCTCATGAAAAAGATTTATTATTGAGAAAAAATTATGAATAGTGCTAAAATGAGACATTGCTTAAGTTGCGAAATGAGTTAAAATGATGAAATAATCTAGGTTTGAGACATGATTATTAAAGGATATGTGTACCCAAGTTTCTTGTACATGAAAGATTTATGTTTTAGAATTAGTAAGACCTCAGTTACCGGTAATTTTGAAAGAAAGATTTTGAGACTTGATTTCGAGATAATGCCATCGGGTGATCTCGTATTTTTGTGAACAAATCCGGTAGGAGGTAAAACTGATCTAGGGTGATAACGCATTCATGTCTCGAACTAAAATAATTAGGCACATAAGTGAAGATGTAATAGACTTGGGCAAACGTAAATGGGTGCTTCCATATAGTTGGCGGTGGATCTTCGTGGCTATAGACCCAGTTGGTGGACTGTGGTTGCTCCGTAGGAAATGGACTTGTATTTTATCCGGGACTTAGGGTAGTCGGACGGATATTTACCATACTCTAATGTAAATGCGTATACCGGGGCTAGAGGGGCATTTGCGGGATTATTCTCACGTTATAATAGCCAAGGAGGTTGGGATCTGCTATTATAGTCAGGGAGGCTGAGATCCGTATCCGTGAAATAATCTAAATCTTGTTTTATTACCTGGTAATTTCATGGCGTGGGATCGAACCCTTCAATGTGGAGTACGTAGGCGCTTTCCCTCGGACCTATGTAGTATGAGATGCATAGAATCCGAACAAGTGTGCATTAGTGTCATCCTAGTATAGAATTGTGTGCATTAGGCATTAAGGCATGATATACACTTACATATTTAGCGTAGACACATTTAACACTTTGTTATTCATTTCAACTGTTGTGTTTTTATTAAAGTAATGAGATCGTTATATGTATAGCATAGAGAGGATAGCTGAGTATAACATTTTGTCAGTTGTAAGTAATTGACGTGCCCACAGATTGATATGCAGGTAATGGACTATTCATGAAGGAGTAAAGATGTTGTGATGCAAATGATGTTAAAGTCATACAAGTGGTATTTTATTTCAATATTGTAATCTTTATTTCTTCCGCTGTGTAAAAATCAAGTGTAAACAAACTCTGATGTATTATTGAGAAAAGTTTTAATTTCCTTGTAAAATTGTATGAAGTGAAGTAAAGATCCTGTGGAATCTCGAATTCGTCCTTATTTGAAATTCGAGGTATTACAAAGTGAGTCTCTCCTTTTGACCTATCGGGCTTGAAAACCAAAACAATCCAAACAAAACATTATGTGTATAGCGTACACTATTAGAGCTACATAGCGTAGCGCACTATAGCGTGTGCTACGCACGTGTAACGTATCGCTATGCATGCAGTGCGCTATGCACATGTGCTACGTAGCGGTATGGGGGAGTTAGGCTTTGTAGCGTGCTATAGCGCATAGCGTAGCGTGTTTTTTAAAACATTTTAAAAACTCTTCTCATGATAGGAGATATGGTTTTTGAACCGTCTATTATGGATAATGATGAGTTTAAATCATGTTTAAATAATCATGGGCTCATTCATATTGAGTTGTTATGACAACTCAGTTTAGACACATGTTTTGGATCATTGGGCTTAAAAGAGGCCCAATTCATGTTTACGAACCCGGTTCTAGTGAATTTTTCATTTTACTCTTGAGAGATTTAAGATTCGTGCCCGATTTGGACAGTCCCAATTTAGTTCTATTTTTACCCATATCAGATATGATCTATAAACAAAAATTCAATTTTGTTTGTCATATTTATTGATATGGCTAAAAATAGGGATTAATCGGAACCGTCCAAATCAGGCTCGAATCTTGAAGCCCAGGGATAAAACGGTGATTTCACCAACAAATAAGGTCTGAGATGTGTACTGGGTCTCTCCGTCAAAAACCCAATAACCCACGAACGGATCCGTTTCAATCGGGCGCGGGTTTTAACCAGCGATGAAGTCCGATCAGAGGGATAGAATCAAGGCCCCTGATTAGATCCTAATCAACGGCCCTGATTCATGCCTATCCCTCCACTGGGGACTAGGGATTACATTCCTGATCTGTTTACAAGGAGAATATTCCTTATCAGATCATGGGGATTACATTCCTAATCTGTTCCCTAAGACGCCTATAAATACCCCCCCAACCATCTCCATTAAGAGGTAATCAATCTTTCACCAGTTTTTGCGCTCTCTCATAGTCTTCCAGATTACTGACTTGAGCGTCGGAGGGTGCGTCGCCGGGAACAACCCCGGTGTTTCGCACTTTTTGCAGGTGTACAGCGGGAGCGATGATCAAACCTCGACGGAACAGGTACGCAGGTTTACTATTCAGTTTTCCTAAGAATCCACAAATACTATTTGTTTGCCCCCACACCAAATTTAGCGGCAACAGATTGGCGCCGTCTGTGGGAAACTAACGAATAGAGACCTCTCCTCTTCCCGGTGAACAGATCTTCTCCAGCCATGCCACCTCGGAAAGTCAGGTCAAGGGGGTCCAACCGAGGACCCAACCCTGATCAGCAGTAAGAAGTCCCCCCTAATCCCGCTCAACAACAAGGGCAACTCCCCCTACAGCGGAAGACCCGCTCCAACAGGACCTTCCCCCTCCTAATCAGCCGCCTCCAAAGGGTCCTAACCCTCAGAAACAGCCTCTTCATCAAGAGCACGTCTCCATCCACAACGCCTCCATGGACTCTATGGCCTCCCATCATCCCCGAGCCTCTGGTCGCCACAATACGGCCCTCAACTGCCAGAAAGATGATGATCTCCGCCGCCATCTGGATGAAAAGCGGGCCCGAGAAGGAACCTCCCGCCAACACCATCCGGGCGAGCGGTCTCCTCGCCACCGGTACTATAGGTCCCCCATCCGCAGAGGGAGGAAAGAGTCCCCCGAGCATTACCGAAGAAGGCACTCCCCCGCGGGTCGGCAACAACCCAGGAACAACGAGGCACCAATCACCCGTGCCGAGTTCCAGCAGTTCCAAGCGACCGTCCTGCAGGCTCTCAACCTCTGTCGAAACCCTAATGAGCCGAAGGCCCCATCTCCTCCTCCAGTTTGAAGCCCTCGCCGATCTCCTCCTCCGGTCGGAAGCCCTCGCCGACGGTCCCCATCTCCTCGTCCTGCTCCTAGCAACTCCCGGCGTACCCCAAGTCCTCGCCGCTCCCGAAGTTACCATCGCCGTGGCCCTCGCTCTCCCTCATACGAAGACGAGTCTAGGGGCTCGGCTGATTACCGTCGAAGAGATGACACCATGTACCGCCGTCTTCATGAAGTAGAGAGGCGCCTGGGCCAGATAGACCGAGAAAAGGAGCTTAGGGGGAGGACCTTACGTCCTAGCCGACCCCCTTTCTCCCGAACCATAGTGAATGCACCTGTGCCGTTCGGTTTCAAACCTCCCCAATTTGAGACTTACACCGGGGAGACCGATCCCGTGGATCACGTCGAAAGCTTTAAGACCTTGATGCTCCTCCATCAAGCTTCCGACGCCCTCCTCTGCAAAACTTTCCCCGCAACTCTCAAGGGCCCAGCTCGAGAATGGTACTCACGCCTTGCCCCTGCCTCAATATTCTCCTTCGAGCAGTTCGAGACCCTTTTCGTCACCTATTTCGTAAGCAGCCGAAGGGCTGAGAAGACCAGCATCTCCCTATTGCACCTCCACCAGAAGAAGGGGAAAAAATTGAGAGACTGTGTGAAGAGGTTCACAGCCGAAGCCAGATCCATAGCATCCCTCGACCAGTCGGTCGCTGCGGCAGCATTTCAATCTAATGTCCTCAATTCCAACCTCCGCTCCTCCCTCGCCAAGAAGCCACCACAGAACTTTTCCGACCTCCTCCTTCGCAGTGAAAAGTACATCCGGGCCGAAGAGGCCGAGCAGCGACCTAACTGGGAGGGGTCTTCCTTCGGGTTTAAGAGAAAGGGAACTGAAGAGGAAGGAGCCAAGAAGCTCCAAAAGGACAATGCCGGCCAGCGCCGACCTCCCCCCAGGTTCGAGAAGTTCACTCCCCTCACCACTAACGTCTCCACTATTCAGATGGAAGTCAAGAAAGAAGGGTTCTTACCCCCTGCTCCGAGGATGTACACCCCCGCCAAGAGAAGAGATAAAGAAAAATGGTGTCGTTATCACCGGGACCATGGGCATGACACCAACGATTGTCGTGCCCTAAAGAACGAGATCGAAGCCCTTATCCAGAGAAGGCAGCTGACCAGGTTTGTAAGAAATGACTGAGCCGAACTTCCTCCCCTGCCTCGGGGGACTAACAAGCGTCCAGAACGAGAAGAGACGCCTGACTTTGAGGAAGAATGAGTCATCCACCTCATCCATGGGGGCCCAATGGGGGGCTCCTCCAACTCCTCTCGCAAAGCATTCATAAGGGAAGTCAATTCGGTCCGAACCACCCCTCCTCCCAAAGGCCTTGGAGTGCCCGTCACATTCTCCGACGAAGATCTTAAAGGTGTCCGCACCCCTCATTGTGACGCACTCGTCATCAGTCTTCACATGGCAAACTTCAAAGTGGAGAGGATCTTAGTAGACAACGGCAGCTCCGTCAACATCCTCTTCCTCGCCGCTTTTAAAGGCCTAAAGCTCTCCCGGGACAGACTCAAGCCCGCCGGTTACACGCTCCACGGGTTCACGGGAGTGCCAGTAACTATTGAAGGGGTGATTACCCTCGACGTAACCGCTGGCAAAACTCCTACTACCCGAACGGAGTCGATGGACTTCATGGTCGTAGATGTCCCAGCAGCCTACAATGTCATTTTGGGTCGGCCCGGCCTGGCAGCCCTTGAAGCCGTTCCTTCCGCCTATCATCTCAAAATGAAGTTCCCCACTTGGGCCGGAGTAGGGAAAGTAAGGGGCAATCAGGAGCAGGCCCGCAAGTGCTATATGACCTCTACCCTCGGACCCGTCCTCTCCTTAGAAACTCTGGAAATCCCCCAAGATGTTGCTCGACCAATGTCCGAGCCGGTAGACGAATTGGAAGAAGTGCTCTTCTCTGAGCAGGAGCCGGCCCGCAAGTTCTTTGTCAGCAAGACCCTCCCGTCCGCCCTGTACTCAGACATTGTACAATGCATCCGAAGGAATCAAGACCTCTTCGCTTGGTCAACTGCAGATATGCCCGGTATCTCCGAAGAGCTCTTAGTCCACCGCCTAAGCGTCGATCCGGGGTCCAAACCGGTTCAGCAGAAGAGGTGCAAGTTCGCCCCCGAGCACCAGCTCGCTATTAAGAGTACCATCCCCGAGCCCAGCCAAACAGTGAAGGGACCACCAGTCTGGTCGGTTTATGTTGACGGATCCTCCTGCAATGAGGGAAGCGGGGCAGGAGTCATCCTGGCAGGCCCGGATGACTTCATCCTCCAATACTCCCTCCGTATAAACTTCAAAGCCTCGAACAACGAAGCCGAATACGAAGAGCTCATAGCCGGCCTTGGAATGGCCCGGAATGCAGGGGCGCAACGCCTCCGAATCTTTAGCGACTCTCAGCTAGTCGTCAATCAGGTCCTCGGCGAATATGAAGCACGTGATGGCAGGATGGTTAGATACTTAGCCAAGGTCAAGAGCCTCATGGCGCTGTTTGAAGAGGCCCTCATCCAAAGGATCCCCCGAGAAGAAAATGCTCAGGTCGACGCCCTATCCAAATTAGCCTCCTCTTCCCTTCAAGGTCTTGAGCAGACCGTATTGATAGAAGTCCTCCTGAAGTCGAGCATAGAGGACGAAACACCTGACTCCGTTGAAACATTGCCCGTCCTCCTCGAAGACAATTGGATGAAACCCCTCGTCGAATTCTTAAGGGACGGACTCCTCCCCAAGGATCCGAAGGAAGCAAGAAGAATCAGAACCCGAGCCGAGCATTATACATTAATCGAAGGTATCCTATATAAATGTTCCTTCACCCAGGTGGACGGTCGGCCTTACCTGAGGTGCCTTTCCCCCGGGCAAGCCGACTACGCCCTGCAAGAACTCTACGAGGGCATCGGCGGGGCCCATTCTGGGTCCAGGGCTCTAGCGCGCAAAGTGTTGAACTGGCCCACTCTCCTACGGGACGCTGAGCGACACGTTCGGCAATGCAGCTCCTGTCAGAAGTATTCAGACATCCGATGCCTTCCACAAGCACCGCTCACCTCCCTATCAAGTTCGATCCCCTTCGCCATGTGGGGGATGGATTTACTAGGGCCGTTTCCACCAGCCCCCGGACAGCTTAAGTTCCTAGTCGTGGCAGTCGACTATTTCTCGAAGTGGATAGAGGCCGAGCCCCTGGCCACAATCACTGAACATAAGGTCGTTCAGTTCTTTTGGAAAAGTGTGATCTGCTGATTTGGCGTTCCCAGGGTCCTGGTTACGGATAACGGAACGCAATTCACTGGGGCCGCCTTCCGAGCTTTATGTGAAGACCTCACCATACAACACCGATTCTCCTCCGTTTCCCATCCTCAATCGAATGGCCAGGCCAAGAATGCCAACCGACAGATCCTTTCAGGCATTAAGAAGAGGTTAGACAAGTGTTCCAAAGGCTTGTGGGTCGATCAGCTGCCCAACGTGCTGTGGAACTACCGCACCACAAAGCGGATCCCAACAGGCGAGAGCCCCTTCAATCTCACCTACGGGTCCGAGGCCACCATCCCCCTAGAAGTCGGGTTACCCTCTCCTCGTCTGATGGCTTATGAAGAAGAGCAGAACGCTAAAGAGCTCAGAACAAGCCTAGATCTCATAGATGACATCCGAGAAAGAGCTGCCATACGCCAGCAAACTTACCGAAGAAGGATTGAGCTAGCATACAACAAAAGAGTCCGCCCAACGGACCTCAAAGAAAGGGACCTGGTCCTCCGAAAGTTGGCCATCTCATTCCCAGGTCAGAAAAGCAAATTGGCCCCGAATTGGGAAGGACCTTACAAAATCTCTAAAGTAATCCGCCCCGGCACATTCCGACTAGAAGATCTCGAAGGCAGGGAGATTCCCAGGGCTTGGAATGCCGACCATCTCTTAAAATACCAAGAGAAAGCGGCAACGCCTCTCTAAGTAATTCGAGATGTCGAACCATTCTTTTCCTGCTACTTGTAGTAATTTTCTTTTATTTTTCATTGTAATAACGACTAGCAACTTTAGAAGCAGCCGATCATTGGATATTAATAAATAAAGTTTTTCATATTTTTGCTGCTATTACATCTCTCTGCTTTTAACTCTTTAATCTAACAATGGTTCGGAGTCCAACACTTGGTTCGATTCTACTCCGCAAATTCGATTCTCAGCGAACTGGAGGTAGTTCGCCATTCGGAATTGCTCCCACAGCCGTTGAATGGTTCGGAGTCCAACACTTGGCTCGATTCTACTTCACAAGTTCGCTCCTAAGCGAGCTAGAAGTAGCTCGCCATTCGGAATTGCTTCCATAACTCTTAAACTAATCTAACGATGGTTCGGAGTCCAACACTTGGTTCGATTCTACTCCGCAAGTTCGATTCTAAGCGAACTGGAGGTAGTTCGCCATTCGGAATTGCTCCCACAGCCGTTGAATGGTTCGGAGTCCAACACTTGGCTCGATTCTACTTCACAAGTTCGCTCCTAAGCGAGCTAGAAGTAGCTCGCCATTCGGAATTGCTCCCACAACCCTTAAACTAATCTAACGATGGTTCGGAGTCCAACACTTGGTTCGATTCTACTCCGCAAGTTCGATTCTAAGCGAACTAGGGGTAGTTCGCCATTCGGAATTGCTCCTACAGCCGTTGAATGGTTCGGAGTCCAACACTTGGCTCGATTCTACTTCACAAGTTCGCTCCTAAGCGAGCTAGAAGTAGCTCGCCATTCGGAATTGCTCCCACAACCCTTAGACTAATCTAACGATGGTTCGGAGTCCAACACTTGGTTCGATTCTACTTCGCAAGTTCGCTTCTAAGCGAACTGGAGGTAGTTCGCCATTCGGAATTGCTCCCACAGCCGTCAAACTATTTTACAGATAGTTCGGAATCCCGCCAATGGTTCGGAGTTACAGCTCTGACAACCCCCAACCCGCTCGACGCTAAACACTGAGCGACGGGTGATTCGAACCAACCTCCAGCCACGATCGCTTCGGCCAGAACCTACCCTCAAAAGGAAGTTTAGATTAAGGTTTCAGGGGACCTACGCCTCGGTTCCGGACTTTGGTCATCACCTCATCCACCATGATCTCCCCTGACCCTGACACCCGCATCGGAGCCATCAGAGTCAGGAGAAGATCATGGTGGAAGAGCGACCACCTATCCTCCCGAAGCGACCTCCCCTCGGTTCCGGACTACGGTCGCCAGCACTTCTGCCTTGTCCTACCCCGCCCCTGACACCCACATTGAGGTCGTCAGGAACGGGAAAAGAACAAGGCAGTAGTGTGACCACTCTTCCGAACATCTCGAGACCAAAATTTTTCACAAAGCTGGCATCCGCCCAAGGGCAGACACCGTAGATGCCACTAGAACTCTAGACTGCGATGACAATGATTACAAGGGGGTGTGATACTTATAGCCTTCCCCCATGAGGCTGTCATTATGCCCCTAGGGAATCCAACAATCGCGCCTAGGGAGCTGAAGCGCCGCGTATTAATTAAGGGGCACCATTCTCAACGCCCTTGGGAAGGTGAAACGCCCCTACAGATCCCGAAGCATCACTTAATACTGTTGGAAGTCCGCTCCCGTCTTTTCAGGACGACGCTCGAACAACCAAGTGCCCACACCCAAAAATGGAAAGTGCTTCGAAATATGCCGAGCGAGATTCGGAACCCCGGCTAGAACATGCCGGCCGACGCAAACACTCGCCTCGCAGTTCATCTCAAACCTACCCCGGCTAACACAATCACAACAAAATTCAGCAAGCCAAAAGTGGTTCGCCCCCGGTAAGTTAACTCGACGACGGTTTGGAGCCTGACACCTGGCTCGATTATACTTCGCATGATCGCTTCTAGGTGGGCTAGTTGCACCCGCGATCGCTCCCATAACTGCCGAACCACAAGCAACGATCCGAGGCTTGATACTTGCGCCTAGACGCGCTTTGAGGGCTCGCCGCCCAACACTCCACACAAGGCTACATGATCGGATACCAGAGACGAAGTTCGGCACTACTGGCCGAACATTCACCTCACCGGTCGACAACGAGCGTGCAGCCAACTTAGAAGCCTCGGCACAACCAACAATAGTCGCGAAAGTAAAGAACACACAAGGTCGGCAACAACATTTTATTAATGAACCGGATGCGGTACAACGACGGACACAGCAGAATTACAAGTCGTTAAAGAAAAAGTTACAATGCCGACTTATTACACTTAGAAAAAAAAATATACAAAAGCTCTCGCAGTCGACGTCTTCAGCGCTTTTTTGGAGCCGGGGCATTCCGCTTCAAAGATACTCGAGAGTGACGACGCTTGTCTCCGGAGCGCGACCCCAAACCGGCAAATTGAGACGTATCCTCGGTACCACTTCTGGCAGCCACTCCGACGGATGTTCCGCTCGACGAAATCGCTACCGAGCTCTGCGCGTCCCCCGGACTAGGATGGCCGACCCGCTGACGAGTCGCCATCTCGTAAAAGCTAATGCCCCGCTCACTCTCCGCGCGAGTGCACGACGTGCTTCGGACGTTGATTGGTCCCGAATGCGGCTTAAGACGAGCCACTTCCGCCTCCAACTCCAAGATCCGATCACGCAACGAGTCGTCTTTGACATTAACTTCGAAATGAGGGGGTATCGCAGAGTCTGAAACTCCTGATCGACTAGCTATGAGGCGCTGAAGGTGGGTAACCTCGATGCTTTTATCCACCGTCGCTCTCTTCAGCGCTTCGACCTCGGCTGTCAACTGGACCCGTTCGGTCGTCAACTTGGCCACTTTGGCCGTTAGCCCCTCGCCCTCCTTCCGAAGCTTCGTCTCTACGGAGTAGAGATGCTGTATCTCGGAAAGCAAGTCGTCCCTCTCCGCTGTTATTTTGGACAAGTTATGACGGATGCATTGAATCCGAATCTCATTACTGAAAGCGGTTGGCGAAAAGTCACCTTCTCCTGTGGGAGTCATGTCGGCGATTCGGCTCTCCAGACGACGAATTTCGATGTCTCGCCGGCCGAGGACGAGCTGAAGATGGTTCCGCTCGCTTTCGGCTCGGCACAACCCGAGTTGGACTTCATACAGCCGCTCTCGGCACTTGGCCAGACACAACCTCGTCGCCCCGAGGCCGGCCTCGGCTCCGAGCGAATTGCCTCGGCATCCTGGTCAACCACCACGAGCTGAAAAAAGATCAAAGTAATCAGCAAAAAGATCGAACACTGCCGGAGCACCCCACTTTGAAAAATTTCCAAAAAACAAGAAACCTTCGAGACTAAAAGAGAATGTTTGACGAAAAAGGGGCAAAAGACGGAGATCCGAACACCAATACTTCAATAAATTTTCTTTTCATTCATTTCAAAAAGGCAGCGGTGGCCAGTCCGCTATTAGGCGTTACAATGATTGAAAAGAAAAACAAAAAAAAACAAACACACAAAACAAGAAAACGAGGAGCGGAGTCAAGGCTCGACCTCTTTTCCCGGGCGACGAGTTCGGGTGGGAGTCGGCTGCTCCGAAGGGGTCTCCACCGCCAGCGGAGTGACCACGGTACCGGGGACCTCCTCGGTGACATCGACCTCTGTGTCACCTTCGTCATTCCCTTCCTCCTCCTCCCTCTCGGACTCAGGGTCGAAGCCTTCGACGTGGCCGGGGAACAGCCTCCACCCCGAGATGTCTACCCCGGGGTACTCCTTCGACACCCGGTCGATGGCTGCGGCGAAGGCCTTCGCCATGTTCTAGGCGAGGAACCCCTGCGCCTTCTCCAGGGTCGCATCCTCCGCCGCCTTCACAGCTGCCGCCTTGGCTGCCTCTGCTTCGGCCAGCTGCTTTGCCGACCCCTCCTTCTGGCGAAGGAGCTCGCCCTCCAACCTCGTCGCCTCGGCCTCGAGGTGAACCATCCTCGCCGACCTGCCCTCGTGCTCGACGCGGAGCTTGTCGAGCTCGTTCGACAGCCGAGCTTTTTCATTCCGAGCTTGGTCGGATTCTTGCTTTAGCTCATTCTCCAGAGCCGTCAACCTCTCGGTGAGGTGACCAAAGTGGACGATGATCTGTAGCAAGGAAGAACACAAGGAGTTAGAAATTTTTTTTTTTGGATTAAAGGAGCACAACGAATGAAAGAAGTTCAAGGCTTACCGACACCGCCGAACGAGCGATCTCGATCACGTCATCGCCCTCACGCCCGGCCTCCATGGTGGCTCGGTCCTTCGGAGTGGCGAGGTGCTTGACGGCCTGCATGCTGGCCAACGAGTTGCCGAGGAACCCGTCATGCTTCCGGACTTGCCAGTCCGGAACGTGAATTCTTTTGTGCTCCTCCATCAGGAGCTCCTCGGCAACTGTCGTCAGGGGCGGCATCACCATTCCCAGGGCTGCGGCGATAGGGAACTCACTGGTAGCAGCCGGAGCCGAGGTCCCCACCACGGCGGCGTCAGGACTGTCGAGGACCTCCACCTCATCGGCCGGAGCCGTGATCCTCGGAGCCTTCGAGGTCAACGGCAGCTTGGTCACGACCCTCTTGCGCTTCTTAGGCGCCTTGCTCGCGAGTCCCGCCCTTAGCGCCAGCACTACGTCATAGTCCATGGTTTCTGCATCAAGAGCAAAAATTGATTAACACTTTGCAAATAACAAGGAAGAGAGTACGGAAATCAAAAACATAACGAGAGCCGCGTACTGGGATCTACGCGGCAGAGCCCTCCCTTGTAGAGGATGTCCTCCGTGAGCTCCCTCCAATCGAGTTTCGGCCGATCTAGGAGAATCCGGACCGCCTCTTCTTCTTCTACAGAGAGCTTCGGGAGCGCCCTCGCCCTCTTCGGCACCCCTTCTATCCAGTCCGAGAGGATCGACCATGCCTCTCGACTCCGCACAACGAACCACTTCTCTCGCCAGTGCTTAATGGAGTCAGGGCATATGACGAGCCTGCCACCGTGCCTCGGAGTCAAGTAATACCGGTACTCCGACTTATTCCCTTGGTGGAGCCGGTATAACGTCCGAAGCACGTTCAGCTGCGGCTCGATCCCTGCAACCTGGCAGTGGAGAACAAAGCCATTTATCACTCGCCACGCGTTCGGCATGAGTTGGATGGGGCTGACCCCGAACCAACTGACCACTGTAACGGCGAATGTGTGGAGAGGTAGCCGAGCCCCGGCGATAAAGGCATCGACCGGCCAACAACACATCGTCACTGGCAGCGGCGAATTGGCCCTAACCCCGGGACCCGGCAACATGAGCTCGAACTCCTCCGGGATGTGAAAAGAGTCCCGAATCACTGCTAAATCCTCCTCGCGCAGGATCGACGCCGCATCATCCGCCTCCGTAGTTTCCCTCGCGGCATTCTCCTCGAAGGACCTCCCCCTCAGATGAACAATTCGCTCAGCCCGATCCTCCGGGAGCTGCCTAACTCTATGGAGCCCCGTCAGCGGCCCTGGCAACTGTCCGAACTCCCCCATCCTCTTCGGATCCACAACAATCGAATCCTTGCCGAATACCTTCTTGCCCTTCGTCGGAGTCGACTCCTCGACCTCAAGGGAGGGCTCGGACCAAGATATCTCTTCGGACACAGAAGCTACAGACATAATTTAGAAGTTACCTTAAAAAGAATGGCAGCCGGAAAACTTCGCCGGAAGCAAACGTCGATCACCGGAAGAAATCGCCTAAGCACAAAAGACCGCCTGAGCAAAAGAGCGAAGAAATGAGAAATGAGGAAGGGGGGTGGGGATTTATAGAGAGATGCACGCCAAACGAGGATGATGGGCCTGTACGACCGGCCCATATACACAAAATGACAAAGCGACCTCAATCGTCGCATTGTTTGCCACGACTAATCATGCGTTGCATTTAATGCGCGTCTCATCTGATGGAAGCCCAGAGGTCACCGCAATTAATAAACGTCCCATCTGTCAGAGTTGTCAGAAGTTGTCAGAAGTTCAGAAGACGCACAGTAGATGCAAACCCCTGTGATGAAAAACGACAAGTTGTGGACCTCGGCACCAGCTGCCGAGCGTTCTCGGAACCGACCCCGTTACGGGGGGAAATTTGAGTTCGGCTCCAGTTGCCGAGCGTTCTCAGAACCAACCCCGTTATGGGGGAAAAATTCGAGTTCGGCACAAGCTGCCGAGCGTTCTCGGAACCGACCCCGTTACGGGGGAAAATTCGAGTTCGGCTCCAGCTGCCGAGCGTTCTCGGAACCGACCCCGTTATGGGGGAAAATTCGAGTTCAGCACCAGCTGCCGAGCGTTCTCAGAACCGACCCCGTTACGGGGGAAAATTCGAGTTCGGCTCCAGCTGCCGAGCGTTCTCGGAACCGACCCCGTTACGGGGAAAAATTCGAGTTCGGCACAAGCTGCCGAGCGTTCTCAGAACTGACCCCGTTATGGGGGAAATATCCGAGTTCAGCGCCATCTTCCGAGCGTTCTCGGAACCGACCCCGTTACGGGGGAAAAGTCGAGTTCGGCACCAGCTGCCGAGCGTTCTCGGAATCGACCCCGTTACGGGAAAAATTCGAGTTCGGCACAAGCTGCCGAGCGTTCTCGGAACCGACCCCGTTACGGGGGAAAATTCAAGTTCGGCTCCAGCTGCCGAGCGTTCTCGGAACCGACCCCGTTACGGGGAAAAATTCGAGTTCGGCACAAGCTGCCGAGCATTCTCAGAACCGACCCCGTTATGGGGAAAAATTCGAGTTCGGCACCAGCTGCCGAGCGTTCTCGGAACCGACCCCGTTATGGGGGGAAAATTCGAGTTCGGCACAAGCTGCCGAGCGTTCTCGAAACCGACCCCGTTACGGAGAAAAATTCGAGTTCGGCACAAGCTGCCGAGCGTTCTCGGAACCGACCCCGTTACGGGAAAAAATCGAGTACGGCACCAGCTGCCGAGCATTCTCGGAACCGACCTCGTTACGGGGAAAGATTGGACCTCGAGTCGTACCGAACTCCCTCTCAGCGCTGATAACTGTGCCAACTCTCCCCCTCTTCGGAAAGATGGGCCGAACCGCTTACAGACCCCGGCCCCCTAGTAAGCGAGCTCTAGAAGGGGTCGGAGGCATGATACGAGCACAGGTGCCCCTCAACAAAGGAAAAAGGTCGAACCATCCGCCAAGAGACCGCAAAAAAATAATTAAAAAGTTGGGAAATCAAAAAAGAACTCCTGGAAGGCAGTTGTAAAAATGGGGAGCGCCTTCTCGTCCCCAAGCAAGCAATTAGTGCCAAAAACCATTTTCTAAGACCCCCAAACGTCGAATTGGCACTTCGCAAAGTTAAAAGGATATCCCTGCAAGAACACCACATGACCAAGAAAGCTCAGGGGCGACTCAGAGCTCAACTCACTTGAAAAATCGCCAAAATAGCTCCTTCAAGACTCAAAACCTTCCGTTTGGGCTCCGATACAACCCCACCAGCCATTAAAACAGTTAAACTACTCCACAAAGGCCAATCAAACTCAGCCTTTAGGAGTGGGGGGCTCGTGATATGGCTAAAAATAGGGATTAATCGGAACCTTCCAAATCAGGCTCGAATCTTGAAACCCAGGGATAAAACGGTGATTTCACCAACAAATAAGGTCTGAGATGGGTACTGGGTCTCTCCGTCAAAAACCCAATAACCTACAAACGGATCCGTTTCAATCGGGCGCGGGTTTTAACCAGCGATGAAGTCCGATCAGAGGGATAGAATCAAGGCCCCTGATTAGATCCTAATCAACGGTCCTGATTCATGCCTATCCCTCCACTGGGGACTAGGGATTACATTCCTGGTTTGTTTACAAGGAGAATATTCCTTATCAGATCACGGGGATTACATTCCTAATCTGTTCCCTAAGATGCCTATAAATATTCCCCAACCATCTCCATTAAGAGGTAATCAATCTTTCACCAGTTTTTGCGCTCTCTCATAGTCTTCCAGATTACTGACTTGAGCGTCGGAGGGTGCATCGCCGGGAACAACCCCGGTGTTTCGCACTTTTTGCAGGTGTACAGCGGGAGCGACGATCAAACCCCGACAGAACAGGTATGCAGGTTTACTATTCAGTTTCCCTAAGAATCCACAAATACTATCTGTTTGCCCCCACACCAAATTTAGCGGCAACATTTATCATTAAACATAAAAGGATGCAAAGTTACTTGATTTTCATATAAAATAAATAGCGCAGTGTTTCCGACCAATAGCGCAAGATTTCTTCTTCTTCCATTATTTATTCTGATACATCTTAATCCATTTGTAAGGGTGGGCCCAGGGCCGGCCCTAGGGGTGGGCAGGCGGTGCATGCGCACTTGGCCCCCGATTTTTAAGGGCCCCCTAAATTTAGTATACTATATGAATTGTAAATAAGTAACAAAAAAGCTATTATATTAATAATTAAGTATAATAGCTCACTTGGTTAAGATGAATTGAGGACCTTAAATTGGTCGTAGGTTCGAAGCATTTGGTTGGATTTTTTTTTTTGTGTTTTTATGTTTTTCCTAGGCCCATATACAAGTGGGTCAGATTTTTCCCCCAACTCCCGTTGTTTTGCTTTTAGGGGCTAGCGCTCGGAATTCCAACAAAAGAAATGAAAAAAAACCTATATTCTTCACAATTTTTTTTACTTTCTCACAAAATCAAATATTCAATCTTTATCATTTTTTCATTGATGCAACATCATCTCTCTCACTTTGTATAATTGATTATTATCGTCCAAACTCTAAAGACAGTGATTCTTAAAGGTAATTTACAACAAAAATTTTTCTTTCATAGATGTTATTCAATTGAGTTAATTTTTTGTGCAATCATTCGTGATATGAGTATCAGATTTTGGGTGTCTAATCATTCGAGGTTGATATAGTTGTGTTCTATGTTTTTTTTTTCTTTTCTCATGTGATGTATTTCTAGAAATCTAGAATGCATCCTATTAGGAAATATGATTCTAGTCATTCTAAACGTCTAAAAAGAAGAAAAGCAGAACAATTGGTTCAAGATCAAAGAGGAGCTCTTGATAGGTTTGTTGTAAAAAACCCACAATGTTCGGTCAATGAAGATTTAGTTAATGTGGAGCAATGTTATTGAAGAAATGAATGATTTCGAATTGAATAATGTTGAAAATAATGGGGAGGAATCTACAAAGGTAGTAGCATATGCAGAGGTACATGTGGAGGAACCTATGGAGGAGGAATATGTGGAAGAACATGTTGATGAACCTGTAGGAGAAATGTGGAGAATCACGTGGAAGATAATATGGAAGAACCTAATTTGAATGGTAATGACAATGGCATTAAGGATTCCTCCCCATTATTTTCAATTATTCAATTCTAGTCATGATCAACGTCTATAAAGAAGAAAAGCAGAAAATTAGTTCAAGATCAAAGAGGAGCTCTTGATAGGTTTGTTGTAAAAAATCCACAATTTTCAGTCAATGAAGATTCAGTTAATATGGAGCAAAATGTTATTGAAGAAATGAATGATTTTGAATTGAATAATGTTGAAAATAATGGGGAGGAATCTACAGAGACATTAGCATATGCAGAGGAACATGTGGAGGAACCTATGGAGGATGAACATGTGGAAGAACATGTTGATGAACCTGTAGGAGAAAATATGAAGAATCATGTGGAAGAAAATATGGAGGAACCTGGCTTGAATGGTAATGAAGATGACATTGAGGATGTTCCATTGAACATTTATGATCCTAGAAAATGGGATAGTCTTGATTCAAAATAGAGGGATTTATTGGTAAAAAATGTCTTGTAAGAGATTTGTTAAATATTAAATTTACCAGAATGAATTACTATAAAAATATTTACCAGAAGAAAAAAAATACAGCTATGCAATATTAATTTTTTTAAAAAGAATGAATTGTTATCCAACTTCTGTTGGAAATATTTTTGGCATATTTTCCGGGCCGGATTCCGGTAGGGTCCGGTCACCGGCAGCGCCGGAAAGTGATTGGATTACGTTCCTCTCATCGAGTACTATTCCGTAATGTACTCAAAACGGTTTCCGTATGAATGAGAAATGTTGGTCCAAAGTTGGGTACTCGAAATGTACTATCTTGGGAATTTGGAGAAAATAGATAGTCCCACATCGGAAGATGGGAAAGATTTCTCTAGTATATAAGCTAAAGAAATGGACTAAAGGGTGTAACCCCGGCCTCGGCCTCGGCTTCGGCTTCGGTTTCGGCTCGGCTTGGCTTGGCTCGGCTTGGCTCGGCTTGGTTTGATTTGGTTTGTTCTGGCCTGGCTCTGGCCTACATTATTTTTTTGCCCCGCTCCAATTTTTTTGCTGGATCTAGTTTTTGAGGCATTTGAAATTCTGTAACTGGTGCCATTATTCTGTAACAGCAGAATAATGGATCCATCAGTTACATTTTTTGAGCCAATAATGGACCATTACTCTGCTGTAACAGAGTAATGGATCCATGATCCATCAGTTACGCCCTCATCATCTATAAGACCCTGCAATTTTGTCTGCCAGAGACACAGGTTTTTGCACTTCATAATCTTCTTCTTCTTCCTCTGAGTCTGAGAGTACAACACAACTACTGGTTCATTGATATCTCTGAAGCTAGGGTGCTGCTCTTCAGGAAAAGGTAATATACAGTTGTATCCTGGTAGGCAATTCATCAACTGCCGTCACACTACGGGGCGAATTTTGCTTTAAGGACAGAGATCTTAAACTCGACTCTGCATTAAAGTGTCTGGTTTGTTCTTTCATTCCTGTAATTGTAGTTCCTCACAAACATTGTTAGGAATTTCCTATTTTATGATATTCGAGTTCTAACAATCTTAAAGCAAAAATTTTCCTCTATTCTAACAGTTTTTATGTAGAATCTTTACTGGTATTGTTATCATTTCGAAAAAAACAAAAACAAAAACTAACAGTTGAATTTTAACTTTTCAGAAAAAATGGAAAACACACAAAATGAGAATGTCAGTGGCGTGCTCAGTGCTCAAACACCAGTGACCCAGAAAGTGACTGCACAATCGGTTGCGGCACAAACGGTCGTTCTGCCCACACATATAACTGTGGGAGAAACACCAAAAAAGTTCAATAGAACTGGATTCAAGAAGTGACAATGGAAGATGCAGTTCTACCTGACCATCTTGAAGTTGGACAGGTTCCTCACTGAAACTGCCCCTATGCTGGCACCTATGGATGTACACTCCGTTGCTGCGGTTGATGCATGGACTCAGGGTGACTATTTATGCAAAAATTACATCCTGAATGGCTTGGTAGACCCGCTCTACAATGTCTACTGTGTCTTTAAGGCTTCCAAACTTCTATGGGGGTCTTTGGAAAAGAAGTACAAAACGGAAGATGTCGGCTCCAAAAAGTTTGCAGTTGGCAAATTTCTGACTACAAGATGGTTGACTTCAAGACTGTTATGAGTCAAATTTAGGAACTGCAGGTGATAATGCACGAAATTGCTGCAGAGAACATGACGCTGTGTGAACCATTCAGGTCGCCGCATTCATTGAGAAGCTTCCACCTGGATGGAAGGACTTCAAGAACTAACTCAAGCACAAGCGAAAGGAAATGTCTCTTGAGGACTTGATTGTCAGGTTGCGGATTGAAGAGGAGAATTGCAAGGCTGACAAGTCCTATGGAAATCAGTTCATGAAAAAGGCCAACATGGTGGAGCACGAACAGAAGGCAAAAAGAGGAAGTGCTTGCCACATGCCTCGAACAAAAAACCTGCCGCAATGAGGTTTGTTGGAAAATGCCACAAGTGTGGTAAGCTGGGGCCCAAAATCTCTGACTGTCACAGCAAGGATAACATCCGTGCTGGAACTGGAAAGGCAAAAGGGGATGACAAATCTCATGCGCACATTGCTGAGAACCTGTCCACTGGTCTCTCTGACTTGGACCTTTGTGGTGTTGTATCGGAGGCCAATCTGGTGGAGAGCAATCCTCGTGAGTGGTGGTATGATGCTGGGGCTACCAAGAACATATGCTCAGACAAGGATATGTTCACTTCATACCAGAAGTGCAACAAGAATGAACAGTTGTTCATGGGGAATTCTTCCACCTCCAAGATTGAAGGAACATGGAAGATAGTGCTGAAGATGACTTCTGGTAAAGAACAAACACTAACCAATGTGTTGCATGTTCCGCATATTCGAAAGATCCTGGTCTCGGAATCTTTGTTAAGCAATAATGGATTTAGGGTCGTTCTTGCATCTAATAATTTTGTACTTTCAAAGAATGGGATATACTTGGAAAAAGGGTATTGATATGGCTAAAAATGAGATTAAATCGGGACCGTTCAAATCGGATACGAATCTTAAAGCTCTCAGGGGTAAAACAGTGATTTTACCTACAAACGGATCTGAAATGGGAACTGGGTCTTTCTTCAAAGCCCAATAACTCATAAACGGATCTAACCTACTGGGTACGGGTCACAACTCGTTACAAACCAGTTCAAAAGGATAAAGAAGAATTTCGATTCATAATTATCCCTAAGAGGTGGTTTTAACCACTTCTATCCATCCACAGCGGAAAGTAGAGATTTGTTCTTATCTCGAAACAGATTCCTAAGGCAATTATAAAAACCCCCCTCCCCCCGCCATAACAAGGCAATCAATATTTTTATACATAAAACTCTTTCATAATCTTCCTGATTACTGACAAGAGCGTCGGATGGTGCGTCGCCGGGATCCACCCTGGTGCATCGCACTTTTTACAGGTTCGCAGCAACAGCAAGAAACAAGTCAACACGTTGGTGAAGGTCAATAGGTGAACAGGTTTGTCTTATTCGTTTTCTCAAGAATCCACAAATTCATCTGTTTGCTCCCACACCAAAATTAGAAGCAACAGATTGGCACCGTCTGTGGGAACGAAAAAGTAATCTAACCTAACTTCTTCAGCGAGATTAGTTTCAGGCCATGCATCCAAAAGAGAAGGGGAAGGCAGCGGTCTCCAGCCGAAGAACCACTCCTCTTCCTCCTCTTCCTCCTCCTCTAGCTCAAGGTGTTCTTCTTCAACAGCCTCCTCCTCAACAGGCCCCTCAAGGGTCTCAGGGGGCTGCCTAGGGGGGATCTCGTTGGAGTCATCCAAAGCAGCATCCTCTTCAGGACCTTGTCGCGGTCCACAATCCTCCAGTTGACTCTATGGCTTCTCAAAGCCCTCCCGAGTGGGATCTCCGTCAAGTGATTGTCAACCGCCAAAAGGGGGTCGACCTCCGAACTCGCCTGAATGGATGGCAAGTCCTTGGAGGAGTCCATCAACCTGAGCACCCAAGGGTCTCGAGAGTCCGACCCCCCCGCAGACCGAGAACCAGAAGATCCCCTCCCCCGAGGAGGCGAAGAGAGTCCCCTCAACGCCATCGGCGGAGAAGTCATACTCTAGTAAACCGAGCCACACATAGGGACCACCAAGCTGGAGAGGCACCAGTCACAAGGGCAGAGTTCTAAGATTTTCAAGAGGCCATTCTGCAGGCCCTCAACGTCGCTCCCAACCACGAGCAACGGGCACCTAGTCCTCAACCTGCCCCAAGCCATCACCACCGCACTCCTAGTCCCCTTTCGCATGCAAAAGAGTCTAGGGGCTCGACAAGATATGACCGAAGGGAAGACTCGGTCTACCGCCGTCTCCATGAGATGGAGTGGTGCCTTGGCCGACTTGACAGAGAAGAGGAACAACGGGCGAGAAATTTTTGCCCGAGCAGGCCCCCGTTCTCCCGAGCCATCATGGAAGCCTCGATCCCGCAAAACTTCAAGCCCCCTAACTTTGAGTCATACAATGGGGAGTCGGACCCCGCCGACCACATCGAGAGTTTTAAAACTCTCATGATGATCCACCAGGCTTCGGATGCACTCCTTTGCAAGACCTTCCCTACCACGTTTAAAAGGCCTGTGAGAGAATGGTACTCTCGACTCGCCCCGGCTTCCATCTTCTCATTCGATCAGTTCGAAGGGCTCTTCCTTACTCACTTCGTGAGTAGCCACCGGACCGAGAAAACAAGTGTATCTTTGGTGACCCTCAACCAAAAAAAGGGTGAAAGCCTAAGAGATTACGTTTAGCGCTTCATCGCCAAAACTCGGTCTATTGCCTCCCTCAACCAATTCGTAGCCTCTGCAGCATTTAGGCACAACGCCACTAACGCCGACCTTAAGGCATCCCTTTCCAAGAAGCCTCATCGAGACTTCTCAGAACTCATGCTTAGGAGTGAGAAGTACATCAGAGTGGAAGAGGCTCTCAACCCCCCAGTCTTGAGGAACCATCTTCGGGGAACAAATGGAAGAATATGAGCGAAGAAGGGTCCCAGAAACTCCAGAGGGACGACAATGGCCAACGCTGCCCAACTCCTCGTTTTGAGAAGTTCACCCCCCTCAATGCTAGTATATCAGCAGTTCTCATGGAGGTGGACAAGGAAGGGCTACTCCCCGCTCCCCCCAGAATGAATACCCCTGGCAAGAAAAGAAACAGGGATAAGTGGTGCTGCTTTCACAGGGACCACGGGCACGACACGGATGATTGTCGGGCTCTTAACGAGGAGATCGAAGAACTCATATAGCGAGGACACCTGGCCAAGGTTCGTCCGAAGAGACGGGGCCGATCCTTCACCCTGAGGAGCCTACAAGTGAACAGAGAGGTCCGCCGAGTTCCAAGATTCTGAACCTGGGGCCGTCCTCCACCTTATCCATGGAGGTCCAATGGGGGGAGAACCAAACTCTTCCCAAGAAGCCCTCACCCTATCGTAGAAGTAGGTTTTCAGTTTTCAATAAGGTCGATGCTTGTAACACGGCCAAGAAGCATGTAGTAATGGCTTGCCCCATTAAAGCGGCCACTTAGTTCATCTCAATAAAACCCAGCTTTTTTCTATTAAAAATTGTTGCAATTGTCTCACTTCTATCTCTCCGAGTAATGTCTATGACTCGTC
This sequence comes from Hemerocallis citrina, assembly GCA_017893485.1. Taxonomy (NCBI): domain Eukaryota; kingdom Viridiplantae; phylum Streptophyta; class Magnoliopsida; order Asparagales; family Asphodelaceae; genus Hemerocallis; species Hemerocallis citrina. Next base: position 17,819,846 of record CM030364.1, on the reverse strand, counting down.
AAACGATAAGTTCAGAGCCCAGCTTGTCCTACAGGGCTGCTCCCACAACTTCCTAAGCTCAAAGACGAGTTTGGAGTCCAACACTTGGTTCGACATTGCCTTAGCCGCTTGCAAGCAAGCAAGGGCAGGGCAGCTCACCATTCAGAATTGCTCCTACAACTCGTTAACTCTCTTAACAACAAGTTCGGAGTCCAACACTTGATTTGACGTTGCTTTAGCCGCTTGCAAACAAGCAAGTGCGGGGCAGCTCACCATTCGGAATTGCTCCCACAACTGTTGAACCTTTTATCAACAAGTTCAGAGTTAAAACTCTCCCCTAAAGTTGCTCCTCAAACTTGTCTCTCAAACGGCTCTCTCCTAGAGCCAGGCTCTCCGCTCCGCTCGCCCCCAGGGCGGACCTCTTCTCAACAAGTTCAGAGCTAAAACTCTCCCCTGGAGTTGCTCCTCAAACTTGTCTCCAAAATGGCTCTCTCCTAGATCCAGGCTCTCCGCTCCGCTCGCCTCCAGAGCGAACCTCTTCTCAATAAGTTCGGAGCACAACTCTCTCCTAGAGTTTCTCCTCAAACTTGTCTCCCAAACGACTCTCTCCTAGAGCCAAGCTCTTCGCTCCGCTCGCCTCCAGAGCGAACCTCTTTTCAAACAAGTTCGGAGCACAACTCTCCCCTAGAGTCACTCCTCAAACTTGTCTCCTAAACAACTCTCTCCTAGAGCCAGGCTCTCTGCTCTGCTCGCTCCCAGGACGGACCTCTTCTCAACAAGTTCAGAGCTAAAACTCTCCCCTAGAGTTGCTCCCCAAACTTGTCTCCCAAACGGCTCTCTCCAAGAGCCAGGCTCTCCGCTCCGCTCGCCTATAGAGCGGACCTATTCTCAAAAAGTTCAGAGCTAAAACTCTCCCCTAGAATTGCTCTTCAAACTTGTATCCCAAACGGCTCTCTCCTAGAGCCAGGCTCTCCGTTCCGCTCGCCTCTAGAGCGAACCTCTTCTCAACAAGTTCAGAGCACAACTCTCTCCTAGAGTTGCTCCTCAAGCTTGTCTCCCAAACGACTCTCTCCTAGAGCCAAGCTCTCCGCTCCGCTCACCACCAGAGCGAACCTCTTCTCAACAAGTTCGGAGCACAACTCTCTCCTAGAGTTGCTCCTCAAACTTGTCTCCCAAACGGCTCTCTCCAACAGCCAGGCTCTCCACTCCGCTCGCCTCCAGAGCGAACCTCTTCTCAACAAGTTCAGAGCACAACTTTCCCCTAGAGTTGCTCCTTAAACTTGTCTCCAAACGGCTCTCTCCTAGAGCCAGGCTCTCCGCTCCGCTCGCCTCTAGAGCGTACCTCTTCTCAACGAGTTTGGAGCACAACTCTCTCCTAGAATTGCTCCTCAAACTTGTCTCCCAAATGGCTCTCTTCTAGAGCCTAGTGATGCTCTTCACTCCGCTCGCCTCCCGAGCGATCTTCTTCTCAACGGGTTCGGAGCTCAACTCTCCCCTAGAGTTGCTCCTCAAACCTGCCTTCAAGAATGGATCTTCCCAACAGTCATACAAAGCTCAACCCAACCGTTCACCAGACAATGCCTATCATTCACCATGTTTGCCAGCACGCGCCGAACAGATGTATTTCCGAACAAGAAATGGGCAAAACACTGTTGACCAGTAAATGGCTTAAGAGCCACGTGTCGCTCGCCTATCGTTCGGCACGTTCGCCAGCACGCGCCGAACAAACGTGTTTCCGAACAAGAAATGGGCAAAACACTGTTGACCAGTCAATGGCTTAAGAGCCACGTGTCGCTCTCATATCGTTCGCCACGTTCACCATGATCGCCAGCACGCGCCAAACAGATACAGATCCGATCGAAAAATGAGAGAAAACTCTACCTCAAAATTCGCGCTCAAATCTGGATCAATGGCTCAGATTCGTACAACGAACAAAAAAACGATTAAGGGGTTAACGGGTTGGGTTCGGACCCGTTATAGACCCAAACCCGCTCCAACCACCTCCTCTTCTTCTCCTTCGTTTTCTCCCGCTAAAAACAAAAAAGAACGCAAACCACAGTTGGTGAACTCTCTCTCTCAACATCTTCGCCCTCTGTTGCCCACATCCACGTTTGCAAACTCCCTCCACGGTCGAGCCTCCCTTCTCACTTCCAAGCTCGACCTCACAACTGCCACCCCCGAGCTCCCCTAACGTCGAGCTCAATCATTCACCAAGAGTGATCGTTCGTCGAGCATCTCCTTCGCCAAAGCACTGAACCCATCACCTCCAGAACAGAGCTCCATCTCCTTGAATGCAAAGCTCGAGCAGCTCAAGCTCCTTCATCCCTTGAGCTCAACTCATCTTCTTCGTCGAGCATCGAACCCATCGTCAAGCTTCCCTTTGCGAGCTCTTCTCCCTTACCGAACGACCCCTCGCTTTGTTCGCCGAGCTCGCCGCTCTCCGAGCTTCGCCACGTTCGACAAGACGTCGAGCTCCTTTTCTCTCCTCCTTCGTCAACCTCGTCAACCTCCACAGTGGCGAAGCTCCTCCCACCTTTGCCAAAACCAATTCGAGCTCCAGGCCGAACGTCTCCTTCGTTCGCCAACTCCTCCATGGCCAAGCTCGAGCCTCTCGTTCGCCGAGCTCGTCCTGTTTGCCAAACCATTCCACCGTCGAGCTCAAAAACCCATCGCCGTACGCCGAACTCTCGAGCTCCGAGCTCCGAGCTCCTCACTGTCGAGCTACATGTTCTCCCGTTGAGCTGCTCGCTGTTTTCGACTCCTTGTTTGCCACCACATGGTTGATGACAAAGGAGACAGTCGAAGATGAAAAGAGAGGAAGAAGGGCGAAGGCGGAAAAAGTCAATGGGCCCCGTTGACCAGCACGTTCGCCACGTTTGCCTTATGTGTCGAACAAAGCTGTTTCCGAACATGAAATGGGAAAAAACTGCCACTTTGCGATGCGCGCTCCCTGATCTTGATCGACGCGCAGGATCGCGCCATGTCATTAGGTAATAATTTATTTATTTATTTATTTATTTAATTGAATTAATTATTTAAAAAATCTGAAAAAATATTTAAAAACCAGAAAAAATTAATTTTAAAAAAATCTTAAAATAATTATTAATTCAGAAAATAATAATTATTAAATTATAATAATTAATTAAATATTTTCGATAATTAATTATTTAATTCGGGAATTGAATAAAAAATTCGAAAAAATTCAGAAAAATCTGGAAAAATCACAAAAAGTCCAGAAATATCTAAGAATAATTTTGGGTATTTTACAAGCTCAGAATAACGCCGTTACACCTTGAGCTAAATCCAACTCCTCCGAGAACTTCGATAAAATCCCGTTTGCCATTAGAACAACAAACTACTCCTCAAAGGCTGTTAAACTCAGTCTTCAGGAGTGGGGGCTTTGTGATATGGCTAAAAATGGAATTAAATCGAGACCGTTCAAATCAGACACGAATCTTAATGCTCTAAGGGGCAAAACGGTAATTTCACCTACAAACGGGTCTGAAATGGGAACTGGATCTTTCTTCAAAGCCCAATAACTCATAAACGGGTCTGTCCTACTGAGTACGGGTCTCAACCCGTTACAAACCGGTTTAGAAGGATAAAGAAGAATTTTGATTCATAATTATCTCTAAGAGGTGGTTTTAACCACTTCCATCCATCCACACTGGGAAGTAGAGATTTGTTCTTATCTCAAAACGGATTCTTAAGGTGACTATAAAAATCTCTTTCCCCTGCCATAACAAGGTAATCAATATTTTTCTACATAAAGCTCTTTCATAATCTTCCTGATTACTGACAAGAGCATCGGAGAGTGCGTCGTCGAGATCCACCCCAGCGTATCGCACTTTTTACAGGTTAGCAGCAGCAGCAAGAAACAAGTCAACACGTTGGTGAAGGTCAACAGGTCAACAGGTTTGCCTTATTCGTTTTCTCAAGAATCCACAAATTCATCTGTTTGCTCCCTCATCAAAATCAGCAGCAACAGGTATGTTAAGGATGGACTGTTCAAATTAAATGTAATGACAGTCATCCCAAAATCTGTTGTTCCTGTTGTTCCCAAAATTAATGAATTAATCCTGTTGTTTATGTTGTTGAGTCTTCTTCTGTTTGGCACGAAAGACTAGGCCATGTTAATTTCAATTCTGCGTCGATTAATTAACATGAATTTACTACCAAAATTTAAGGTAGACAACTGCGACAAATGTGAAGTTTGCAAAGAGGCCAAACTCACTAAAATTCCACCCCGTTCTGTAGAAAGAAACACTGAAACTCTAGGTCTAATTCACACGGATTTGTGTGATTTAAAATACGTGCCGACCAGAGGCAGTAAAAAGTATTTTATGACGTTCATAGACGATTGCACAAAATACTACTATGTATACTTGTTACATAGCAAAAATGAGGCATTAGATAAATTCAAGGAATATAAGCTTGAGTTTGAGAATCAACTTGGCAAAATAATTAAAATAGTTAGGAGTGATAGAGGATGGGAATATGATGCACCGTTTAATATGTTCTGTTCTGAATATGGAATAGGTCATCAGACCACTGTTCCTTACTCGCCTGAATCAAACGGTACCGCTGAGCGCAAGAACCGAACTCTAAAGGAGATGATGAATGCATTATTGTTGAATTCTGGGTTACCCCAGAACATATGGGGGGAAGCATTGCTGACCGCCAACTATATTCTCAATAAAATACCTCACAAAAAAACTAACAAGACACCATACGAATTGTGGAAAGATAATGTACCTTCGTACAAATACCTCAAAGTGTGGGGGTGTCTAGCAAAGGTAGCAGTACCTAATCCCAAACAGGTCACAATATGACCTAAAACCATTGATTGCATATTCATAGGCTATGCACATAACAGTAGTGCATATCGGTTCTTGATATATAAATCGGATATACCGGACGTCCATGTGAATACAATAATGGAATTAAGGAATGCCTCCTTCTTTGAACACGTGTTTCTGTGCAAGGATGCCATGTATCCCAAATGTACACATGAGCAAGGGAGTGCAAGTACATCAGTTGATGAACCAGGAGATGATAATGATGAACCTAGACGAAGTAAACGGGCTAGAACATCAAAGTCATTTGGTCCTGACTTTGTAACGGCCTTTCTGTTAGAGAATGAGCCCAGAACATTCGAGAAAGCTATGTCTACGCCTGATGCTCCTATGTGGAAGGAAGCAATCAAAAGTGAAATAGACTCCATTATGCAAAATCATATATGGGAGTTGGTCGATTTGCCTTCTGGGTGTAAAGCTCTAGAATGCAAATGGATTTTCAAACAAAAATTGAAACCAGATGGTTCAATAGAGAAACATAAGGCGGGACTTGTGGTACAAGGATTTAGGAAAAAGGAAGGCCTAGACTTCTTTGGTACTTATTCTTCGGTCGCAAGAATAACTTCCATAAGAATGTGATAGCTATTGCAGCTTTACGTAACCTCGAAATACATCAAATGAATGTCAAAACTGTATTTCTAAATGGGGATTTAGAAGAAGAAATATACATGAAACAACCTGAGGGTTACGTAGTTCATGCACAAAGAAACAAGGTGTGCAGGCTTGTAAAATCCTTATACGGACTGAAACAAGCTCCAAAGCAGTGGCATGCAAAATTTGACAATGTTATGATGTCAAACGGGTTCAAAATAAATGAATATGATAAGTGTATCTACATCAAAGATACTCTAAATGGATATATTCTGGTATGTCTGTAAGTAGATGACATGCTCATTATTGGTACCAATAATGGCATTATCAAACAAACTAAGAACATGCTTAGTGGTAAGTTTGATATGAAAGATTTGGGAGTTTGCAGATGTTATACTAGGAATCAAAATCTCCAAAACATCTGAGGGAATTACTTTGACTCAATCTCATTATGTTGAGAAGGTACTTAAAAGATTCAAGAATTACTCCAATGGGACTACCAAAAGTCCTTTGGATCCCAGTCTTCACTTGTTCAAAACCACGGGCGACAGCATATCACAATTGGAATATGCACGTTTAATTGGTAGTCTGATGTACTTAACAAATTGTACAATACCGGACTTTGTGCATTAAGTAAATGTACTGAGCTGCTACACAAGTAATATAGGAGGAAGTCACTGGAAAGGAATAACTAGAGTATTGAACTACTTGTGACATACTCAGAGTTATGGGCTGCATTACACCATATATCCAGCAGTACTAGAAGGCTGCAGTGATGCCAACTGGATATCGGACTCTAAGAACTCAAAATCCACAAGTGGGTATGTCTTCACTCTTAGTGGTGTAACTGTGTCATGGAAATCCTCTGAACAAACATTACTTGCCAGATCCACCATGGAATCTGAGTTTATTGCTTTTGATAAAGCATCTGAAGAAGCAGAATGACTTCGGAACTTTTTAGAGGATATTTCCATGTAGGAAAAATCAGTGCCTGCTATATGTGTACACTGTGATAGCCAAACGGCTATAGCAAGGACATTGAGTTGTATGTATAATAGTAAGTCTCGTTATATCAGAAGGCGACACAAATTATTAGACAACTGCTCTCAAATGGAATAATCTCTATAGAGTATATAAAATCAGCCGACAACCTAGCGGATCCATTTACTAAAGGTTTGTCACGAGAGTAAGTTGTGAGATCATCAAGAGGAATGAGTTTAAAGCCTATGACGAAAGAGGATACTTGATGGAAACCCTACCTAGGAATTGGAGATCCCGAGATCTAGGTTCAAAGGGACAACTAAATCTTGTTGAATCGACGTGACCACTGAGAGATTAAAATCTCGTACCCACTCTTAGGATGATAAAATAATGCTGTCTGCAAGGGGTTAGGATAAACTTGGCTTTTAATGATTCCTATAGTTTTGAAATAAAAGTGAGGTATGACAGGATACTCTTTATGGACAATCACATTGAGTGTGAAATAGGACCGTTTCTAAGAGAATGAAGAGAGGCTACATTCTCCAAGTTCACTCACAATTAATCAGGATTGTTCAAGGCCAAAATGAACACAACAAGAGAACCTAGTTCTGTGAGGAGATGAAACTGTGTGGTAGTTATTGTCTAGGTTCACATCAAAGCCCGGATAGTTCAAGACATCATATTCACTACCTGGTCAAATGAATGTGATGACTACTCACTAAAGGTGGTTCAAAGTTGAAAAATTATTACCATTCCTGATGCAGTGATTTTTCGATTGTACTCTCAGAGTCTTTTCTGTCCTATATTTTTCTGTCATATCTTTTTCTGTCGTGTCTGGATTGCATAGTCGGGTAATTTCCATTCATGTGGGTGATGTTGGAAATATTTTTGGCATATTTCAGGCCAGATTTAGTGGGCTCCGGCCACCGGCGACACCGAAAAGTGATTGGATTACGTTCCTCTCGTCGAGTACTATTCCGTAATGTACTCATTTGCCAAAAACAGTTTCCGTATGAATGAGAAATATTGGTCCAAAGTAGGGTACTTGAAATGTACTAACTTGGTAATTTGGAGATAATGGATAGTTCCACATCGGAAGATGGGAAAGATTTCTCTAGTATATAAGCTAAAGAAATGGACCAAAGGGTGTAGCCCTGAGGTTACCACTAACGTGTTGTGGAGAAAGGACCTAGCCAAAATTACAAACACACACATGCGCGCCCAGGCCCGGCCCCGGCCCCGGCTCCGGCTCCGGCCCTGGCCCCGGCCTCGGCTTCGGCTTCGGCTTCGGCTTGGCCTGGCCTGGTCTGGCTCTAGCCTACATTATTTTTTTGCTCCGCTCCAATTTTTTTGCTGGATCTAGTTTTTGAGGCGTTTGAAATTCTGTAACTGGTGATATTATTCTGTAACAGCAGAATAATGGATCCATCAGTTACGTTTTTGGACCCACTACTCTGCTGTTACAGAGTAATGGATCCATGATCCATCAGTTATGCCCTCATCACCTATAAGACCCTGCAATTTTGTCTGCCAGATACACAGGTTTTTGCGCTTCATAATCTTCTTCTTCTTCTTCCTTTGAGTCTGAGAGTACAACACAACTACTGGTTCGCTGATATCTCTGAAGCTAGGGTGCTGCTCTTCAGGGAAAGGTAATATACAGTTGTAGCCTGGGAGGCAATTCGTCAACTACCGTCACACTACGGGGAGAATTTTGCTTTAAGGACAGAGATCTTAATCTCGACTCTGTATTAAAGTGTCTGGTTTGTTCTTTCATTCTTGTAATTGTAGTTCTTCACAAACATTGTTAGGAATTTCCTATTTTATGATATTCGAGTTCTAACAACTTCTTGCCTTGCATATAGAATATTGTTAACTATTCATGTTACGGTTGCACCGGTCAAAAGAAGCTTTTCAAAACTAAAATTACTGAAATCTTACTTGCAATCAAACCATGTCACAAGAATGATTAAATGGATTGGTTTTGATTTCAATTGAAAATGAGTTTTTAGAAAAATTTGACTGTGAAAGGTTAATTGATGATTTTGCTTTTAGAAATGCAAGAAGATCAAATTTTAGAAATTAGCAATGCAATGGGCACTAGCTGTCATTTTCTCTCTCTTGAAGATCTAATGAACATGCTCAGTAATTTGCAGGTAAGCTTTTGCTGTTACTTTTAGTTTTAATCGTTGTGTGACTATTACCCATTTATTCACTGATTCTTTTATTATTTGTTGTCATGAACATATTGATTGTAGGAAGTTTTGAGGCATCACTTTGACGGTCAATCTTCTATCTCAAACGTATTCATTATAACTGAAATATTTGAACATTTCTTTTAGAGCTTTGGTGATTTTGTTTTGTGACTACATATGGATTCAGTTATAATAGAAAATTAGAATTACATTTTAAAATATATTTTTGTTTGAACATCTTAGTTATATTTTGTTTTACGTGAAAAATAAAGAAATAAAATAATAAACCGATAATACATTTTCTTATATTATGATCCAATCTTAAATTTTGCATATGGCCTCTGATTTCTTAGGACCGCCCTGGGTGGGCTCACCAATTAGTTGTAGAACTCTATAGGTGTAGGAGCTTCTTTACAAATTTGGAGGTGAGGCTATAATGAAGCATAAGTTTTAGATATATTGATAATAGCCATTTACATTTTTTTGAATGGGGGCTGAAAGTGGTTTTTGCAAATAAGGGGTAGCATCAACCTTCCATTGCCCCTTAATCCCTATGTCCTGGTTCAGAAGGGGTACCAAGAGAAAACACCGATAAGAGCATCCACTGTATTTTTCTAAAAGTTTTGCATATTTAGCATTTAGGATTTATTTTTTAGCAAGGAGTGCTACTATCATTATTTCTATATAAAAAAAAATTGTCGTCGAAAACAGTAAAAAACAGAATTAAAAAACAAAGAGTAAACAAGTCAGACAGATGATATTTTCTTAATATTTGTTTTCAAAGTGGATGGCCAAATTACCTTAAAGCCTCTCCCTTCATAAAAAACCAAAAAACAGTATGTTTTCTTAGGGGTAAATGTGTCATTTCGGCAATATTGTTTAATACAAATTTTTAAGGTGATGAGAGACGGAACACCTTCATCCGTCTCTCATCTTTTTTTTTTTTTTCAATTTCGCAACAGACAGAGCAACTTTATCCGTCCGTTCGATTGAATTTCTCAAACGGATGAACATCGTTCGTGTTTCTATATTTAGCAATTGGCTAAAGCGGCTGCTAAGTTTAGCAAGAAACTGTTCACTCCTATTCTAAGTTATGAATTTTTAGCAAACGACTGTGAACACTATTTCTAAATTAATTTTTAATTTTTGAGCTTTTAGAAAACGATAATGGATGCTCTAATGGGCGATCTCTCCAACTACATAATAGGCAAATCTTATGTCTTTTAGCCTATCTTTGTACCTCTACCACATGTATTTAATGTGACTTTTAATCCTTATTGGACATAACAATCATAAAGACTATTCACTCGGTCACTATTGACAAACTTTGCAAAACAAACCAAATAGCAAAAAGGTCAAATATAAAGTATTTGTAGTTGGCTGACGACTATTGACATGAAGGCACAAAATTGCACTGGGGGACACTGAACGTATGGCGAGCAACATCAATATATCAAAAAAAGTAGGGAGAGAAAAATAACAGTATATAATGCTTGTGAATGAGAGGAGTACAAAAAAATTCTTTAAAAAACAAAATAATAATTATTGGTAATTTACACGTGCAATGCACTTTTATATATATACTAGATTTGTCTGTGGGCACGTGCCTACGGCACGTCTTCGGAACGATACAAAATACGAAAAGCCATGTAAACAGTAAAATAATAATTATGTAGCTCAAGTTTGAATAGTATGATAATAATTAGTTATACATAAAAGTCTATGTTTCCATTAGTATATGTTGAAAAATAATTATAAATGGGGGTATAAAATTTAACTTCTTAGAACTTAAAGTGTGGAAAATAATGAAATTTAATTGTTAAAGAGATATTTGCTATTAAAAATTCTGAAAATTTACAAAACTAAAATCTTAAAATCTACATTTTAAGTAAATAAAGAAAGAATGGGATAGAGAGATATAGAGAGAGAGAGAAATATGAAAAAGTAAAAAAGAGCAGAGATAGATAGTAATAAAGTAATGAGTTTTTTAGAGAGAAAATTTTGATTTTTGGGTTTGAAATTTTGGAGGAAAAATGTGTTTTGTGAGGTTTGATATGAGCCTTTGATTTTGGGGGGATTGATTGTGAGCCACTTGATAGCTTTTTTGTAATTTATTATATATATATATATATATATAATAAATTACAAAAAAACACAAAGAAAGCTATCAAGTGGCTCTTCTTCAATCCCTCCAAAAATCAAAGGTCCAGATCTAACCCTACAAAACATATTTCCCCCCCAAAAGGTCCCCCCAAAACTCAAATTCAAATCTCCCACCTAAAACAACTCCTATATTTATTTATTTATTTTTTCTCTCTCTCCCTCCCTCTTCTATTAAAAAATTAAGAAAATAAAAATTTTAAAAATTTTAAAATATTAAAAAATTAAAAATTTAAAAACTTTAAAAATAATTCTTAAAAAAAATAAAGAAAATCATATAATATGTTGTTTGCTGTATGTTTACTACTTCAATTAATTTGCTGAGCCTCCAAAACTATTTTATATGATCAAATAAAGTGCACCGTTCCGAAGAAAGCTATCAAGTGGTGCACCTTATATAAATAAAACACAAAGAAAGCTATAAAGTAATGTAGACACGTGTCAACGGGCAAACCTAGTATATAATAAAACACAAAGAAAGCTATCAAGTGGCTCTCCTTCAATCTCCCAAAAAATCAAAGGCCCAGATTTAACCCCACAAAACATATTTTCTCCCCCCAAAAGTTTCCCCCCAAAATTCAAATTCAAATCCCCCACCCAAAACAACTCCTATATTTATTTAATTGTTTTTTTTCTCTCTTTCCCTCCCTCTTCTATTCCAAAAATTAAGAAAATAAAATTTTTAAATTTTTTTTTAAATAAAAAACTAAAAAACTAAAAAAAAATTAAATTTAATTTTTTTGAAAATAATTCAAAAAAATTAAAAAAAACATATAATATGTTTTTTGCTAGACCCCCAAAAGTTTTTCATATAATATGTTTGCTACTTCAATTAATTTGCAGAACCTTTAAAACTATGTTATATGATCAAACAAGGTGCACCGTTCCGAAGACGTGGCGTAGGCACGTGTCAACGGGCAAACCTAGTATATATGGTCATGATGCTGTTTATTTCTGGGAGACGTGTGGATGCACCAGGTGTGAGTTCGGACTCAATTTATATTGAAGGAGAATGCCGCTCGTCTGCCGACCTTTGGTTGACCTTCTGGGACCTACGATGAGCTCGGAAAGATGTTGAAGGCTGGGCTCGGATCCGAGGTCTTGTGTACCTGCAGACGGTCCTGAAACACCGGGGTTTATCCCGGCGGCGGACCCTCCACGCTCTAGTCAGTCTCTGTGAGAGAGTAGCAATAACTAGGTATATTTAAGTGGCAAAAGATTCATTACCTCAAAAGGTGGGTGTGGGTCTAGTATTTATAGAGAATCCCAACCGGGTTTGGTTCCACTTGGGGGCCGGGTCTGGATCCGAAAGCCCGTGGGCCTGACGTGGCAGAAGGCCCAGGAGGTTTAGGGCGGACGTGGCAATACCAGGAGTGGTATAGGGCTGACGTGGCTAACCCCTTGGTGGTATTTGGAGTTGACGTGGCTGATCGTGGGTCTCCTGCGCTTCGGGGGGGAATCGGAGGGCCTAGGCTGCGCCAGGTCATCCTTCTGCTTCGCCGGAGAGGGGGGACGGCCTGTGGTACTGTCACGGGTCGGACTCCGAGGACTACCGAGGCTCGTCGGCACGAGGAGGCCAGTACGGTGAGGGCAAACAGGAGGTTCGGCGCCGACCCTGAAGTGGTTCGGAGCCGAGCTAGATAGCTATTTTTACCTTTTCCAGTGAGAATTGTAGTGGGCCCTGGTTGGGCCTCAGGCCATTTTTACCCTATCACACAAGCCCCCCACTCCTGCAGGGGGTGCGGGAGCTAGCCGTGGAGGAGTGCTTATGGTTGTAGAAATGGGATGGAGAGTCATCGGGCCTTCATGAGAGGGTTATCCTGACGGTTAGAGCGAGGGCGAGCCAAGGAGCCTTCCTGAGAGGACTACCCTGGTGTTAGACCTGACCTCGAGCCGGTCGAGGGATTACGGGCCAACAAGGGGGGTGGCGAGCCGTTGGCCTTCCTGAGAAGACCTCCCTGGTGCCAGACCTGACCTCGAGCTTGGCGAGGGATTACTGGAAGCAAGGGCGATGGCGAGCCGTGAAGCCTTCCTGAGAAGACTACCCTGGTGCTAGACCTCACCTCGAGCTGGTCGAGGGATTACGGGCCAACAAGGGGGGTGGCGAGCCGTTGGCCTTCCTGAGAAGACCTCCCTGGTGCCAGACCTGACCTCGAGCTTGGCGAGGGATTACTGGAAGGCAAGGGCGATGGCGAGCCGTGAAGCCTTCCTGAGAAGACTACCCTGGTGCTAGACCTCACCCCGAGCTGGTCGAGGGATTACGGGCCAACAAGGGGGGTGGCGAGCCGTTGGCCTTCCTGAGAAGACCTCCCTGGTGCCAGACCTGACCTCGAGCTTGGCGAGGGATTACTGGAAGGCAAGGGCGATGGCGAGCCGTGAAGCCTTCCTGAGAAGACTACCCTGGTGCTAGACCTCACCTCGAGCTGGTCGAGGGATTACGGGCCAACAAGGGGGGTGGCGAGCCGTTAGCCTTCCTGAGAAGACCTCCCTGGTGCCAGACCTGACCTCGAGCTTGGCGAGGGATTACTGGAAGGCAAGGGCGATGGCGAGCCGTGAAGCCTTCCTGAGAAGACTACCCTGGTGTTAGACCTCACCTCGAGCTGGTCGAGGGATTACGGGCCAACAAGGGGAGTGGCGAGCCGTTGGCCTTCCTGAGAAGACCTCCCTGGTGCCATACCTGACCTCGAGCTTGGCGAGGGATTACTGGAAGGCAAGGGCGATGGCAAGCCGTGAAGCCTTCCTGAGAAGACTACCCTGGTGCTAGACCTGACCTCGAGCTGGGGAGGGATTACGGGCTAACAAGGGGGATGGCGATCGGTTGGCGCCCTAGAGTGATTGAGTGGGGATATCCCGCCATTCCTGTGGAGCATTGAAGGCTCTCCGAGAACGGTGTGATGGTCCAATTTCCTAGGGGCATTTAATGGCGCCGCCTAACAAATGTAGATGGCGCATGGTTTTCCGTTGATTGACCTTCCCCGCGCCCCAACGGTTAGTCCCTGGGGGGGGGGGTTATAAATACCTCTCCCCTCCATCGCAGGTATGATCAAAACAGGGGTGGCCCATTGGCCCTCAGAGGTGTCTGCTTCGGCGGACGCCTGTCTTTTGCTAATATTTTCGACCCCAGCAGCGTCGGAGAGGTGGTTACTCTGCCGCCCGGATCTTCTCTTGGATCTGATGGACCTTGATGCGGCAGCCAGATCCAGGGGAGATCAGGGCGAGAGGGGTAACGGCCGAGATCCGTGCTGGTGGAAGAGGAGCCTCGGATTGGTGGTGGTTTTGCCGTCTGGATCCCTTTTCGGGTCAGACTACCCTGTCATGGATGTTTGGCCCGGGAGAGATCCGGACGAAAAGATGCACCAACCGTATTCCGGTCTTGGGGCTGAAGGGCCTCGGATGGGGGGACCACCTCCCATCGGGGGTCGGCCAGTCCGTCTTGATAGGGCTGCAGGCGATGGCGGTTTCTGTCCCACCCTCGAACTGTTCGGGGTTTCGGCTGCTGAAGCTGTAAGTCCCGGGCTGCTCGAGGGTGAGAGGGGAACTGGTCGAGCGCTGGAGCCCGGGGCGTCTGTCATATGACGGCGCCTTAAACCTTAAGTAAAAATGTTTTCTCCGTCGCGTATTCCATCCGAACCGACCCCAGAGTTGGGCTGTCAGTCTGGCGTCTGATGACGTCCTCCGCACAGGTTTCGAGGACGCGGCGCGATTTTCCAGGAGGCAGTTGTGCGTCAATCAGTGAATAGTAATTGCGGAAGTCGAGGAGCCTTTCTTCCCTTATATAAGTATTCCCCCCTTTTCCCCTTTCGCCCACTTCAATCTCGCTGCTTTCTTCTTCAAAAAATCTCCCAACCCTTCAGCGTTTGTTCTTGCAGTTTACCGTACTCGGCTCGCCCTCCCGAAGCGGTCCCAGGTTAGTTTGGTAAGTTTGTTTTAGCTTTAGGCACAGATGGATAGGGCTCAGTCCGGTTCGTCGGCGTCGTCGTCCAGGGGGAAGTAAAGCCTGACTCTCCGTCGACGTCGTGGGAAGAGCCCGTGTTCGAGGAGGAGTCGGTGCCCGTTGTGGGCCCTACTGGCTTGGTTGCTTTGGAGGACTCAGTAGGTGAGGGGGAAGCGGTACACAAGACGAGGCCGTCGCGCTCCCGTCGTCCCTTTGTGGTGGAGAGTAGCGGGTCGGAGGGAGCCGGCGACAGTTCGGACGGCATTCGCGTGCTGGAGTTGCCTTCCGACGAAGAGAGAGGCGAGGGTGACATAGCGAGGAGATCCACCGTTCAGGGTCGAGGACTGTCGGAGCGAGTCAAGAAGGAGAAGAGGGCCCCAAGAAAACCGGGGTCGAGGACCGGCGGTTCGAGCCAGGCGCCTGTTTTCCGTAATTTGATGACGGGTTCGCCCGTTCGGCCGAAGCATTTCCGTCAGTATCCCGACGACCTTTCTGACCGGGAGCTCTTCGGAGTGCAACCCTCTTCGCCGAGCCGGAGGAGGGTGATGATGGACGCGATCTCGACCGTTTTGGAGGACGGGGATTTGGAGGTTCTGCAGCTGGCGTATCATATAGGGCCTGGTTACGAACTACTGATGCCGAGCTCTACTCTGCGCCCCACCGATCCCTTGTCTGCTTGGTACTGTGTCTTCCCAGTGGACGCTTTCATCTCTGGCCTGAGGTTGCCAATCCACCCGTTCGTTAGGGACGTGTTGAACTGGGCCTCCTTGGCGCCCATGCAGTACGGGCCGAACTCTTGGAAGCAGATTATCTGCTTTGTGCTGATGTGCGAGGAACAGCAAGTACCTCTGCGGCTGAATGTGTTCCGCGCGATGTTGATGGTCAACTCGTCGGCCGAGGGTGTATACTATATCTCTCCCCGGAGTGGGGGGAAGGTCGTTCGCAACCACCCGGATTCCATCAAGGGATGGAAGGAGAAATATTTGGTGGTCCGGAGTGAAGAGCCATGGGACATTCCCACTCGATGGAACTACTCCAAGCCGAACTACCAACCGCCGAGGCAGGGGGATCTGTCGGCCGACGAATGGGGGTTTGTCGAGCGCCTCCGCCAGTCGCCTAGTATTGATTGGACGGAGGTGATGGAGACCCATTTGGCGAGCGCTGGACTGAGCCCAGCCGTTATGTGTATGTAATTGTTTCTTTTCTCTTGGTTCTTTCTTGCTTTCTTGCTCATTGCTCTTAATGGTTTTTTCCGTAGGTATGGACGAGGCGTCGATCAAGGCAAAGAGGCTCGCCATGAGGAAAGAGAAGGCTGAGAAGGAGGCGGCGAAGAGGCCGAGGGGTTCGTCCCTAATCATCTCGGAGGTCCAGTTCGAGCCGAGGGCCAAGAGGGGTCGCTCGGAGACGAGCAAGGGTGCCGCTGCTTCGAAGGGTCAGGGCCTAGCGGGGGCCCCTGTTCTTGACAAGGGGAAAGGTCCCTGGGTCGAGGCCGAGGAAGAGGATCCGGTGGTGGAGTTGTTGCGGCAGCGGTGGGCTCCGGACTGGTCGGTTCGGATGGGGGACCGCCTGACAGAGGAGGCCCAAGCCGTTGAAGTGGTGGAGAAGCTGGCGACCCCTCGCGATCGCAAGGCGATGGAGGGCGAGCCCGTGGAGGTGGCGTTCGCCCGCCTGGCGCAGGCCACTGTGCAGGTAAGCCTGTCGACCCTGTCCCTCTTTGTTGATTTTCGTGCGGAGGCCTGATCTTTATCTGCCGTTGGCTGTAGGCTTGCATACAGGGGGCCAACATAAAGAACCTGTACGAGGCGTCCCTGGCCCAAGAGCGAGCTCGGGCGGACAAGAGCGAGCTGGAGATGAAGGAGATGCGGATCGAACTTGAGGGTTCGCATAAGAGGGAGCAGCAGCTGGAGCTCCAGCTCAAGGCCAAGGACGTGGAGTGGGAGAAGAAGATGGCCTCCCTGAAGACGAAGTTCACTAAGGAGGCGAAGGAGGTGCTGACTACGGGCCAGCTGATGGTGATCGCGGCCCAGGACAAAAGCTATGCGAAGGCCCTCAGCCACGTGAGGCACTTCTTCCCGGCCCTCGATTTGTCCAAGTTTGAGTATGATATGGAGATCGAGGGGACGTCGAAGACTCCAGGCGAAGAAGGGCCTGCCGTCGACCCACCGGCCGACGCACCCGTGGATCCGTCCGTCGACGCGGAGGTGGGTCAATGAGTTGTGTAATTTTTATCTTTCTTTTTCTCTCCCTCGATTGTATTTGCCTCCCGCGGACTGGCCACCGCATTATTTTTTTTGTAAGAAGCACCTGGATTTATAGTGGCAAGAAAAGTTTTTTGACCGGCCGGTTGTTTTGACCTCGGACATTTCTGAATCTTCTTGAGAATGTGTGTTGAGCTGGCTGGTTATCTTGTAGGTCGCGGCTCTCCTCCCTGAGGTGGACTCCCGTAGTTCCTATGTGGCATGGCTCCGGAGTAAGGTTAAGGTCCTGGAGGCCGCGCTGGCTCGTCGTCGAAGGGGGGTTCGGGACACTGATACTGCTTGTAACTTTTATCGGAATAAGTCCGCGGTCTTAAGTGTGGAGGCGCGCCGGTTGAGAAGGGCGATGTGGGATCGGGAGCTCGGCGGTGCGGACCTTAGACAGGCCGGGCTTAGTACCTTGGTGCCGAGGCCCTCTCCTGGGGGGTCACCTCGCGACGTTTTTGTGGAGAAGGAGATGGAGATGCCTCGGTACAAGGCGGTGTTGGGTGCCGCGTTCTCTTCCTCCGCGGGTCGACAGGCGGAGGGGGTTCCCTCTGCGCTGCTGCTGTTGCAGCGGACGCGACCGGATGACGCCCAGAGTTCTGTGGCTGGAGTGTCGATTGTGGCTGAGGCTAAGGAATACCACAACGATGAGAGGGGCCCCTAGTTGCTTGGTCAGAGTACTCTTCGTCCCTCGTTGGGCCCGGGGGGCCCTGATCTTCCTGATTTGAGATGAGTGGAGCGGTCTTGTAACGGTCTTTGTTTTTCTTTCGTTTTATTTTTTCTCTTTGGAACGAAAATAAAGGGGTATGAACAAAGAATCCTTCTCCTTCCTCGCTCCGGCCAGTAGTGTAGCGCGCAATGTCGGAGGCAAGGTCTGGCTCCACCGCTCCGCGAGGGATCGAAGTGGGGCCTTAGGAAGGACCCTTGGTCCGGACTCGTACTGAGACTATCGAGACATTTGGGTTCGGACAAAAAGGGGTATTTTTAGTATAAGGTAGGGAGGGCCGCTAAGGCAGCCCTTTACACACGAGGGTTTACACAAAAATAGATTTACATTTAGCCGGGCCATAATCTATGCTCGTTCGGCGTCGAGGGGGAACACACCTCCCCCGACGGTGGTCATGTAGCATGATCGCACTGCTTCTTGGCTGCCTCGGACGATTCCGACTCCTTGCGGGGTGGGGAACTTGAGCTTCAGATGGTACGCCGAAGGCACCGCTTGTAGGGAGCATAGCCCAGGCCGGCCGAGTATGGCATTGTAAGCTGCCTTGACGTTGACCACCATGAAGTCCATGGATTCGGTCCTCTTGACAGGAGTCGACCCGGCGGTAACGTCAAGGGTAACAATCCCTTCTATTACGACAGGGACGCCGGAGAACCCGTGCAAGGTGTACCCGGCTGGCTTGAGTTTGCCTTTGGGTAACCTGAGATTTTCGAAGGCTTCGAGGAAAAGAATATTCACCGAGCTACCGTTGTCGACGAGGATCCTGCGGACTTCACAATTAGCCATGTGGAGGTTAATGACGAGGGCATCGCAGTGGGGCAAGCGAACACCTTCAAGGTCTTCCCCTGAGAAGGAGACCGGCCTTGACTGCAGTTTGGGCGAGGGGTTGTCTCTGACAGCATTCACCTCTCGGATGAAGGCTTTTCTGGAAGTGTTTGATTCACCTCCCATCGGCCCTCCGTGGACACAGTGCAAGATGAAAGGGATATCTGCGGCTCCCTCGGAATCGGGGTCCCGACCCTGGGTCTGGTTTGGAGGAGGGTTCGGAGGCGATTGCCTCCGGTTCCTAGCGTCTCGCCGATCCCGTGGGCCTTCTCGGGTAAACTCTCGGAGGTACCCTCTGGAAATGAGTTCTTCAATTTCGTCTTTCAGGGCTCGGCATTGGTCGGTTTCGTGCCCGTGATCTCTGTGGAAGCGACAGTAAAAGCGCTGATCTCGATTCTTGTTGTTATTAGATCGGGGGGGTAGTCGGACAATGCCCTTGTCTTCGATTTCCAAGAGGATGGCGGATATGTTATGCGTCAGGGGAGTGTACCTCTCGAAGCGGGGGACTGGCGGGACCTTCTTCATGGCCCCCGGGTCCCTTGGAGCTTTCTTTGGTGGTTCGACTTCCTCGGTCTTCCGCTTTCCCTTCCCGGTGGCATCCCTGGCATCTTCGGGATTAAGGGCCTCTTCAGCCCTAATGTATTTCTCGACCCTATTAAGGAGGTCGGGAAAGTCGACGGGGGGTCTCTTGGCCAGAGAAGCCTTCAGCTGTCCGGGGCGGACGTTGTGTCGGAATGCCGCTGAAGCGACGCCTGGGTCGAGGGAGGAGACCGACCTTGCCTCAGCGGTAAATCTCCGGACGAACACTCTGAGTGATTCCCCCTCTATCTGCTTGAGCCCAAGTAATGAGGCGCTGGTCCTTTCGGCCTTCCGGCTAGTGACAAAATGGGCAAGAAAATTGCCCTCGAGTTGGTCGAAGGAGTAAATGGAGCCTGGGGCGAGCTTCGAGAACCACTCGCGAGCCGGACCCCGAAGGGTGGCAGGGAAGGCTCGGCAGAGCAGGGGATCCAAGGCGCTGTGAATCATCATGAGGGTTTTGAAACCCTCCATGTGATCAGCAGGATCTCCCTCGCCATCGTAGGTCTCGAATTGAGGGGGTCAGAAATTCCGGGGTATTTCCGCTTGGAGGATGGGGGCGGAGAAGGGAGGACGGACAGGTCTGTACCCCTGAGCCACTCTTTGGCCGCCGTCCCCTATGTGATCGAGGCGATCCTCCATTTCTTGTAGGCGTCTTAGGAGTACGTCATCGTCTTCCGGCTGGATCGTTGAAGGGCGGGACGCGCTGGCTTCGGCGTCCGACCCTGTTTGGGAATGGAGGGTTTCTTCCCTGGGGGCCCGTCGGAGGGCTCCCAGAATTTCTCTTCGGAAGTCTTGGAATTCCTTATGAGTGACGGGGGCTCCCTCGACCCGGTTTGGTCGGTCCGAGGGTTGTTTTCCGACTCGGCTGAGCGCGGGTCTTCGCACCTCGGGCGGCGGCCTCGGATGGTTCGGGACTGGGTTGGAAGCGGCCCTTCCCCTGCTGAGGGTAATCTTGCGGTTGAGGATTATTCCCCGGAGGTCGGGCTGGGCTGGCCGGCCGACGCTCCTTTGGGACTCCCGAGGGGGAGCCTTGTGTTTCGACGTGCGTGGCCTGGCTTTATCAGTGGGTGGGGGCGAGTCCCGTTGGTTGACGGAGGAAGCAGCCCCCTTGCCTTTGGAGGCCATGAGGGTTCGGCTGTCGAGGTCTTTTGAGGGTCTGGATCGGATCGGCTTCTGGAGCAGCTGTTTCCCACAGACGGCGCCAACCTGATGCTGTTTATTTCTGGGAGACGTGTGGATGCACCAGGTGTGAGTTCGGACTCAATTTATATTGAAGGAGAATGCCGCTCGTCTGCCGACCTTTGGTTGACCTTCTGCGACCTACGATGAGCTCGGAAAGATGTTGAAGGCTGGGCTCGGATCGGAAGGGTCGGATCCGAGGTCTTGTGTACCTGCAGACGGTCCTGAAACACCGGGGTTTATCCCGGCGGCGGACCCTCCGACGCTCTAGTCAGTCTCTGTGAGAGAGTAGCAATAACTAGGTATATTTAAGTGGCAAAAGATTCATTACCTCAAAAGGTGGGTGTGGGTCTAGTATTTATAGAGAATCCCAACCGGGTTTGGTTCCACTTGGGGGCCGGGTCTGGATCCGAAAGCCCGTGGGCCTGACGTGGCAGAAGGCCCAGGAGGTTTAGGGCGGACGTGGCAATACCAGGAGTGGTATAGGGCTGACGTGGCTAACCCCTTGGTGGTATTTGGAGTTGACGTGGCTGATCGTGGGTCTCCTGCGCTTCGGGGGGGAATCGGAGGGCCTAGGCTGCACTAGGTCATCCTTCTGCTTCGCCGGAGAGGGGGGACGGCCTGTGGTACTGTCACGGGTCGGACTCCGAGGACTACCGAGGCTCGTCGGCACGAGGAGGCCAGTACGGTGAGGGCAAACAGGAGGTTCGGCGCCGACCCTGAAGTGGTTCGGGGCCGAGCTAGATAGCTATTTTTACCTTTTCCAGTGAGAATTGTAGTGGGCCCTGGTTGGGCCTCAGGCCATTTTTACCCTATCACAGGTCATTTAAAAAAAAAATTATGCCTTAACCCGTCGTTCCCAAGGACGGGTTAAAGCCAAATTTTAGAAAAAAATGTGGGTCGCTGGATCAAAGATCCAATGGCCCAGATCGCCATTCACACGGGTCTGTGCACACAGACTCGTTTGCAACCGAATAAAGCTATATATATATATATATATATATATATATATATATATATATATATATATATATATATATATATATATATTCCAACGTTGTCTGGCATCGAACCTAAGACTTATTTTATATTAGTTATGCATGTGTATTGTACATATTTGTTAGATTACAATGCACATGTTTGTTTGGTGATAAACTCTCCCATCAAAACAGTAGAGACTATTATCATTATGGGCCTCACAAATTGGGCCTCTATACAACCCAACATAGCCCACTTGGAGCGAACTCCAATCAGAACCCATAAGCCCTAACTCCTCCAATTCCGACATTTTTCCTGAGATGACCCACTGTTTGAAACTATTTTTGAAGATTACCCACTTTCGAAACTAATTTATACGGTTGACCAGTCCCCATAGGCCGCAGTTGAGAACTGTGGCCTATTCGATTGTGAGGCCACAGTTCTCTGTGGCCTATTCACAAATGTGTTTTTTCAATACCGCAGTTCCCAACAGCGGCTGTAGTTTCGCAGTTGGGCATTTCATATTTTGTCTCAATTCATTTCATATATGGGTTGAAGAGACTTCGAGACTTAGACAAAAAATTTTAAGTTAAAATATGTTAAACATAGGTCGCAGACAAAAATTTCTAAGTTAAAATATGTTAAACATAGGTCGCAGTTGGGAACTACGACTTCAATACAATAGAGGTCGCAGCTGGAAACTGAACTGCGATCCTTGTTATAATTTTTTTAATAATATTTTTATGTGTTTAACACATGTTAACTTAGGAAATTTTGTCTAATTCTCGAAGCCTCTCTAGACTAAATATGAAATGCCCAGCTGCAATATCAAAAAACACGTTTGTGAAGAGGGTTCCACAGTTCCCAACTGTGACATTGGTCCATCTTAAAAATTAGTTTAAAAAATGGGTCATCTTCGAAAATAGTTTCCAAAATTTGTTTCCAAAAGTGGGTCTAAGAGCATCGTTCGTTGGTCACTTTTCCAAAATACTCAAAATTTGGCAAAAATGGGTTGTAGTCGTTGCCCCCCCCCCCCCACACACACACACACACACACACACAAATTTGGGTTTTGGATGAACAATGGCTGACCATATTTGGGAGACGAAATAGGATTTTGGCAAATCTGACAATCGGAATATGATATTTCGTCTGATGCTTAGATTCTCCCAAAATTGGAACATATGTTAAATGATATTTCGTCTAATTTTTTTTAAAATTGAAGATATCGGATAGAATATGACATCTCGTCCGTTTCTCCCCCCAAAAAAATTTAAATGAAAAGGAAAATGATAACTCGTTCCAATTTCCAATTGAAAAAAAAAAATAGATGAGAAGAGAAATCACCTCCCTTCCGTATATTTTGGGATGAAAGAGAAGGAAAATCGTCTCCCTTCTGTTTCTTTTTTATAGTCAAAAGCCATTTTTGGGTTTGGCAACTACAACTCATTTCTAAATTTTTTTATTCTTGTTTTTTCAAATACCAAAATTTTAAATTCTAACGACTACAGAGTCGTTGGCTTTTAACCCAAATTTTGCCAAAAATAGGAAAAATTGTGTTGTAGTCGTTGACTATATACCCAAAATTTGGGTATTTGGTGAACAATGGCCTGCTATATTTGGCAGACAATACAGGAATATGGAAAAAATAGTCGACGAAAGATGATATTTCGTTTGTTCGATCGGACGAAAGATCATCTTTTCTTTCGTCGCAATTATTTTTTAAAAAAATCGACGAATTTCCCATTCGTTTCATTTTATTTATTTATTTACTGATTTCCCATCTGTTCTATTATTTTTTTTTAAAATCGAGCACCGACGGAAAATGATTCCCCGTCCGATTCGAAATAAAAAAAATAAAAAAAGGGCACGGACGGGAAATGATCCCCCGTTCCAGCCCATTTCTTTTGAGAAATGTTGGAAAATCCTATAAACTATAGCCTATAAATAATTATATGGGTATAGATTAGGTTTTAATTGAAATTAATTAAGAATTAAGATTTATTAAGATTTAATTATGATTAATTTAACAGTAAAATAGGAATTAATTAGAAGTTTTTTTTAAAATTTAATTTTGTTTCTCAGACTGAAAATGATTCATTATCCGTTATTTTTTTAATTTTTTAAAAATTGGAAAAAATTAATAGACGAAAAATTATTTCATGTTCGTCAATTTTTTTAATTAAAAATCAAAATTTGAGTTCAAACGATTACAAAGTAAATCCAAAATTTCTAATTCTATTCGTCAAATACTCAAAATTTGAGTCGGAACGCCTACATATCTATATAATAAAGCACAAAGAAAGCTATCAAGCGGCTCTCCTTCAATCCCTAAAAAATTAAAGGCTTAGATCTAACCTCACAAAACATATTTCCCCCCAAAACTCAAATTCAAATCCCCCACCCAAAACAACTCCTATATTTGTTTTTATTTTTTTTTCCTCTCCCTCTCCCCCTCCCTCTTCTACTCAAAAACCTCACAAAACATATTTCCCCCCAAAACTCAAATTCAAATCCCCCACCCAAAACAACTCCTATATTTGTTTTTATTTTTTTTCCTCTCCCTCTCCCCCTCCCTCTTCTACTCAAAAATTAAGAAAAATAAAAATTAAAAAACTAAAAAAATAAAAATTAAAAAACTTTAAAAATAATTCAAAAAAATCATATAATATGTTTTTTGCTCTATGTTTGCTACTTCAATTAATTTGCTGGACCTCCAAAACTATTTTATATGATCAAATAAGGTGCACCGTTTCGAAGACGTGCCTATGTCAACGGGCAAACCTAGTGCTCTAATAACTCAGGAAAAAAGATTTACCTCGAAAAAAACTCAGGAAAAAAGATATCCAATTCCTCACTTGTCTTCAAGACTTCTACGAAGAAGAGAGAGATAAGGAGCAAAAGCATAATGAGCTTAGCACGGGCTGTGCGCACCCTCAACCTCCCCTTACGCTGTTCTCACGCCCGATCCATATCCTCCACGCCCCACCTCCACAGTCTCGGATCAATGGTCGACAAGATCAAGGGCGTCTTCACCGGCAAACCCTCCTCCCCCTCTCCCGATTCCTCCTTTCCTAACCCCAACTTCTCACTAAACGGTAACTGAAACTCAAACCCTTATTTCATTTTTGTTCAGTTGTTGATTTTGAGCTGTATCTGTAGATTTTGCTGATCAGATGGACAACGCGAAGAAGATGGGGATGCTGAAGAAGTTCGTTGTGGGGCGGTGCAGCGAGGCCACCATTTCGGAGTCTTTCAAGAAACAGTCCGCTATTTTGCGGTACCTCGCCTCCGTTGATCCCACAGCCGAGGTCTGTGTTTGTTTTTATGCGTCACTGCTCGTGAAATTGCAATGCGCATTTATTCTTACCAATCACATAGAGTTATCCAAAATGGAGCTTTATTGTATTTCTGCATAACACAAATTTGAAATAGAAGTGAGAACAAGGGACCTCGTATTTCTACGAGGTGTGGAGGGATTATCCTCACTGGGTTGGAGCCACTACGGTTGATCCGTACCCATCATTTTGATATTCATGCCATGATATATGTGCACGAAAATTCATGTGGGTCGGATGACTGTTGCTTATGTTTTCAGTGGTTGCGAAATGAACGATGTAGATGTTAGAATATAAATATTAAAACCCTCACCCTTACCACAACTTCGGAGTTTTGGTCCATCGGTAGGGTCATTAATATGGTATCAGAGCAACCCAGGTTCGAATCTCACCGGCTGCGCAATTTAAATGCGGATTGAAAAAAAAAAAAAATACCGCTGCGTAGTTCAGGTCTTGGCCCAAAAAGATGGCCATCAACCTGCGGGGGCGTGTTAGAATATAAATATTAAAACCCTCACCCTTACCACAACTTCGGAGTTTTGGTCCATCGGTAGGGTCATTAATAGTAGAATCACGTGATGCATGGGTGACGAACCTCCAAGTAGCTCATTTTTTTTTGTTCATGTACATCAAATGACATAAAGATTAAAGAATTTGGTGAATGGTGTGGTTGTGGAAGTGGATCCACTAAGTGATTGTAATCACTATATATGAGAGAATCTCCTCATATGGATATGAGGGGTCTAGTTAATTTGATGAATATTACGTATACAAGGTGTTAAAATGTGCATCAATTAGTTAGAGTTACTGTAGCCATGTCATGCCATAAGAAGAAAATGACGTGGGCTTAATTTATTATTAAAGCTTAGTTTATGATTAATCTTGGATCTAGTTATTAGTTAGAAAACTAATTCAACTCTTTTATGAATTTAGAACTCAAGATCACTGTTATTTCTTTGTAAGAACTCAAAAACATAATTATTTGTCCCCAATATAACCATAGCTTATGTATCCCAATGTTTCCTCGTTGTCTTTTAACTACATGATATATCTAAAATGTTTTTGACCGGATCCTAGCTGTGATTGAGTTTGTCAGGTGTCAAAATCATACAAGCTGAGGTTAAAGTGTAAACATTCAGTACAACATATTAACTCTCCAACTTAAGTCATTGACAAGAAATATACTCAAATATGAGCAATGATTAAAACATCTGTACTGTACTGGACTCCTTGTTTTATATACAGTGTCAAGAAATTTAATTCCAATATCTGTTGTTTATATTATCAATGATTCAAGTTTGTCATTTTAATTGCATCCATCTTGTCCAATGAATTGAAGCATGCGAGATAGTAGCTACTTTAAAGAAGTATGATTGGGAGTACTTTATGATCACTAAAGGTCCTTGCAATTTTAGTAAATTTGGAATGTTACCTAGGACTATACAAACGGTATGCTTTAAGGGTTGAGAACTATTTCTAGATAATGGACAATTGAATTGGGCGTGCCAGAGTGGATAAGTGACGAATCACAGAATCATTAAAAGATGAAAAATTAGTAGTAGCTCCATTTGGGGATAAATAAGAAGTGATCACTTGGATTTGGGCATACTAATAATAGTTTAATTTAGGTGAAAAACTATGATTGTTGTTAATGGATCAGAGAAAGCAGAAGTTGATCTGAATGGATTTGAAAACGGGTAGCTAAAATGCATGTAGTAATTATTAATTTGACAAAGAAGATGATCCTTGGGAAAGCTGAATGAAGGAGAATTCATATGTCCTAAGCGTAATTTTGGGATAGAGGCCTTGTTCTTGTTGTTGTTCTTACATATAACTCTTACTCTTTCATTACATCTCCTTCTATGAAAACCAAATCTAACATTTCTAACTCACAGAAAGCATCAATGCTGTGTATTCCTACACTTTAATAGGATCGAAAACATGGTCTCTGTTTGCAATTCCTGAATTTCCCGTGATAACAAAGGTTTTGAATAGGAAAAACTATTGTTTTATAGCAATGATTGTCATAACTGCCTATTATGTGTTGTTTGCCACCATTTTACTCTTGGCACCTCAGTATATAATTTGGTGAGATATATTACTTTTAGCCCTTTGACATATGATTTATTGAGAACCCTATCTTCTGTGAAATTATTATATGTTAATTCACATTATTAGATGTTTCATGTATTATAATATGTTGATTTTCATTCTATTGTTTCACTAGTTGAATTCAACCTTGGATATAATTATATAACATTCTGTATATAAAAGATTAGGGTTGGGTGCTCTAGTTCGTTTTTTCCTCTAATTCTGTTGGAGTTGAACTTGGATAGTCCTGCTCATGCATAATTTGGAATTATTCTATATAGTAACAATAAAATCTTCAATTTTAGTTCCGAAAATATTGGCTTTTGCTTTCAACAAATTTTCTCCATTTAGCTCTCCTAAAGATGTTTTCTTTCGGTACATGAGCAAAATTATTGCTAGATTATATTACAGAAATTCCATAATGTTAATTTTGATTGAAATTGACACTTTACAGTATCTACAGACACCTACAAAGTACACACGAGAACATTTTGTTTGTACAGTATCTTGCCTATAATCTGTATACCTGTCCATATACCCATTTAACTGGAGGATGCAAAATATACCATAAAAGAAGTAACTAATGAACTGTACGTAGGAATACCAGTTACAAGTTTACAGCACCTACCAGTAAATGAGGAACTCTTCGTTAAGTATTGGCTGTACCCTCACTTTTCTCGATATCCCATCCAGCAATTCAAATGTTTATGATTTATGGTCATCTGGAGCTTGGTAAATCCTTAAAAGGTTTCAGTTAAAGATTATGTAGTTTTGACTATGGTCTATGGATAACATGGTAGGTTGATTATACCATAGTTAACTAAGTTTATTGTTTCCCTTCCTTACTTCCTTACCTTTTTATTTCTCATGTGTGCCTGTCTATACATCCTAGCTCTTGAGTATGATCCTAGCTCAATTGTAAGAATAAAGAAGAAGAATGGAGTATTATGTGTCCTCAGTATCGTTACCTAATATGTTTCTTGTGTGCTATCAGCCCTAGCAAATGTTACATGTATTGCATGCTATATGTGCAATTTTTTCTATTCTGGAACTCAATGTTAAGTGGATATATTTGATATTTTATCCATTACTCATCTTCCTTTTCATGTTTTTCATCTCTTTTTTAGATTTTGATATGCTATTTTCTTTCGGTGTGTTTGTAAACCTGTAGAATCTTACAGCCAAGCACAAACAAGATGCAACAGCCCATTGTAAGTGCACAATTTCTGAAGTGGAAAATACATTGTCTAAGTATACATGGGCTAAAGAGGCTCAAAAGAAAATCAATGAATTAAAGGAGGAAGGAAAGCCAGTGCCAACAAGCTTCGGCGAGGTACTTCATCTGCTTGTAGTTATTTATCTTTATTTAAAGAATTGTGTATTTTGTAATATCGGTCACCCTTCTGCATACCAGCAGTTAATTTGGTCGCAGTGCAGTACCTAAACTCTCTTTTGAAACAAGGGTTTTGTCGTTATTTCTGATGAGTTAGACAATAGGTACAGTAGAGTCTTCTTAATATTGAGCTTTGTTCTTTGGAAAAGGAGAATATTGTATTCTTTTCAATAATATCTTTCAGAGTCTTGTCAGCTACTTTCATCATGCGAGTCTTTGGGGAAAAAAATGGAATGATGATAATTTAACTGCAATGTAAGTCCATTCGTGGGGACAAATTACAGGAAATGAATTTAATTATGATAATACATTTCTATGAGATGAAAAAAGTATACGGGTGTAAGGGAAATCTTTCCTACGATGCATAGCATGTTTCTTTACATTTTTCAAAGATTTATACTGCCGTTTTTATTTGGACTGGTATCTGTTTCTGCAGGTGCAAAAACTTATGGGCTCAACACCATTAGATGTTGCCAGATCTAGTTTGGCTAAAAGTGGAAAACTAGGCAGGAATTCTCCCTGCTCATGTGGGTCCGGGAAGAAATACAAAAGGTTTGGTGCACTCCTTCATTAACATCTTTCTGACTGATTTTTTTCTTTTACATAGTCTGGTTCACTTTGTGTTGTGTGGAGGGAATAAATTTTCAATCATGTTCTTCTAGTTTGGGAGTCAGTTTTCAAGAACATGATGTACCACCAGGGTATGTGAAGTAAGTTAGTATACCTTCTGTCTCTTATATCGGGATAACACCATTAGAATCACCAGCTCAAATCTGTAACACAAAAGTCCTACTCATCGTCAACTCATAACAAGCATACCCCTAGTTGGGTAATTTATTCCCACCTTTTCTGAGTCCACTTAGATCTACTTGTCCTCTACTGTGAACTTTTTTGTCTGCCATATTTGCTAGAGCAGTAGGTTCTTGTTAACATTGCTTGTTACCAAATCCGAGAAATATATACGTCCTCTAGAGCATATTTCTTTAAAACTATTTGTTGCTAAGTATGACGTGGCTATTACACGTGATCCATCAAGAGAAGACATACTCATCTTAAATCAAACCTTGATAATAAAAAAAAGTGCGTTTCTTCTTTCAACATAGACCAATATAAAGGTTGATGAAGGAAAAAGAAAGAAGAGAGATGGAAAGTAAAATAAATTTATAAGAAGGGAGAGGTCAAGAGAGTGGATGAGGATAGTAATCTGTGAGATGGTGAAAGTTGTTATTGGATGAGGATACCAATATCTGAGATGGTGGAAAATGTTATTGGGTGGGGATACAATCTGTGAGAGGAGGACACCAGGTTGGATGGTAAGTAAGCTGAGGTTTTGTAGTAATTTCTAGGTTTTTTTAAAATGTCACTGCTGACCTTGTATATTATTCTTTCCTTCACTTATAGATCCTTTCACATATTATATCTAAAATTTTCCTTTGCTTTATTTTTGGTACGGCAGTATTGTCTTTCCTTCATGTTCATATTACCCATGTTTGACTAGTGGGGCAAAAGTGTCCATATGTGTATCATGTTGCAGTGTTTGACATGCTAGGGTTCTGTAAAATTTAAGTGTATTGATAAGATGAAGATATCAAAATTGGGATGGTTTTATTTTGTTTTATACTGAATTGGAGCAGTCAAGGTGTTTTTAAAAAAATTAGAATTTTCACTTTTGCTAAAACAAAGCTAATTCGATCTTATATGTCTTACATGAACTATTCATCTTTAAGTTCCTATTCCCTAATCCGTTGAATTATTTCACTTGATAATATTTTGATTACTTGAATAGTCTATAATTGTGTATAGTACTTCAAAAATCCCTTTCAATTTTATTTATAGGAAACAGTGGAACCGTTTCTCTTTCTCACAATTGCAATTTAAGCAGAACACAACATTTTGTTTAAGATTTTGGAATTTGAAAACCAATGCACCACGGCGATCTGTAGAATCAACATACACATTAGACATAACTATATCTGAAATTTGAAAAAGAAATCAATTTAATATATAAATAGAATAACAAAGAGTGATTAAGAGTTAAGAGTATTACACTTGAGAAGATATTTAGGGCATCTTATCAGTTCCTTCGATCTCTATGCAAGTTTGTTACTGCATTGAGAAATTTGCCTTTATGCTCATGTCTTACTGTTGTGTACTATTGACAAGTTATTTTTAATTCATTAGAGCATCCACAGTCGTTCAATGAAAAAAATGGCAAAATGCATATTTTGCCTATCCAATTCGACGAAACGCTGCAGTCGTCGAATGACAAAAAAATGCATAAGTTCGTTAAAAAAGAAACAGACGAAACATGATGTTTCGTCTGTAATTAAAAAAATAATTTAGACCGAGAAAATATTAATAAAAAAATACGGGACGAAACATGATGTTTCGTCCCAAAAAGGGGAAAAAACAGGAAGTTTTTTTTTTGCAAAAAAAATTTTGCAAAAACAAATTTAAAAAATAGTTTGTAAATAATATTTGCAAAAACAATTTAAAAATTTGCAAAATAAATTTAAAAATTTGCAAAAACAATTTAAAATTTTACAAAATGTTCCAAAAAAATCACTGTAGCCAGACGAATCATGGTGATTCTTCCGGATTTGACGGTAGTTTTTTTTTGCAAAAAAAATTGCAAAAACATTTTTTTAAAAAAATTGTAAATTTTTTTTGCAAAAACAATTTAAAAATTTGCAAAATCAATTTAGATAATTGCAAAAAAAAATTAAAATTTACAAAATTATTTTTTAAAATTATTTTTAAAAAAAAATTGGATTGGGACGAAGCATGATGTTTCGTCTCACATTGGGACGAAACATCATGTTCATTCCCACGCTTAAATTCATTTAACAGTTATTTTATTTGGGTTTTTTTTATTTTTTACTTCGGACGAAACATCATGTTTCGTGTTTCGTCCGATCAATTAAAATAATAATTAAATAATCCAGACGAAACAATAATATGCATTTTGCTATATGGAATGCTACTTTTCCCTTTCTACTGTAGCCAATTTGCCAAAAAATGGCAAAATAGCTCACGACTGTGTGAGCTACTACAGTTAAAAAAAAGGGAAAAATGGTAAATAAGCAAACGACTGTGGATGCTCTTAGGATTTATACGCTTATTTATGGAGTTTTAGCTGTAATGCAAGTTTATAATCTTCTGCATTTTTCTACCCATGTGTATATACAAGACGTGATGGTATTGAATGCTTCGTGTACTCCACTCTATGCATCTTCTTTAGGACTCCAAGACATAAGAATGCGGAGTTCATCTAAAGGGACCTTTTCACTGATTGCTTTAGGGCCCCACAATTTTTTGTGTATGTGTGTGGGCCATAGCCACGCGCGCACACAATGATTCACACCTCCCCGAAGTAAGTGGCTGGTGCTGGCAAGGCTTGATCCCTAGACCTCTTGCTCACTGGCAAGCAATGATGCTTACCGCTAGACCTTAAGAGGAGTGCAATTAACACGCACACCCATACACTCTCTCTCTCTGGGGTACGAAGGAAGTTTAGAAAAAAAAGGAGTGCAATTAAAACTGCTTGTATTGAGCTAGTCTTATAGAAAGAAGCACGCCATTGAATCATGTATACAATGTATTCCCATCAGGGTGTTAATTTAATTAGATATCCATTCCGTTTCTTATTCACTGAACCAAGATATAGCTCTACAATTCCAAAATTTTCAAATATACATATGATTATTACAACACAGTTCCTCGTAACATTTTCCTCTTATTGGATATGAAGGTGTTGTGGGCCGCCTTGAGTGAAAGCTGCATGCAGATAAAGATTTCACAACCAAGCTCGATGATTTGTCACCTACCCATTTTGAGTTCGAAGATGAAATCTGTGCCGTGCTTTAAGCTTCTACTCGGTGAAAATTTTGAAATTTGACTATATTGAATAAAGCTTCCAACAAGATCTTTGTAATTAAAATTGTTGTAAGTTTGTGTTATGATCCAAATTTAGTCCCACATCGGTTATATGGGAAATCAATGTTGGGTAGTTATAAACTTGGGTTCCCTCCCTTTAACAGTTAGCTTTTAAGGGTGAGTTCTTCTGGGTTCCTGACAGTTTGGGCAAGTTTTTAACCGATTGACTGTTTCATTGTTTCAATTTAGGAAGGCACCACGAAAGGCACCGCCCAAACCGCGGAGTGCTAACCTAACCATTGTTGTGGGTAGAACCTCTTGTACCCAAAATAACCGCTGATGAATTTATTTGGATGTGATTTTCTTTTCTACCAATTTTTAAACAGGGAACTGGGAACTCGTAAATATATGTCGTTCCGTGATTTTCACTAATTACAAGTTTTGAAGGAGAAAGCACATGCATTGCATGGGGTATGTATGTGGTTCGATTGCCAATTCTATGTAGGTAATTCCCACTGGGAAGGCATTGAATATACTTGGCTATACAGCAAAGTCATGATGAGAAAAGGGCACCTCATATTTATATTTGTATTTGTAGAAGGTGATTTCCTTCTATAGAGTGCTTCTAGCTACTTTATGGGACGGGACTACTTATGGAAGATCGGCGCTGTTCATTTTGTTCTTATGTTAAAATATGTACACCTATAAAATATGAAGTGATTTGGGGTTCGTTAATCCATTCTTTAATTGGTTTTGATTGCAAAATTAACGGTTTTTTTATAACATAACAAATTGGATCATGAGATGCATGAAAAAGAAGCCTCTAAATGTATATACATGTTTTATGACATTATAAATTCATTAACAGTTTGAATTGTCCATGTAAAGTTCTACCACACGAGTAGACCGACTCTCTCCCTTTTGTTAATTATGGATTATTGTCTGGATAAATATAAGAAGTATTCTTTGTAACATAATAAGAAGCAATGAAAGGGGTATCTGCCTCCTTAAATGAGGTAGGGTTTGCAAGAAGTATGGATGTTTAGGAATTTGTAATCATAAAGAGATGAATTGGTTTGGTTTCTCCACGCAAAAAAGAGAGATGAAAAAGGCTCTATTTTGTAAGTGGTAGTAGAAACTAGAAGGTAAACAGTTGAAGTCATGGTCTCAAGCTTATTAGGTTAAAATCGTAGTCTAGAGTGAGAGTTTGGGCTATAGGGCTGTGCATGGAGGAATTAAAACTACTCATTATTCCCACATTATCAATTACTCACTTTCAAAATCTAAATCTCTAATATTATAATTAAATAGAAGAGTTAGTCATTTGTAAATCTATCAATGCGTGTAATGCACATACATAACTAATATGAATGAGGTCTCAATTTCGAATTCAGACCACGTCTAAGTTTTTACTTTTAAAAAAATTATATATTTATTAAAACGTGTATCACACATATAATTACTAGTATAAATATAAATATTACTAATATTATAATGGGAGAGTTGAAGTTGTAATGTTGTCAACATACAGACCCGTGCGTTGGACGTGCAACTTCAACTCTCTCATTAATTACAAAAAAACCAAACAAATAAAAAAAAGTTTACCTATTTAAAACGTGCAACACACGTGCAAAATAATTTGACAATATTTTTCTAACACTAAACATACACATATGTTGTATGTACAACTCAAATTCTACTTATAAATACGTATATTGTACGTACAAATTGTAGCTTTTTCTTCAAAATATTTTTACCAATTATGTGCAACGCACGGTCAAACTCCAAAACTATTTCTTAACACATAAATCGCACGTAACAATTTTTCAACTCTTATCAAAACGTGCATCGCACATGAAAAATACTAGTAGATCAGGGCCGGCCCTGATATGTAGGCGGGTAAGGCGGCTGCCTCGGGCCCCCACGGAATTCGCCATTTTTGGACCTCCGATTTCAAACTTCCCTTGTAAATATAGGCACGCGTTTTGCGCGTAATTTTTTTTTTTTTATTTTTATATGGGGCAAGGGAGCCCCTTTTCGGAAGTTCGCCTAGGGCCCCCAGAACTCAGAGCCGGCCCTGTAGTAGATATAAATTAAATTAAGACAGATTGCCCATCTAATGTGTAAACCGTAGCTCCGCCAATGGAAAGAGAGAGAGGGAGATGTCATATTGGATAATTGCGCTCCCTTCCCATTTTGTCCAGACGACAAAAATCTGCCATGATATATCGAATGGTTAGAAAGAATAAAGGTCTCTCGTCAATAACACATAAATTCTGTAGAGTTTAAGAAGAACACAAGCACAACGAGAACACACACTTGATATATAATAATAACCAAATATATATATAATTCTAATACAAATTCACTCATACTACTTCATCAAGGTCGATCACTCTCACCCTAACAGACCAGTAATACAACACTCTACTTGATATGAGGCTTGATGATATTGATGAAGGTAGCCTCCTCTATTTATAGGCTTTTAAAGGATGGTTTAATAGTTTGATGTGGAGGCTAGCTCCTTCTCCTGTCGGTTTGAGTGAACTAAAAACAACCAGCTGCAACATACTCTAGAATTAAACTGACGTACATACAATTATGATGGGCCGAGCACTGTGATTAGGTCCAAGATGGGGTCTATTATAGTGTTAGGGATTTCTACCGAAAATCCCTCTCTAGGATCTTGTTGAGTTATTTGATGCAATCAACACAAACCACCAAGCGCATATGAGATCATACCAAACACAGCAAAACACACAAATTTGTTCCGGTTGGGGCTTTCGCCTTAATCCGGGGGAGAAGATCCCAAGATGTTATTCAACTAGAGAA
Organism: Hemerocallis citrina; assembly: GCA_017893485.1. NCBI lineage: Eukaryota > Viridiplantae > Streptophyta > Magnoliopsida > Asparagales > Asphodelaceae > Hemerocallis > Hemerocallis citrina. The sequence goes on along the minus strand of CM030364.1, from coordinate 17,785,095 downwards.
GGTATAAGAATATTACAATTCTCACCACGACCCTCTCTCAACCCTCTCCAGCAAGTACTAGTTGTTTACAATTAAAGAAACTCTCAAGCTTCGCCTTCAATGAAGTGCTCTCTCTCTCTTGGCTTTCAATGAAGGCCAATAACAACAATATATAGAGATCTAGAGAAAACATAGTTTGATATCTTGATACAATAACCATTGAATATTCCTGAAGAGATAACTCTACGATAGGAGCCGTCAGATCTGACTTGAAGAACAAGTTGGGCTTCTCACGAGTCACCAAGATCCGACCCAAATAACCCATCAGCACCGCTGTCGGTCGACCGCCACTCAGGTTCGGTCGACCGTCCCCCTGTCGGGGACTTTTGCACCCTACGACCGGTCGACCGCACCCTATGATCGGTCGACCGCAATTTCTGCAACTACAGTTGCCGACTATTTCCTTGCCTCCACTCCGTTTCCAATCGCCTTTGTCTCTCCATCGTCTTATCATCTTCTTATCCAATCTCGTATGCAAGACATAAACCCAACAATCTCCACCTTAGATTGCATACTTATGAATCCATACCTGTGTGATTTAAAACCCTCTAGACTCTTTTCCTTCTCTTCTTCCAAACAACTCGTTTCAATGGCTTCCTCTGCTAGTTGAATCTATCTCCACCTGTTTTTCTCCCGCTGTAAGTCCCCCTCAAGGGTACACACCAGTAGATGTAATCATGGAGGTGCCACCCTCCACACGAACTCCACCTACCTCAAGGCTCTCTCCACCTTCCGACGATATTCGAACGTCGCAGTCTCGCTCGGATGATTCTAGTGACGGCATACTAGATGGTGCTTTAGGAATAATGAGCTTCAAACCACTTGGCCAAGGTTTCCTGTTCCTCCAAAGCTGGTAGAGGTTGTGCTGAACCTGCCCAATCCTCCTCTTACCCTTCATCACCTTGTGATAACTTTCCCAAACTGAGCGAACTCCACCTGGATCTGTATACCTGCAGTCCTGAGCTTCTAGAGTTCTCATGGAAATAAGGCTCCACTTCATCAAAGGAATATGCATGCCCTCCTCTAGTGTGTGTCCCCTTCTGCCTGTCATCTTCGACTCATTTATTTTCTCACATCTTACTTCACAAATCTTATCAACCTTCGTTCCCACACAACGATATGATGCAAATTTGCAAGTAGAAACCATCTCCCTCTCAGAGCAAACTTGAGAAGAACTAATCGAATCAAAAGAACAACCGGAAATCACATCTAAAGGACTTGAAACAAAAGCACTGTTTAAGCCATCACCTGATTCAGCGGTACTTGATTTAGTACCCCTCTGACTCAACTACTTGCAACAGTCTCTCATGTAATGCTTAATCCCTTTGAACTGGTGGCCACAGACCTTACCCTTACATACACTTTTCCTTCCAATCAAAGTACAATCCACCTCCAAACAACTCACAGAAGTTGACGTCGATTTCTGACTCTCCTTCCTAAGTGCATCCTCCTCTAACCCCTTGATCATACCTGCTATGAAAAACTTCTTGTCACGCCCCACTTTCCAAAAACACGGAATATGAGCATGTGACGAAGCCCAGTGAATGATTTTAACATCATCCATAAGCTATAGGATCGACTCAGCATCACAACAAGAATATAACAAGATATACACAACCACACATGCATGAATAATTTATTAAGCAACAGAAAATAATTGAAATAAATAATAATATCCCAAATAGTTTTCAAGTCTGGATCAAAGATAAAACTCGGGAACATAAGCCCGTTACAAGTTTTAAGTAGCAAGAAATAAATAACTCAAAGAAAACAAATAATTTAAGCATGTCCTTTCTCCATTTGAAGCATAGAATCTCTGCTCACCAATTCCAGCAGGCAACACGTCTCCAAAGTCTGTTTATAAATATAAAAGGAGAAAATAGAGAAAACAAGAGAAACACCCTTAGTGCAAGTTAGGACCACAAATAGTAAAACAAGTACAAGCAACATGGAACAAGATTTGGGATCAAGAATGTAAGAGGAATGCAACAAGTAGCGGGGATTCAAGAAACTAGCTAGTAAGAAAGACAACTCAAGTGACCAGGCTGGGTAACAAATACTAATGGTAGGACAAGTGCTAAGTGAACATGTAAATGTATCCAACATCAAGTGACAAGTATCAAGTACAAGTGTCAAGTAACAAGTCTCAAGTCTAGTGTCAAGTTGTCAAGTACAAGTATCAAGTCTCATGTATCATGTAGTCAAGTATCAAGTAAGCATGTATCAAGTTCAAGTTTCATGTATCAAGTCTTATGGTTATTACTATCTAGGTAGCACTTCATACATTCATACTTTTACTACATGGTTGCTACAGTCAATGCAATTTCGTTTAGGCCTAGTAATATATTTTATAGGGTGACATACTCAGATATCAAGTATCAAGCAGGCACGGTTCATGAATACGAAAATAAATAACAGGTTCACGAAGCAAGTTCGTGAATACTAACAGGTTCAAGACCCACACAGTGGGTTCATGAATACAACAGGTTCATGAGCCAAGTAATGGCTCCATGAATAAATAAAGGTGCAATAGGTTCATGAACCGAGTACTGAAAAACACGGGCCCCCTTCCGAGTACACTTACCTATATTGTCCACTACTATGGTCTTTCCCTTAAACCCCGGCTTATTGTTTATTATTAACATCAAGCAAGCATGAAAGTGTGCGAAAAATGTCAAGCAAACATAATCAAGAACATGGGACAAGTCTAGGCTAATTAGGGTACATGTTCGAGGGTCAAAATTAATCAAAGCATCGAGAACAACGAAAATCTCAAATCTGGACAGCATGAGGTTGCTGCACCAAAACTGCGATTCCCGTTGCTACAAGATAGAAAATATGGATTCGTCAGAAGATCTAGAAACTAGACTCCTGTCCGGTTTCAACGCATATAATTAAGGTACATGAAAGTTGTGGTAACATGTGTCAAAACAGCAAACTATACAACTTTTGTGTTTAGCCAGAATTTGTGAATATGAGTTTATACATATGAAACAGGGTTGAAACATCATTAATTAATTCTGAGAAAATTTGGAAATGTTCTCTAGGGTGTCCAGCAATAGCATGCAAAATTTTAAGTCAATTACTTACTGGTAGCATAGTTAAAATAATTTCAAACTAAAGAGGTGCAGCAGATTTTGTGAATCTGTGACTACCGACACAGCAGCAGTAAAACTGCGATATCTCCTAGACCGTAACTCGAAATTCAAAAATTCTGGAAGTCATTGACAACTAGACATTTAGGGCTACATTTCATATTCAAGGCTCAAGTTCAGATTTTGATTCTATAGGGATCGAAACAGCAAGTAAATATAAGAACAGCAGCAAGTATGAATTTCTTTTATATACAAGTTGCATACTAAATGACTATTAAAAGTCTAGATTAGTGTATAATACAAATACGGATGCATTGGGAATCAAATCAGCAAGTCTCTTGTATTTCTCAACTCTAAAGAATGTAAAATCGACACAACACATCACACCTCACACGTCTACAAGTCAAGGGGTTCATGTTCAAATAATTAGGAGATAAATGGTCCAACTAGTTTTGTAAATATGTCAACGAAAGATTTGTGACTCTTAAGATTATGGAATCGATGGGGAATAATATTAGATCAACAACGATGAGACAAGGAGGAGTCACAACTACTATCTATTTGCGATATTTTCAATTAAATGCTTGTACTAGGACAATAAATTGTACAAGCAGAATACTTGCCTGAACGACGGTGAATCCGAACACGAACAAATACGGGATGAGAATCCCGAGAGGCGAGGTACGAACACGAACAACGCACGCACATGCAAACTACGTGCGAAAACCCACACAGCAATCAGATCAGATCTGATCTGAAGGAGATCGGATGTTGATGAGATCGTGTGGCCAGGATCAAATCTAATCCCTTCTTCTTCTTCCCTCCTTCACAGTAAAAGAGAGAGAGAGAGAGAGCAGCATCGGCGGTTGGTTGACGGCACAGGCGGGGGCATCGTCGAGAGAGCTTGACGTGTGAGCGGCTCTGTTCTTGGGTTGAAAAGCAGGGGAGCAAAAACAAGGTGGGGCTCGGGGATTTGGGCTTGGGCGAGGCGACGAGGAGAGTGAGGCGATGCGGTGGTGGTGAGATGATGGCGGTGAGGTCGAAGGGTCGGAGAAATGGAGTTTTGGTGTGATGAAGTTAATGGGTAATGGCGGAGGTGGAGAAGGCGATAGGTTCGGGAGAGGGATGAGGCGATGAAGACGATGGAGAAGGTGAGAGCGGAGTCGAGGATGATGGCGAGGATGGGTTTCGGCGATGGTTGATGGCAGAGTTGGGTGCGATCGAGAGGAGGAAGAAGGAGACGGGGGAAAGGAGAAGGCGGCTGTAGTGAAATAGGTTTAAACAGTAATAGGGGTTAGGGTTAGGGTTAAGAGTAGGTTTAGGTTTATATAGGGGGTTTTGGGTTATTGGGTATTTGGATAGTGGGTTTGAGGGGGATCCAACAAGAGATTGACCCAAAATTGATTAAAATTGGGGAAAAAGAGATAGATGAGATGAAACAGTCTATTTCTTCATGAAGAACGACACAAAAGAGCAGAAACGAACAATACAATTGAAATAAATATTGGCACCAAAATTGAGTTGAAACAAAAGAACGATTTTTATTAGAACAGGAACAAAATATAGATCTCAAATTGAATACAAGAATACAAGGAATGCAAATACAGCAGAAAAATACAGATACGGGAAATAGGAGTTACACTTCTCCTTGGCAGATTTCTCGCCTAGCACGGTTATCATGTTGGATGGATTTGATGGTGAATATATTGAGTTGGAAACCCTTAGTCATCTGCGTTGAACGCCCTCAGTTCAAATAAATCCATAGTGAACTCCCCTTCATGATCTAGAAGAGCGGTACTTTTCTTCAACGAGAAACCCCACAACTTTCTTTGCTGGTACATCCGACCTTGTGATGACGATCCCGAGTAGTCAGTTCTGAATCTTGCCCAAAGACTTGCCGTACTTCTCCTATACCTGACTTCATTCAACGATGACAACCGAATTAAACCTAAGGCTACTGAATAAATCTTCTTCCACTTCTCCTGCTTTGTGCCGATTGGTCTCCCTTTATCTCCTTCTAGGACTAGATCCAAGTCCTGTTAAACCGATGCTTCATGCATGTCCACCTTCAAAAGATCAAAGTTGATATTGCCTTTGAACTGCTTGATCTTCGTGATTTGATCTGTCATCATCTCCAAGGAACTCGAACAAACCCTTGAACTCGAAGCTCTGATACCAATTGTTAGGGATTTCTACCGAAAATCCCTCTCCAGGATCTTGTTGAGTTATTCGATGCAATCAACACAAACCACAAAGCGCATATGAGATCATACCAAACACACCAAAGCACACAAATTTGTCCTGGTTGGGGCTTTCACCTTAATTAGGGGGAGAAGAAATCCAAGATGTTATTCAACCAGAGAAGATACAAGAATATTACAATTCTCACCACGACCCTCTCTCAAGCCTCACCAGCAAGTACTAGTTATTTACAATTAGAGAAACTCTCAAGCTTCTCCTTCAATGAAGTACTCTCTCTCTCTCTCTCTCTCTTGGCTCTCAATGGAGGTCAATAACAACAATATATAGAGATCTAGAGAAAACCTAGTTTGATATCTTGATACAATAACCATTGGATATTCCTGAAGAGATAACCCTATGATAGGAGCCATCAGATCTGACTTGAAGAACAAGTTGGGCTTCTCACGAATCACCAAGATCCGACCCAAATAACCCACCAGTGCCGCTGTCAGTCGACCGCCACTCAGGTTCGGTCGACCGTCCCCCTCTCGGGGACTTCTGCACCCTATGACCGGTCGACCGCACCTTATGACCGGTCGACCGCAACTTCTGCAACTATAGTTGCTGACTGTTTCCTTGCCTCCACTCTGTTTCCAATCGCCTTTGTCTCTCCATCATCTTATCATCTTCTTATCCAATCTCGTATGCAAGACATAAACCCAACATATAGTTGTGTGGAGTTGCAGCGTTGGGGCATCCACGATAGTGGTGAAGACTATGGGTTTGTCGGCTCACCCTCAAGGGTTGTGAAGGGATCTATGGGTCTCTGTACGGGTCAAGTTATTCATGTTTTATTTCTTGCTAGTAGTTTGTAATTTTTTCAGTACTCTGGGATTATTTTATTAATCTCTAATTAATCAAACATAGTGGTTATATTCCATCTTTTTCTTCAAAAAAAAACTTACTCTAGAATTAATGCTTTTTTCAGTAGGGGTGACCAATAATAATATAGGCTTCTTCTGGAAGAGCTGGTGATGACTCCTCCAACAAATACTTTCGGCAAGTAATGCAAAAAAAAGGAAGAAAAAGAAATTAAGTTCAACCATATTTGTAGCTAGTAAAGATGAAGCTCACCTTGTGAAAGGAATTTACTACGTATAAAGATCATTCGAGAAAGAATTTTGCATTTGGTATTTCTGGTTTTTAAAGTTTTTTTTTTTTTTTGAAGAAAAGGTGGAATCTGGCCATCCTGTTTCATTAATAAGAGATTAATAAAACATACTCAGAGTACTGAGCCAATTACAACATCCTACAGCCAGAATGAAATTACATAAACTCCATCCCGAACTTGGGGGGTGGGACAAAATAAACATAAACTCCACCCCGAACATGGGGGGTGGGACAAAATAAACATAAAATGAACACCGAGTAGCCACAGAGATACATCATATCCTCCCAACAAACCCTGGGGCGGTGGGTATCAAGGAGCCAAGTAGCCGTCAATCGATCGTCGGCCCGATCTCGATCTCCTCATCATCAAACTCCTCTACCTGGAAAACACTTGCAATCCTTCCCATGGAACCTGCTGCTGCCACATTAGCCCAAAAAGAAATAAAATGCATAATGTGAGTCAAATTGCCAGAAATACTATTGCAAAATTTACGAAAATAAAGATTATTTCTGTCTAGCCATAGAACCCAGGTCATTACGGCATAGCTAAATACCATGCTTCTCTCATAGCACCCCTCTCCTTTGCGAACTTTGGGCCTACCCACAGTTCCTTGTAAGTACTTGGGTATTGAGTTGTCCCTAGGGCGCTGAGTACTTCTATGAGTACCGCTTTACTCCTAGGACACTGAAAAAAAAGATGGTCTCTAGTCTCGAGAGCGGCGCTGCAGAATTCATATTGGGAGTCTACACTCGGTTGGCGCTTAGCGAGGTTTTCTCTAGTCAGGATTGCATCATTTAGTGTCAACCATAAGAAAGCTTTGATTTTTAGCGGAGCTTTCGTTTTCCAGATGATGGCAACCCACTTTGGGGTACAGCCCCTAAAATGGATGCGCTTGTACATGGAGCGAACCGTGAACTTTCCGTTCTTCTCCACTCCCCAGGATTTTTTATCGGGACCCTGGGAGCAGCCAACTCCAGTGTTGGAGTTGTAGGCCTGAAGTTCCGTAAGTCTGAGCTGAGAGCCTATGTCAAGCGGTTGTTTGAACGAAGGATTCCAGGTGCCTCTTTTCCAGGCTATGGCCACAGTGTAGTGTGGTTGTCTCGCCTGCTCGTACAAGTCGGGGAACAGGGTTCTTAGCGTGTGATCAGCACACCACTTATCCCACCAAAACCTGGTGAGTCTGCCGTTACCGATAGCTGACTTGACACAGCTAGTGAAGGGTTCGTATGCCTTAGTGATGCCTTTCCAGAACCAGAGAACCCGCGGCTCTATCCTGAAGCCCAGATTTCTTGTTCCGTTCCCATGCATATAACCCTGAACAAATTGCTGCCACCCTTCTCCATTAGGGTGGAACACTTTCCACCACCATTTGCCCAGAAGCGCCCGATTCATATCTCGCAGATCAATATACCTAGGCCTCCATGTATCTTTTTCATGCACGCTTTCTCCCACCTAATGAGGTGATAACCCCTTCGATCCGGGTCAGCCCCTTTCCATAAGAAACATTTTCGAGTCCGGTCAATTCTTTAGATTATCCATCACGGCATTTCAAAGAAGGATAAATAATAGGTGGGGAGGTTTGAGAGGACTGCATTAATAAGCGTGACTCTCCCACCCAAGAATAGGGCTTTGCCTTTCCAGCCTGCTAGCTGTTTCTCAACCCGGTCAATAATTGGCATCCAGTCCACCTTTTTTAGCTTCCCGGATCTTAGTGGCAATCCAAGGTAGTGAATGGGAAAACTTTCTGTGGAGCAATTGAGGATTGTGGCATGTTCAAGAGCCTCTGTTGGAGTCAGGGCAATGGGGGTGAGAGCACTCTTGTGGAAGTTAACCCTGAGTCCAGACCAGGCTTCAAAGCAATACAGAATTCCTTTGAAGATGGTAGTTTTCTCTAGGTTGCCATTACCAAAAAGAAGAGCATCATTTGCATATTGGAGTATAGAGCAACCTTGACGATTGGCTCCCTTAGCCACTAGTGCATTCCAACTTGCTCTACTACACTTGGCCATCATGGATTTTAGCACGTCTGCCACTATGGTAAAGAGGAGGGGTGAGAGCAGGTCGCCTTGTCTGAGCCCCCGTTTGCAAGAGAATGGGTGGCCTGATACCCCGTTTACTAAAATCACTGTCCTGCTGGTGGTAAGGTAGGTGTGAATCCATCTGATTCATCTGTCCCCGAAACCTCTCCCAGCAAGCTCTTCCAACAGACAGTCCCAATCAACATAGTCATAGGCTTTCTCGAAATCTAGCTTAAGGAGGTAACTCTTAGAGTTCGAGGTGTGGCAATGATGGATAGTCTCTTCAGCCGTCGCGATACTGTCCTGAATACATTGTCCTTTGATGAATCCCGTCTGATCTTGACTAATGATACCATCCATACCTTTTCCAGTCTGATAGCGATAGTCTTTGTAATGATCTTTACAAAGCAGTTAAGGAGGCTTATGGGTCGGAAGTCTCCAACTCGTCGAGAATCTTCCTTCTTAAGAATCAGCACAACCTCCGTGTAGTTAAATCTCCCTAGTTTGAGTTTATGCTCGTGGAAGTCTGCAAACACCTTCAGCAAGTCACCTTTGATTTCCTCCCAGAATATCTCACAGAACAGTATCGGGAAACCATCTGGACCTGGGGCTTTATCTTTTCCAAGTTGTTGGACAGTCTTCCAGACCTCTTCCTCAGTGAAGGGTGCTTCGAGGGATTGCAGACTAGGACCGGAGTTGCCCGCATGGTCTTGCCAGAAATCGTGTTGGAGAGGGACCCTGAAGTTCGCTTTATGCCCAAAAAGGCGTTTAAAATGGGATTGGAAAGCCATCTTAATAGCAACGTCGCCTTGTACCATGTCGGAGTCCGAAAGAATCGAGTGAATGAGGTTAGATCTACGTCTGGCACTGGCAACTCGGTGGAAGAATGCAGTGTTCGCGTCTCCCTCTTTGAGCCACGAAATTCTGGACCGTTGTTTCCATTTAGTTTCCTCAATCCTGTAGAGTTGGTCAATTTCTTGTCTGAATTGGAGCAGTCGATTCTGCTCCCCCTGCAGCAGATCCCTACTTTCTTCAATTTTTTCAAGTTCCTCAATTCCTTCTAGAAGGGACTCCTTTGCTCTCCAAATCAACGCAAATCGAGTCCGGTTCCATTTCCTGAGTTTGTCCCTGAGTCTGCCAAGTTTCTCACACCATATAGCGGACGCCTCCCGACCCTTGGTTGGGTGAGACCAACTCTCGTTAACCATATGGTGGAAGCCTTGGATTTCTAACCAAGCTTTCTCGAACCGAAACTTTGACGGATTTTTGGGTTGGTCTTCCCCGGAGGATAAGAAAATAGGCACGTGATCTGATATTGGTTTAGGGCGAGATTGGCCGATGTCAATGGAAATTTGGTCTCCCAGTCCGTGGAGACCAGAATCCTATCTAATTTGGCCAGATTAGGCGCCGCTTGCATATTCGACCAGGTGAAGAGCCTATATGAAATGGGGATGTCCACCAATTTCAGTTCCATGATGACTTCATTAAATGCTTCCCTGTCTGGGGCGCTAGATCCTCTGCCTCTGTGTTCTGAGGCGAATCTAGTAATGTTAAAGTCGCCCCCCACCACCCAGGGGTGCGGCCATTTAGCTTGGATCACTCTTAGTTCTGTCCAAAAGGCCGTTCTAGCGGCAGAAGTATGCGGTCCATAGACCACCGTGATCGTCTGAATCCAACCGTCGGATTTTCGCTTTAACACAACCCCAACCTATTTGGTTATACTGGTTTTTAAAGTTTAAGTTCTCTAGTCTCACTCGAAAAGTGATGCACGCAAACAAAGCCCGTTTAGGATAAAGAAACAAAGAAAGTAAAAAGGATTCTTTTGAAAGGTATGGAGTAAGCTTAAGCTATATATGATTCAGAAATATTCTTTAAAGTACTGTGGGACCAATCTTGATCCTGTTTTCAAAAAGGTTCCAAAAGCATGGTAAAGGAACCATGTCAGAGATATCCACATCCATTTATTTCAGGAGCTATTTAGTGGACTGACCAACTTTTTGATTTTATTTGGTCAAATGACCTAGTTTGAAAACTATTTAGCTAAATGACCTAGTTACTATTTGAATTTTTATAGTACACTTTCTATAGTAATTTCTATAGGATGTGTGACCTTTCTTTAAATTCTAAAAGTTTTTGGGTTTTAAGATAATTTCTGTTTTTATTATTAAAATTTTATTTTCTATTATATAACTTATAAATTAGTGATTAATTTAAAAAAATAACAAAAATTATGTAAAAATTACTTACTTTAACTTGGCTCTGATACCACAATTAGTGTGCGCAGCGTGTAATCACTTGTAGACCTGAAAATCAAAAGGAAGAGAGTCAAAAACTTTAAAATTCTAAAGATGATAATATGGTGTAAAGTAATATTCGTCGAAATAATGGATATTGTCTATTCTGAAAAAATAATAAGGAATGTCGGGAATATCGTCTTTAAGTTCTCTCATATATTCTGATGCTGTCTCATATCCTACACTATTACTATAATATGGGGGTTCTTTGGGTTCTTCCATATGTCTATTTTCTCCTCCATTCTGTTCATTTTCTTCTAGAAATTGTCTGTATGCAGTTGTAAGACTCCAAACATAACTAGTAAATATACCATTTTCATAAAATAACAAAGATCTTTCATGATAAGTTAGTGTGGTAGTGTAAAAATGGCCTGCGGGCCCAACCAGGGCCCAAGACAACTCTCACTCAAGAAAGGTAAAAATAGCAAATCTAGCTCGGCTTCGAACCATCACAGGCTCGGCGCCGAACCTCAAGTGCACCCCCCAGAGCCGGACTCCTCGTATCCGACGAGCCTCAGTTGTCCTCGGTCTCCGACCCGTGACAGCCCCATGAGCCGTCCCCCCCCTCTCTGGCGAAGCAGGGGGTTGACCTGGCACAGCCTAGGCCCTCCGATTCTCCCAGAAGCACAGAAGACCCACGATCAGCCATGTCAGCTCTATACCACTCCTGGTATTGCCACGTCAGCCCTAAAACCCCCTGGGCCTTCTGCCACGACAGGCCCATGGGCTTTCGGGTTCAGACCCGGCCCCCAAGCAGATCCAAACCCGGTTGGGATTCTCTATAAATACTAGACCCTCACCCACCTTTTCAGGTAATCAATCTTTTGCCACTTAAATTCTCCTAGTTATTGCTACTCTCTCACAGAGACTGACTAGATCGTCGGAGGGTCCGCCACCGGGACCAACCCCGGTGTTTCAGGACCGTCTGCAGGTACACAAGACCTCGGATCCGAATCCTCTGATCCGAGCCCAGATCTCCGAACCACTCCGAGGTCGCCACGAGTTCCACCCGGTCAGTCAAGGGTCGGCAGACGAGCAGCATTCTCCTTCAAATACAAATCGAGTCCGAACTCACACCTGGTGCATCCACACGTCTCCCAGAAATAAACCGCATCAGATTGGCGCCGTCTGTGGGAACACTGCTTCAGAAGCCGATCCGAGCCCGACCCTCGAGCGACCTCGATAGCCGAACTCCCATGGCCTCCAGGGGCCAGGAGGCCGCGTCCACCGTCAACCGACGGGGCACACCCCCACCAAATACCAATGCCGGGCCACGCGCATCAAGGCATGGGGATTCCCATCAGGGATCCCGGCAAAGCGCCACCCGTATAGTCCAGCCCGACCTACGAGGAATAATCGTTAACCGACAAATCACCCGCAGTAGGGGAAGGGCCGTTTCCAACCCGGCCCCGAACCATCCACGACCACCACCCGAGAGACGAAGGCCCACACTCAGCCGTATCGTAAGGCAACCTTCTGGCCCGCCCAACAGGGTCGAGGGAGCCCCCCTCACTCAGGAGGAGTTCCAGGACTTCCGAAGAGAAATTCTCAGGGCCCTCCGACGGGCCCCCGGGGGAGAAACACTCCGTTCCCAAACCAGGTCGGACTCCGAGGCCAGCGTGTCCCGACCATCAACAATCCAGCCAGAAGGCAATGACACACTCCTAAGGCGCCTCCAAGGAATGGAAGATCGCCTCGATCACATGGGGGAAGGCGGCCAAAGAGCGGCTCTGGGGTACAGACCTATCCGACCTCCCTTCTCCGCCCCCATCCTCCAGGCAGAAGTACTCCGGGACTTCCGACTTCCTCAGTTCGAGACCTATGACGGCGAGGGAGATCCTGCTGATCACGTGGAGGGCTTCAAAACCCTCATGATGATTCACAGCGCCTCAGATCCCCTGCTGTGCCGAGCCTTCCCGGCCACCCTTCGAGGCCCGGCTCGTGAATGGTTCTCAAAACTCACTCCCTTCTCCATTTACTCCTTCGACCAGCTAGAGGGCAATTTTCTCGCCCACTTCGTCACCAGCCGGAAGGCGGAGAGAACTAGCGCTTCTTTACTGGGGCTCAAGCAGATAGAGGGAGAATCCCTCAGAGTGTTCGTCCGAAGATTTACCACGGAGGCGAGGTCGGTCTCCTCTCTTGATCCAGGCGTCGCCTCTGCGGCCTTTCGGCACAACGTTCGTCATGGACAGCTGAAAGCTTCGCTGGCGAAGAGGCCCCCCGTCGACTTTCCCGATCTCCTCAACAGGGTCGAAAAGTACATCAGGGCAGAAGAGGCCCTTAATCCCGAAGATACCCGGGAGGCCATCATAAAGGGAAAGAGGAAGGTCGGAGAGGTCGAACCATCAAAGAAAGCTCCGAGGGACGCGGGGGCCATGAAGAAGGTCCCGCCGGTCCCCCGCTTCGAGAGATACACTCCCTTGACCCACAACCTATCCGCCATCCTCTTGGAAGTCGAAGACGAAGGCATCGTCCGACTACCTCCCCGACCTAATAGCAACAGGAATCAAGACCAGCGCTTCTACTGTCGCTTCCACAGAGACCATGGGCACGATACCAATCAATGCCGAGCCCTGAAAGACGAAATTGAGGAACTCGTCTCACAAGGGTTCCTCCGACAGTTCACCCGAGAAGGCCGCCGGGATCGGCAAGACGACAGGAGACGGAGACTCTCGCCCCCGAACTATACGACGGCCCACCTCCGTGAACAGGATCTCGGGTCCAAGGGAACCACGGATACGCCATTCATCTTGCACTATGTCCACGGAGGGCCGATAGGAGGAGGGTCAAATACAGCCCGAAAAGCCCTCCTCCAAGAGGCGAATGCTGTCCAAAACAACCCCTCGTCCAAGCCACAGCCGGGGCCAGTCAGCTTCTCAGAAGAAGACCTCGAAGGCGTTCACCTACCCCACTGCGATGCCCTCGTCATCAGCCTCCACGTGGCTAACTGCGAGGTACGCCGAATCCTCGTTGACAACGGCAGCTCAGTTAATATTCTTTTCCTCAAAACCTTCGAGAGCCTCAAATTACCCGGTGGAAAGCTCACGCCCGCCAGATACCCATTACATGGATTCTTCGGCGCCCCTGTCGCAATAGAAGGGATTGTTACCCTCGAGGTCACCGCAGGATCGGCTCCTGTCGAGAGGACCGAATTCATGGACTTCATGATTGTCAACTTCAAGACAGCTTACAATGCCGTTCTCGGCCGACCTGGATTAACCTCCCTCCAAGCGGTGCCTTCGGCCTACCATCTAAAACTCAAATTCCCCACCCACCAAGGGATAGGCGTCGCCCGAGGTAGCCACGAAGTCGCGCAGGCGTGCTGTATGACTGCTGTCGTAGAGGGTGTGTTCCCTCTCGACGCCACTGAACTCGCCACCGAGAGAAATGGCACAACTCCCGAGCCTTTCGACAAACCAGAAGATGCCCTGTTCGACGCCAAGGAGGAATCAAAGTAGTTCCGGATAAGCCGCTCACAGCATCGCCCGCGTCCGCCGCGACGAAGATCTCTTCGCTTAAAAACCCACCGACGTATCTGGGATCTCTTCAGCAATTCCCAGCTCATGGTCAACCAGATCACCGGGGAATACGAGGCCTGCGATGAGTGCATGATTGGAGGCTCGACGACAGTCCAACGACTCCTGGCATCCTTCAGCTGCGCCACAGTTAGCAGAGTCCCCCGGGCACAGAACACTCAAGCAGACGCACCGTCCAAACTCGCCCCTTCCTCCTTCGAGGGTCTCGATCAGACGGTGCTCATAGAAGTCCGGGCGATACGTGCACAAGATGATACCAGCCCCGGGCCACTCCCATCCGAAGATTCTTAATCAAAATGCCGAGCCCCTAACAAAGTTCCTAGAGAAGCGAACATAGGGTCTAGCTTGGCTAATGTATGAAAAAACCCTTTGTAAACTCTCACATGTAAAGGGCGGCTTCGACGACCCCCCCCATCTGGTATGAAAGGAATCCCCCTGTTTCTTTTGTCAAAACTCCAAATGATTCGGCAGATCCAACTTAAAACGCCAAACATCGGGATCGGTCCCCAAACCCTCACACCGGTATCGTCCTCAGTGCCTCGGTAGGCCCAACCTAGCTTCGGGCCAGGGGCCCTCCCCAAGGCCCCGCGTTGATCCCTCACGAATCGAAGAAGCCGAACCGCGCCTCCGCCGACGCTTACCGCATTCCTAAGTAAAGCGAAGGGGAAAAGAGAATTCTTTATTCATACCTTTAGTTGATTATGAGAAAACAAGTAAAGGACCGTTACAGGACCGCTCCGCTCATCTCAAACCGAAGGAAGCTACCATCTTAGGGCCCCGAGGGTCCAACAAAGGGCGGGACCCCTCCAGCCGAACGGCTAAGAGCCCTCTCCTCGTCAAGGCGGTCCACCGGCTCAGCCGCGGTCGACGCACCAGCCACGGAGCTCTGAGCATCCCCCGGTCGCATGCGCTCTAGCAGGAGCAGCGCGGAAGGAACTCCATCCGCTCGCCGACCCACGGAAGAAGATGACGAGACGCCCAGCATCGTCTTATAGCGGTGTATCTCCATCTCCTTCTCCACTATGACATCACGAAGTAACCTCTCGGAGGGGGGCCTCTGCACCGAGGCGTTCGACATAGTATGTCCAAGACCGACGCCTCCTAGGTCCCGTTCCACCATCGCCCTCCTCAGCCGGCTCGCCTCCTCACTCAAGGCCTCGGACTTATTCCGGTAATAATTAAAAGAGGCGTTAGTATCACAAGCCCCCTTTCGGTAGCGAACCAACGTGGCCACCAGGGACTCAACTTTGCTCTGGAGCCACGCCACGTCGGAGCGGCGGGGGTCCGCCTCGGGAAGAAGATCCGCAGCCTACAAGAAAACCGGCCAACTCAAAATGCATAGGCAAGGAGAGCCAGAAAACACCCGAAGTCAAAACACTTGGCCGGTCAAAAATCATTTTTATTCTGAAAATTGAATCACTCCTTACAAAAAATGCGGTGGCCAGTCCGCGGAAGGCAAATACAATCGAGAGGAGAAAATAGAAAGACGAAAATCACACACTTTGTTTTCCCACCTCTGCATCGGTAGGCGGGTCCACGAGGGGGTCGACAGGCGGGTCGGGAACAGCTCCTTCTTCACCGGGAATCTTCGGTGTCCCGTCGACCTCCATATCATACTCAAAGTTCGACAGATCAAGGGCCGGATGGAAGTGCTTCACGTGGCTGAGTGCCTTCGCATAACACTCGTCTTGGGCATTGATCACCAGAAGCTGACTCGTCTTTGTCAACTCTTCCAGCTCCTTGGAAAACTCTTTCTCCCGAGCCGCCATCTTCTCCGCCCATTCCCCCCTCTCCTGGTCGAATGCCGCCTTCATCTCTTGCTCCCTCTTCTGAGAGCCTTCGATTTCTGTCTTCATCACCTTCGTCTCCTGCTCGGCCTTGTCCGCCCTATCACGCTCCCACTTCAAAGCAGCCTCGTAAAGTCCCTTCACGTGGGCCCCCTGCACGGTCGCCTGTAATCACCAAGCACAACTAAGGAAGCCTCCTTTACAAAGTAATTGCGGAACAAGAGAGGTTGACAAACTTACCAGCACATTGGCCTGTGCGAGGCGTGTATACGCCGCGTCCAGGGACTCGGCCTTCATCTCCGAGCGATCCCGGGGGGTCGCCAACTTGCTCGCCACCTCGACGGCTTGCCGCCCTCGGGTCAAACTGTCTCCCTCGCGAATCGACCAATCCGGCACCCACGGTCGCCGGAGCCTCTCCTCTATCTCCGGATCTGCCAGAGGGCCCTTCCCCTTATCAAGATCGGTCTCCCGACCCTGGTCCGGATCGCCCTGAACCGCTGCGTCCTTGACCGTCTCCGAGCGAGTCCTTTTTGCCCTCGGCTGAACCGGGGCCTCGAAAACCCCCTGGGACGACCCCCTCGTCTTCGCCTTCTTCTCAGCCTCCTCCTTCTTCATTTCGCGCCTCCTCGCCTTGATCAACTCAGGGTCCATACCTGTGAAAAAGTCCAGTAAGAACAATGAGCACGGAGGAACAACAAAGCCAAAAAGAAAGAAACAACTACATACATGGATCGGCCGGGCTCAGTCCGGCATTCGTCAAGTGGCCCTCGGTCACCTTCGCCCAGTCGACGCTATATGACAAACGGAGACGCTCAACAAAACCCCACTCCTCGGCAGTCAGGTCCCTCGACCTCGGCGTTTTATAGCTCGGCTTATAGTGATTCCACCGAGTGGGAATATCCCAAGGTTCCTCGCTCTGGATCACCAGATACTTCTTCTTCCACTCCTTGATGGAGTCCGGGTGACCATGAACAAACTTCGACTTGCCCCGAGGCGAAATGTAATAGATACCCTCAGCCGATGAGCCAATCATCATCATCGCTCGGAAAATGTTCAAGCGAAGAGGTACCCTCTGCTCCCCGCACAACAACACGAAGCAGATGATCTGCTTCCAGGAATTGGGCCCGTACTGCATCGGCTTCAAGGACGCCCAGTTCAGCACCTCTCGGACGAACGGGTGAACGGACAACCTAAAGTCGGAGATAAAGGCATCCACGGGGAAGACGCAATACCGATCCGGCAGAGGGTCGGTCGGTCGAAGGGTAGAGCTTGGCAACATGAGCTCATAGTCGGACCCTATATGGTATGACAACCGCAAAGCCTTTAAGTTACCTGCCTCCAGAACGGTCGGAATTGCGTCCATTATCACCTTCTTCCGGCTCGGCGACGACGGTTGGACCCCACACTCCTTATCAGAAAGATCGTTGGGGTACCGACGGAGCGGCTTAGACCGTACGGGTGACCCTGTCGTCAAATCAACGGGCGCCTGACTCGAGCCCCCAATCCTCGACCCCCTCCTCTTCGGAGCCCTCTTCTTCTTCTTGGTCCGTTCAGGGGAGGGGTAGATGATCGCCCCAGACCTATCGGCATGGAGCCCGAGCCCACGCCCTGACCTCCTATCTGAGCCCCTTCGGCTCCCCCTTCCTCTCCAGGAACCATCTGTAGAATCTGAACTTTGGCAGAACTGCCGCCCCCTCCTCCTCAGAATCACTACTCTCCACAACAAAAAGCCTCCGAGACCGCAGCGGCTTCACGTCATACACTGGCTGTTCCTCACCAACAGACTCCCCCTCGAGATCCGACTTCTCCCACGAAGTCAGTCTGGAGGCGGGATTTGCGCCCCCCCAGACGTCGATGCCAACGAGCCCGACTGAGCCCTATCCATCTGTGCCTAAACTAAAAACAAACTTACCAACAAACCGGGGGTCGCCTCGGAAGAGCGAACTTGGTACAGCGAAGGGCAGGAACGAAGACTGAGGTAATTGGGAGATCTGTTAGAAAGAGAATGAGGCGAAATGAGAAGTGGATGATAGGAGGAGAGGGGGGAACATTTATAGAGGGGAGAAACGACTCCTCGATTTCTGCAATTACTGTTCACCGATTGGCGTGTAGTGGCCGCCTAGAAAACCGTGCCACGTCCTCGAAACATGGGCTTCTGACGTCATCCAGTGCCAGGCTGGCAACCAGACACAGGGGTTGGGCCGGATGAAGTGCTCGGCGAATTTTTTTTTTTGTTAAAGACTTAAGGCTACAGGACTCGGCCGGCTCCCCTCTCACCCGCGAACAACTTGGGGCTTACAGCCTCGGCAGCCGAAAACCCCAAATCGTTCCCGGGTGGCAGGAAAGCCACCACCGTCTGCGCCCCAGGTTCCAGAGCTCGGTCGGCTCCTCTCTCACCCTCGAACAGATCGGGACTTAAGACCTCGTCGGCCGAAACCCCGAATTGTTCGAGGGTGGGAGAAAAGCCACCATCACCTAAAACCTTACCAAGAATAAAGATCGATCCGCATATCCGAGACTCTTCACCCCCAGGGCCAGGACACGATGGATGCCCCTCCCGTCCCGATCTTTCTCGGACCAGACATCCGTATGAAAGTCGTCTGACCCGAGAAAGGATCCAGACGGCAGAGTCGCCACCAATTTGAGGCCCCTTGGCGCCCCAACAAAGTTTTCTAGAAGAGAGACGCCCGCCGAAGCAGGCACCTCAGGTGGCCATTGAACCACCCTTGCTGTGATCAAACCCGCTAGGGGAGGGAGAGGTATTTATAGCCTCCCCCAAGACCCGCCTTTATGACATTGGGAAAGCCAATCTACGGAAGCCCATGCGCCACCTACGTCCAGGCTGGCAGCGTCATTCAATGCCCCTAGAAAAATGGACCATCACACGAATCCCGGAAGCACCATCGAGACTCCGCTAAAGCGACAGACCACACGGTTCAAACCTTCCTCTCGGGAAGAATCACCGGCTCCCCATCACCCTTGCCGACACATAATCCCTCGTCATCTCGAGGAGCGGTCGAGCACCAGGGCCTTCTTCTTAGGAAGAATCACCGGCTCGCCATCACCCTTGCCGACACATAATCCCTCGTCTTCTCGAGGTGCGGTCGTGCACCAGGGTACTCTTCTCAGGAAGAAACAACGGCTCGCCATCACCCTTGCCGACACATAATCCCTCGTCATCTCGAGGTGCGGTCGAGCACCAGGGCCTTCTTCTTAGGAAGAATCACCGGCTCGCCATCACCCTTACCGACCCATAATCTCTCCTCATCACGAGGTTCGGTCTGGCACCAGGGTACTCTTCTCAGGAAGAAGCAACGGCTTGCCATCACCCTTGCCGACACATAATCCCTCGTTATCTCGAGGTTCGGTCGAGCACCAGGGCCTTCTTCTCAGGAAGATTCACCGGCTCGCCATCACCCTTACCGACCCATAATCTCTCCTCATCACGAGGTTCGGTCTGGCACCAGGGTACTCTTCTCAGGAAGAAGCAACGGCTTGCCATCACCCTTGCCGACACATAAACCCTCGTCATCACGAGGTTCGGTCTGGCACCAGGGTACTCTTCTCAGGAAGAAACAACAGCTCGCATCACCCTTGTCGACACGTAATCCCTCGTCATTTCGAGGTTGGGTCGAGCACCAGGGTACTCTCCTCCGGAAGATTCAACGATTTGCCATCCCATTTCCATGACCATGAACACTCCTCCCCGGCTAGCTCCCGCACCCCCGCAGGAGTGGGGGGCCTGTGTGGTAGTGTAAAAATGGCCTGCGGGCCCAACTAGGGCCCAAGACAACTCTCACTCAAGAAAGGTAAAAATAGCAAATCTAGCTCGGCTTCGAACCATCACAGGCTCGGCGCCGAACCTCAAGTGCACCCCCCAGAGCCGGACTCCTCGTATCCGACGAGCCTCAGTTGTCCTCGGTCTCCGACCCGTGACAGCCCCATGAGCCGTCCCCCCCTCTCTGGCGAAGCAGGGGGTTGACTTGGCACAGCCTAGGCCCTCCGATTCTCCCAGAAGCACAGAAGACCCACGATCAGCCATGTCAGCTCTATACCACTCCTGGTATTGCCACGTCAGCCCTAAAACCCCCTGGGCCTTCTGCCACGACAGGCCCATGGGCTTTCGGGTTCAGACCCGGCCCCCAAGCAGATCCAAATCCGGTTGGGATTCTCTATAAATACTAGACCCTCACCCACCTTTTCAGGTAATCAATCTTTTGCCACTTAAATTCTCCTAGTTATTGCTACTCTCTCACAGAGACTGACTAGATCGTCGGAGGGTCCGCCACCGGGACCAACCCCGGTGTTTCAGGACCGTCTGCAGGTACACAAGACCTCGGATCCGAATCCTCTGATCCGAGCCCAGATCTCCGAACCACCCCGAGGTCGCCACGAGTTCCACCCGGTCAGTCAAGGGTCGGCAGACGAGCAGCATTCTCCTTCAAATACAAATCGAGTCCGAACTCACACCTGGTGCATCCACACGTCTCCCAGAAATAAACCGCATCAGTTAGGTTGTCAATTATTTCAACATTTATATTTCTAGTTTCTCCAGGATTTATTTGGTTTATTGTTATGATTATTACTCATTGTACACTAAAAAAGAATAATTTGAATTCATAGCAATCATTCATGCTTATTTCTCTATGAAGATAATAAACATAAAAAGCTAGCATTCTATCACTTCCTTGGTAATTAACCATTAATTCAAAAATCGGTGAGGCAATACCAAAATTATTATTATCCATTAGTTCTTTTGAATTTGAACAATAATCAATTATAAAATCAAGAGTAGAGAGAGGCTTCTAAGGATGCCTAAAAAATCAAAGCAAAACGGCCCATCATGCTTCCGACCTAGTTAAACCTCTTTGAGCTGCTCTGTACCAGTAATCAAAGCAAAAATCGGTGAGGTTTTTTGTGAAAGGGAGAGAAAGAAGAGATGATGAGAGGAGATGAAGGATATTAGGGTGTATGTATAGGTTTAATAAGTGGGTGGTTATTATAACCAATTGTCCACTACACCCATTAACACCACTCAATAATTCAAAAAGTTGTATTTCCCTCCTTCCCAAAAGCAACCAGCCGGTTTTCCCTCATCTTCATGCCCAAACACGTACGTCCACGTGCTTGCACTAGCACACACTTCATAATTTTGATTATTTATTTAATTTAAATATATGTATATAATATATAAGATGCATATAAAATTAATTTAATTAAAATTATACTTTTTCATGCACAATTAAAATAGACACACACACATTTCATGAAATTTATTTTGAAAAAGAATACGCTTAAATACGTGCACCAAAAACACGTGCGTAACACCCTAGGACAAAATTGTCATTTCCAATTTTGCGGGGTGTTACACTCCCTTACCCTGACTCCCCTTTTATAGAAGAAGGGATGGCTTTACACCAGATACAATTATTGTTCTCCTTACATCATTGCATACATCATAGATAAATAATTGAGCTAATTACGTCACTACTTACGTTGAAGAAATCTTCACATGCTTCACAATCAGAAACAGTTCCTCGTCACCCTTCTCTTGTTCTTTTCTGCAATAGTCACATGAATGCTGTGGTTCCATCCTCATCAATCTACAGTAGTGGACATCTGTCTCTTCTGTCATTGTCATGTCACCTTTATTCAGGATTCGATACCAGCTGTCAAAGACTTCTTTCTTTGACTGTGGTTGTTTAATTTTTGCTATGTTGTAGATCATTAATTTTTGTGGGTCAGGGCTATCATAGATCCATATGTTACCGTCTCTGTTATGTATGTCCTTCAGTTCACAATACATTGTTCTAAATCCTGTATCTTTTCTTTCTGGGATTAGTTTTTCAAATTCTTCGTTCTTATATGGTATAATACTGGTTGCTCCAAACAGGATTTGTGTAGTCATCCCTATCTTTATAATATGTTCAGCTGGTAGTTCTTCATTATCTTCAAGGAATTCTGGAATAGCTGAAAATACACGGACATATATTTTGGATGCCTTTGTGAGACCAAAATAACTTTTAGCTGCTTTATAAACTTCTTTTGGTAACTGACTAAGTTCTTCACATTCTCGAGATGGATAGATGTAGTGGATAAGTCCTCTTTTGAACAATACTTTCACTGTTTTTGGATTTGCTCCTGGTAGTATGATCGCTTTGTTCATATGTTGTTGAAAAATAGTTTTGATAAATTGGTTGACCTGAGTTGTCTGGCATAATTTCTCAATATATTGTAAAAATAAATTCTTCTTAGAATATTTTGGAGGATCTGAGAGTAAACTCTTTTTGTAGATAGTAGGTTGTATCGATGTGGAGTTTTCCTCTTGTGTGGCTATTTTTGTGATCCCACTTGTATTTTGTGAGTTAATAGGTTCACTCCCTTCGCTCACTTTTTCAATACGTTCTGTATTTATATGTTGGTGAAATATACGTTGAAGACCACATATTTGCAGCTGTAGTTGGTTAAATGTTCATTTTAATTGCTCCACTTTCTCCTTTAGGTAGACTATATCCTGTTCTATATGCTGCACTCTATTTTCCATCATGTAAAAACGAAATTGTTAGCTTCTTGACAAGAAATCTGCTAGGATGTTATCTTCTCCTTTTATATTTTCTACTGAGAAGTCATAATGTGCTAACTCCATTTGCCATCTTATCAACCTTTTATTTGCTATAGTTGGGTCTATTATCTTGTTAATCCAACTCTTTGCTTGTGTATTGTCTGTTTTACTGTGAATTTTGAATGTATTATGAATAACTCAAACCTTTTTATAGATTTTAAGATTGCTAGTAGTTTTTTTTCATTTATGTGATAATTTTGTTGGGTCTGTGTGAACGATCCACTAGTATATTTGGTTAGTCTTTCTTCTTCTTCTCCTATTTCAATGAATTTTAATACTGCTCCCCAATTATTTTCACACGCATCTGTTTCTATTATCCATGAACATTCTTTAACAGGTAATCTTAGCTTATGTAATTCTGAAGTTTGTTGTTTTAATATTTTAAGTCTTTCTTCATCCTCTCGTGTCCATTCCCATTTCTTAAACTTTTTCAGTTTTTGCTTTAATATTTTAATTCTGAAGTCTGTTTCTAGTGTGTGAAGCGTGTAATCACTTGTAGACCTGAAAATCAAAAGGAAGAGAGTATCAAAAACTTTAAAATTCTAAAGATGATAATTTGGTGTGAAATAATATTCGTCGAAATAATGAATATTGTTTATTCTGAAAAAGTAATAAGGAATGTCGGGAATATCGTCTTCAAGTTCTTTCATATATTCTGATTCTGTCTCATATCCTTCACTATTACTATCATATGGGGGTTCTTCGAGTTCTTCCATATGTCTATTTTCTCCTCCATTCTATTCATTTTCTTCTAGAAATTGTCTGTATGCAGTTGTAGGACTCCAGACATAACTACTAAATATACCATTTTCATAAAATAACAAAGATCTTTCATGATAAGTTAGGTCATCAATTATTTAAGATTAAATTAAGATTAAATTAAGAGTTAATTAGGATTAAATTAGGAGTAAGTTTGGAAAAAAATTATTGGACGGGAAAAGATATTTCGTCGATTTTTTTATTTTTTTAAAATATTTTTTTCGAGAGACGGGAAATCATTTCCAAATTTTTTTTAAAAAAATAAATAAAAAATTCCAACAGACGAGAAATCATACATAGTCTGTTCAATTTCTAATTTCAAAATTTTTTTTTTGGACGAGAAATTATCTATCGTATGTTGATTTTAAAGTTTGAAAAACCTCAAAGTTTGGATTTAAATGACTGTAGCAGAAACTCAAAATTTCTATTTCTATATACCAAATATCCAAAATTTGGTATTGAACGACTAGATGCTCTTACAAATCTTTTACATTTTTAAAAAAAAATATGTTACCCAATTTTAAATATAGATAATTCTTTTTTAAAGGGCAGGTGTATTATTTATTGCACGCCAACAACTACTAAAACCTTCTCAAAATTATTTATCAACTTCTCATTTTCCGTCTAACTTTTCCAACCCGTGAATAAATTGTAACACCCCGCCGCCCTCAATTCTTCCTAAATTTTCCAAACAAACGGGATCAACTATTCATTGTTGATTGGTTAACTTTTGCGCTAGTTTTCTTCTTAATATTGTTAGTTGGCGATCGAACTTCTTTTGTTGGCCAGGGTTTTTGAGATTTTGATCACAAGATGTCGACCATGTTGAGCAAACTTTTTAACAAACCAAAGCCACAGCCCAATACTCTCACTACTATTGAAACATTAAACGAGGTATATGATTATTATTTTTAATTAAAAAAATTAGTTTTTTTTTTAATTTTTTTTAATTTTTTTAATGGGTTTGTAATTTATGGGTTATGCTTAAATTGTAGACACTTGAGATGCTAGAGAAGAAGGAGGCCTATAACTTGAAGAGGGCTGCTGACGAGGTTGAGAAGGCAAAAGAGTTTTCGAGAGCGAAGAACAAAAGGGGTATTGCTTATATTTCTTATGTTAAGATGATGTGTATGATTTGTTATCATTATATTACAATCGAGGGTTTGTATGATTTTGGTTTATTGCAATTGTTTATGTTTATGTTTATGTGTTTTTTTTTATTTTCGAGAAAGTATGCTCAATTTCTTCACCGAAGAAGACAGTAATACAATGTGTTAGTAACTAACCCTGTTTTGGAAGCCCGATCGTTTTTGTGTAGAATTTTTTAGGGTGTGTTTGGAAACGGAGTGTTAGGATTTCTTAGGAAAACCCGACTGAGGATCTTGTTGAGTTATTCGATGCAATCAACACAAAATACCAAGCACATATAAGATCATACCAAACACATCAAAGCACACACAAATTTGTTCCGGTTGGGACTTTTGCTTTAATCCGGGGGAGAAGAAACCCGAGATGTTATTCAACTAGAGAAGATACAAGAATATTATAATTCTCACCACGACCCTCTATCAAGCCTAACCAGCAAGTACTAGTTGTTTACAATTGGAGAAACTCTCAGATTACGCCTTCAGTGAAGTACTCTCTCTCTTAGCTCTCAATAGAGTCCAATTACAACAATATATAGAGATCTAGAGAAACCCTAGTTTGATATCTTGATACAATAACCATTGGATATTTCTGAAGATATAACCCTACGATAAGAGTCGTACGATCTGACTTGAAAAGCAAGTTGGGCTTCTCATGAATCAGCAAGACCCGATCCAAATAATCCATCAGCGCCGTGTTCAGTCGACTGTCCCCCTCTCAGGAACTCCTGCATAGTAGGGCGGTCGACCGCACCCAGGACGATCGACTGCAACCTGCTGCTGCTACTGCTGCTGACTGTTTCCCCTTGTTTCCACTCCGTCTCCAATCGTCTCGATTCCTCCATCGTCTCATCGTCTTCTTATCCAACATAGCATGCAAGACATAAACCCAACACGGAGTGGGGTAAGGATTATTGAAGTTTTGTAAAGTAATGTCTCAATATCTAGTTCTCCTTACTTTGCACTGGACGGGGACCCATTTGGATTTGAGAACTTAAGATAACTATAGTTATCGCAACTTCTCTAAGCCCAGATGTTGAGATGCCAGAGGTACATGTAGTTAATGGAATTAAGTTAACTATAACTGGCTAGCCAAACAACAAAAAGGTGGTGTTAACTAAAGTTTTTAGTGTAGGTAGAGGTGTGATAACAAGTTAACAGACCTTCATGTCTACTTAAAAAAATAAAAATTTGGTTGGCATAACTTTGTTCTAAAACATTGTAACACACTCTTAAATGTTGTCTTCTGGTTGCTGGATCCTAAAAATCAAGAAAAGTTGATGAGGATACTTTGGACACAGGGATTGGGGTTAGTGCTTATGTTGACAAATATAAAGATGCATTGTCAAAGGTCTCTCTCTGGCTATTCTGTCCTTGGATTAGTTCCTTGTATATGTAGATTCGGTGGTCTCTTAACGCTAGTTTTGTGTGTTCCTTTCCATTCAGTGAAACAAAATGCCACTAGGTGATGTGAACATGTAGTTAATTAGTTATTGTGCGCCTGAGACACATAATTGTTGTACATGGTTTGGGTTGATAAGGATGAGAAATTTGATCTATCATACTCGAACACATCTCAAATTGATTTAGCATATAAAGATCATTTTCTGGTCAACCAATTTATCATTTAATAAATGGGTCTAGCTAGGGCTGGTCCTCTTGACGACGCCAATCGGCCTGTTTTCAGAAAGTTTCATACTGAAAGTGTTAGTCCTGGTGATGAGAGTGTACCAGATTCCTGGAGTTGTGTTTGAGGTGGACTGGTGAGGAGGATAAGTTTAAAGTAGACTGGACCTAGTCATATTCTAACACCTCACTAGTTAATATACATTAGCGTGTGCACGGGGTAGGTTGTGTGGGTTTCTAAATATGAAGGGTGTATTACATATTACTTGCAGTATGTTTCTAAAAAATATCATTAATTTTGGCACATCTCTTCTTATTTTCTTCAATTTCTATGATAAGTGGTACACTAATCTTATGGACGCAGAACATTTCAAGTTTTCACCTGATGTCAGAGTTGGGGATACTGTCAATCTATCACTTCTTTATCTGAGTATCAGAGTCAATACGTATCTGATTTTCTTTTTCCAGTAATAAAATGTAAAACAAAAAAAAAACACCCTCAACTTTGTGCCTTTTGAATGTGAAATTTCCTGCCACTGTAAGCTAAAATTTCGAAGTTGCAGAAGGGCCGAGGAAAATTGCACTTGTATTCTAACAGAAATTAACTACAACAAATACCCGGGTCAACTATTTTTTTCAGTTTATGAAATGGTTTCATGAGGGATTACATTCTGCCGATGATCCAAGGCTCACATTCGCTTTCCACAGGTGGACAGTTTCGCATGAAACTGTGAAATTATGTGGAAATGGCGTGAGCCAGCCAGGTCATCATAGTAAATACTGAAAAATCTTTCTGAAGTGAGAGGAGGGATTGACCCACCTAAGTAGTGGGTAGTTATTTCTTATGACAACTTAAGTTCAAGGCTCCATAGTTGAGGTTTATTTTTTATATTTATATAAAATCAAGTTTTAGCCAAGCTAGAAAGATCTAGAAGCATATGTTTGATCTTCATATATGGTAACATATTGTTTAACCTTTGAATCTGCCTACACTTGATCCCTTC
This sequence comes from Hemerocallis citrina, assembly GCA_017893485.1. Lineage (NCBI taxonomy): Eukaryota > Viridiplantae > Streptophyta > Magnoliopsida > Asparagales > Asphodelaceae > Hemerocallis > Hemerocallis citrina. The sequence goes on along the minus strand of CM030364.1, from coordinate 17,757,818 downwards.
TCCGTGGAAACGGTTTATCAGTAGTGTGAATATAAAAAATTAAAGCCGTAATCGAGAACATTATCTGAAAAACGTTTGTTAGGACCTTGCACTTGTAACCGTACTTCTAATTGGTTAAATTATCTGGGCTAATTCAAGCTTGCTCCTTCACTGCATTTTCTTTACTAAAACTCTGCAAATTGTTGAAAGTTATAAAATTGATCTAATACATCATGTTGTATGCTATTAGGTGTAGTTCCCTTCCCGGTTCTTCTAGCACTGCTAGATTTTTTTTCTGTTATATGTGTCAGTAACTTCTATCAAATGAGAAGTTTGAACTTCTGCATAAATTTCCATGTTTTGATACAGTAGGAGCTCATTTAGCTGTTCGGCTGGAAATTTATGTTGCAGCCTTGCAAATTTTGAATTGAACCAAGTTACCAATTTTCTTGTGTTTCTTGTTTGTGAAATAGCTGCAATACAATGCTTGAGGAGGAAAAGGAATTTTGAGCTGGAAGTTGAGCAGCTTGGGAATTACCAGTTGAGAATTCATGATCAGGTATCTTTCTCATTGTATTCACATTGTCCAGAATTAGCACGCTTGCTTCCTTGCTGTGTATCCTTTCTATATTAATTCTTTTATCCACTGACATGTTTGTTTGATGGTTTTTATTTCAGATCATACTTTTAGAAAGTGCGAAAGCTACCACAGAAACTGTTTATGCATTAAGAACTGCAGCAGCTTCAATGAAAGCTATGCAGAAAGCAATGTGAGTATATTCTTTCGAAGTTTGGATTTTATTTTCACTTTTCTTTCTTGATATCTGGGTCTTATATGGGACGCAGATACGTACATTCTTATAACCTTTCTTTTCATCTCACGGTTATCTTTTCGCCTCAAACATTGTAGAGTTATTTTTTGTGGTTCGGCATCTAGCTGATATTCTCTTGTACCATGGTTTTCTTTCCGTTTTAATGTTTCACCCTACATTTTGATCTTCATTGGGTATGAATGCCCTTAAATAGATTACAATGAACCTTAGTTTCTTTCTTGTGGCATCCATATAAGGTATTATTATGATACCTGAGATACTCGAGTGGTCTCTTTTGCAATTTGCAGGAAAATTGATGATGTTGATAAGACAATGGAAGAGATTAATGAGCAATCAGAGAACATGAAACAGATACAGAAAGCACTTTCTGCTCCTATTGGTGCAGCTGATTTTGATGAAGTACTCACAGTTTTCTTATAACTATTTTTACAGCTTTTTCCTGATTCAGTTTCTAGCTTCTGTTTAGTTACTAATACATTTTTTTACCGTAGGATGAGTTGGAGGCAGAACTCGAAGAGCTGGAGGAAGCAGAATTCGGGGAAGAGCTTCTCAAGCCTGCTTCAACTGCTCCTGCTGTCCCAGTGCATGCTGTTCCAACTGGTAGACAACCAGCTCGTCCTGCTCCCCATAAAAACACAGCCGAAGAAGATGAACTTGCAGCTTTGCAAGCTGAAATGGCTTTGTAATCAGGTATACCTTTGAACTATATCTCATAATTAATTTAAGCGAGAGGCATTTTTTTGCATGTTGTGTTGAAATAGTAATAATTGACATTTTTTGATGTTCTGTCTCTATTAAACTTCAGTTAGAATTCGGAAATGGATAATTGCTTCTATTTGTCAAATTTGTTGCGAATTCTTCTCCTCTTGGTCATTGTCCATGTTGTCATTGCAATCCTAAAGTTCACGGCTATAATGAATACCCGTGTCGTATCGTACTTGCACCCCATACCCGTATCCGTGCTTCATAGGGTGTTATGCCTAATTGGGTGATGATTATATCATAGGAGATAGTTGAAGAATTTTCTTCCCCCTAGCTGCATTTCGCTTACTAGGAAAATTCAAATTGATATCCAATTCATGTCTGATGGCTGGGTTCAGTTTAAGTGAATTATAGTTTAAACAACTTCTTTTATCATGTTTCTCTTTGGAGATTCCATTTCATATCCTGGCCTACTAGCATGTAATTTATAATTTAAAATGCTCTGTTAATTTTTACTGGCTTTAGGTTGTCTAATTGCTCTACTTTCATATAAAAAGAAATTACCAAATTATTCCTTTGCTTTGAATATTATGAGCTGTTTTTTGTATCTTCAACCTGATATTGGTGTATCTTCTTCACAGATGCAGGTCAATGATTGCTTACAACCGTCGCTTCTTTGTAAAAATATAGTATTAGTTAATGATGAGAGAGCCAAGCTTTTCCACATTGATAGATAACAATCTTAAATCTGTACTCTTTCCTGGATATGATATTAGTGGAAGAAATAAATAATTTTACCATTTCCCTTTTTACTTCTATATATGATTTGAAGTGTTTCATCTATATGCTAATAGTTTTTATTGTAAAGCCAATCCTCGATATGTATGGTTTAATTGAAGGCTAACTGCTAGGTAGGTACTTAATGGCTATTGCTTTCGTGCCTGATGGTTATCTTGTTGCGAGTTCATAAGACTGGTGTTTTTCTTCCAAGGATAACCAATTAATAATTCATATTAAATTTTATATTCTTTAGTATATAAATGTTTACAAGTCCGAAAGTTTTGGGCAAGTTCTGTGAATATGAGTCTGTTGAGCATCTGTAGTCGTGGAGACCCAAATTTTGGATATTTTACAAATAGAAATGAAAAAAATGACTTTGCGATGTAGTCATTGAATGCCAAAAAAATGAGTTTTTGGACTTTTTATAATCTCAGACGAAAGATTATTTTTCGTCCGACGTAAAAAAAAAATTAATTAATTAATTCCTAAAAAACTGTTAATTTAATCCGAATTATTTCTTAATTATTATTTAATTAATATTTAGACCTACATTTAACCCATACAAATGCTCTATAGGGTGGCTGTATAGAAATTATAAGGTGGAAATGTATGGGACGGGGCATCATCTCCCGTCCCAGCACATTTCAGTAGGGGTGGGCATCGGTCGGTATCCGACCTAATATGGACCATCCACCACCGATCCAAAGAAGATCGGTTTTTTAATTTTCTCATCAGCAACCAATCCGAACCTTAATTGGATTGGTTTCCATGAAGCCGATTAAGCTCGGTTTGGATTGGATTGGATGGTCGGTTTGGCGTGCTACTTTTCACCTTCAACATCATTCATAATTTTGTTTAAATTTAAATGATCAACTTCAATCAAACTTAAGAAACAACCTGCTATTTGTTTTTCAGAAATGAATTTAAAATAAAGATTCATAAAACCACAAGTTGTTAATGAATTTTGCACTTTGTTTGAGATGGTGACATTTAAATGAGTGAGATAAACTGCTTTTTCACTTGCATACTTCTGTAATCTTAGTTTATTATCATAAAAGAAACATCAATAACCATAGCTAATTGAATTTCAGGTGCAATAAAAAGATTTAGAAAATAATTTTTGCTTGAGTTTGATTAAAGTAACTACTAAATGTTACATCAACTTTATGATTCTATTAAGTTGGGTCACACTGTAAATCAAGCATTTCTCAACAACATAACACAGGATTATGGAGAACCAAAACATAGGTAGAACAACTGCTCGGTTTGTATTAAAGAAATTAAAAAAGACTGTTTGTATCTCAAGGAAAATGAGAAATGACTATTTGTATATTCAAGAAATTAAAGGTAGAACATATTTTTTATAGAGGTATGGTCGGTTCGGTTTCATCGGTTATTTGAAAGCCTCATCCAACAACCGAACCGGTCCAATTGGTTATTGAAGATCAAGAACCGATCCAATCCAAACCCCCAATTGGTTCGGTTAAAAACCGGTCGGTTCGGGTTGGATTGGTTCGGATTGGTCGGTTCGGATAATAGTTGTCGACCCCTACTTTTCATATTCCATTTTTTTTATAAAATGGAACGGAACGGGAAAAATCCCTCGTCCAACCATTTTTTAATTAAAAAAAATTAAAAAAATCAAGGACGGTAAATAATCTATTGTAATAAAAAAAATTAAGAGATGATAGATAATCTTTTGTCCGATCGAACGGACGAAAAATTATCTTTCGTTTGCTATATTTTGGCAATTGCCATTTCGTTTGCCAGATATAGCCGACTACTGTAGCGGCGAAACCCAATTTTTGGGGTAAATGACCAAGGACTACAGCGCTATTTTTTCCAAATTTTGGAAAATTTGGGCAAATGGCAAACAACTACAGATGCTCTAGGATCAACTATTGGACGGACGAACCTGAGCTTCTATAAGCACTAGAATTGATTTAAATCCTTTGCCGAATATTCATGAGAAATTTAATTGTACACTCATAAGCAATGGTGAGCTAGGACCTTCAAAGAAAACTATGCACGACTACGATGACACAGTACAAAAAGCATACACATTTTTTTTCCGGATTTAACAATATCCTTCTTTTCTTACCAGCCAATCATCAATGGCTTTCACGCTTGGTTATTAAACCCTACATTTCTTAAGATAAGAATTTACTATTCGTAAAATAACCAATGCATAAAACTGAATACTGAAAACATATACGTAAGACGCAGCAAATGTAATACAATCTCATATAAATTTTCCACGAGGAAGAGATATACTACGTCTGATTTCTGTCTCAGCTGTTTTGCCACCTTCCTTCACATTGCGAATTACACTATTTGGTGGTTTGTTCTCAGGCTTCACTTGAGATTGCTCCACTGTCTGATGAAAGTTTCTGAACAGTAAAAATATAACATCAGCCACTAATTTATGCAGAACATCTTCATATTTGGGAAAATGTATTACTAGAAGATATTTACCTTAGTTCTATGTTCTGAGAGATTCTTGGCACATAATGTTGAAATCGTTTATCCCTTATACTTTGTCTGCAGTCATTTTCTGTTTCAGAGAGATCCCTTTTCTTTCTTTCCTCTGACCTCCCTCCATTGTCTATATCGAACTTTTTACTGTCTGTCTTAAACTTCCGAATTGTGGGTGCGGGCTTGACCGTTTGATCTTCTTCTTGCTCTGTGAAGACTTTCCTTGTGCTTATTCTAGGAATGCTTGTGATTGACTCGCTAACTGGGGAGGCCTTTTCTGGAAAGTGTAATTTTAGCACGGGCCTCTCGCCTATGGTATGTATCCTTGACTTGGCTTTAATGACAACAGCACGGTCAGAGGATAGTGATCTTCTAGCAGGAGATGGAGATCTTCGTTTTCTTGATTTAACAATATTGTCTCCAACGGAGAAAGGAGATTTTGAATCATGCTCTTTATCTGACGAGACAGATGGAAAGCGGGGTTTTCTTTGTTTCCCAGATGAACAGCTTCTGGACTGCGGAACAATGAAGAATCTAGTTTTAGTAGCTTCATGTTTACCTCTCATGTTGCATTAGAATGCAAATTAAATACTAAATCTGTTCATAACTATGAAAACTTTGGTAGCCCTTTAGATACATAATAACACTGCTGAAGGTACCCCCATATTTTTTTTGAAGGTTACCTGCTCATAAGTTCATAACTATTAATACTACAACGCAATTATTATATATAACCAAAAATCATGAACTATCTAACGTGATCTAGGAAAACATGATCTGTCTAATGTTTATAACCAATTGTACGAGGCATAAAACATTTTCAAAAAGTTTAAGCCAACATACTCCCATTTCAGTTTTTTTCAGTGTCTTGAAAACTTGGATGCATGTTCCTAAAAAATTAACACTTCTTTTTATAATTTATCTATAAGATCAAACATACATATTTTAGATACCATCTTGCTTTATTGACACCTAATATTTTAGTGGTTAGTGGTAAGTGGTAACTACCCACTAAGCTCCTGTTTTCACATTTTGAAACACTGCGAGTGTACTAAAACATGACTAGATAATTTTACATATTCAATTATTCTTCAACTAATATGCTTGTCCAGAATCATAAACTGATTTGATCAGCCTCAATTGAGCTCTATATTTAGCTAAACAATGATGTAATAAATATGCCAAATTACCTCGATTTGTCTAGCATTAACATATGCTGGCTGTTGAATACCTTCCAGTTTCATGTTCATGCTGCCAACTTGTTTATGTGACTGTAAAGGTGACGCAGTTGTCAAATTTTTCATCTCCATAGATATTCTGTAAGCATTAGCTTTTGACTGTGTTACTTCAGATTCCTTAACCTCCAATGCTGATTTTAGTTTAGATATCTGCACAGGTTTGAAACACTGCATGTGACTTTCTGCAACTGGAAAAGATTAATCTAAATATAGTTTAATCAAGATCAGTAAGAGGAAACCTCTTCTTTAAGGTCTCTAACTTCACTAGTTTCCTTGTTAGCATGAGCAGTTCCAAGTTCGATTGAGGCAACACGCTCTGCAAACTTAAGTGTGCTTATTGTTTCTCCATATGAATTAATTTCAGGGCTTATATGTACAAACATCAAAGTCTTAGCATGCCCGCCTACAGAGAATACAATAAAAACATCAAAATAAGAAATTAATAGATAATTCCAGCTGAAATATAAGCCAAATTAGACAAAGCTTTGAAAGACGTTTCTTTGTCCATGATGCAGGAAGAGGCATTCATCTATATATTGACTTTACATTTCACTTTGATCATAAAATTTGAGAGAAAAAGAATCAGAATGTGTAGTAAAGCATAGATGTTGATTCTGGCCTATTATTCAATCTAGCATACAGCATGCAAGTCGTAAAAAATTATGTGCTTAAGCATTGGGTAAAAGATAGATCTCATGATGAAATCAAACTACAAAATTAAGCAAATATAAATGAAATATAAAAAAAAAAATTAAAATTACATACCTAAAGCATCTTGCAACACTTGTGTGAGTTTACTATTTCTATACGGAATGTGGGAACCTTTTTGTGCAAGTGCAGAGATGACGTCTCCAAGAGCAGAGAGTGATCGATTTATGTGCTGGGCTTCCTTTAGTCTTTCTCCAGTAGCTTCAGACTTATCTACTCTTTCACTTCCAGCTAGATCTACTAGATGAAGACAACCTCTTAGGACAGATCCGGAAACCAGTTCTGTGCCTTGAACATGCACTGTTAAGACACTACAGAAAGATAGGAAAACCATCAATTAATTTGTGAGAGCTATCAGTTTTATCACACAATAAGATAGTTGGCAAGAATCACTACTGGTCATGTTAAGTTCATGCAATTGATAGAAACCCTCAAAACTTTTTATTGACTCGAGGAAAAATACAGGTGTAAAGATGATAAATTTTGTTTAAGTAACTGCATTCAACTATGGCATAAAGTAAACCAACATAACAGCAGAACTCAGACAGAAGACCTTGTACCTAATTTTGATATATGGTAGGTTACTGAACAACTTCCATAACTTCTAGAGTTAGTGGAGTATTAGGGCTTATATTCAATTACCGTCAACGAGCATGTAAAAGGATCTCTATCTCCAGATTGTTGTTTTGAATCCATTACGTAGCATTGTTCATTAGCATCAGTATCTTGTTCATTTGAGGTGCTTAAATAATCAATGCTTCAAATTTGTCTAACACTGCTTTCGCATTCAAACAAATTCATAAACACAACAGTTATGGTTTCTTTTTATACCCCGCATAAACAGATATCCTCTTTTAGGCTACATTGTTAAAGTTTTATCTAAATGTCTAATAATGACACAAAACAAACAATAGTGTGTATGAGTCATAAGTAGTTCCTTTGTAGTTCAGCCGTTTGTTGAAAATCTTACAGGAACAGCATAATAGTATAATACAATCATCCCCTGCTTCTTTCTAAAAATATGACAAAATCTATAATGAGTTGCCATATTGTAACTGCAATGGTGTAGAAAATTTGAGATTCTGTTTCATTATTAAAAAATTACATTATTTTCCAAAATATTAAGAATAACATCTTTCAATCACCAGGAAGGTAAGTTTTACCTGTGAGACCGACTACTTCTTTCATTTAGCGCAGTAGCACCAACAGCACGATTTCTCTGGCCAATTTTCATTAAATCCAGCACGTCTTGAGTACACTTCACTGAAATCAAGCTTGCGTCTGGAATATTGAGTCCATTCAGTTGAGTATTATTACGTATCTCTAATGTGTGAAAGATTAGGGACAACGCCAATACAAATAGGTCATTGGAAGGCATTCTTGGTACTAACAGTCGATGAAAAATCAATAAATTATAAGATATGCAAGGATATCGTGAGCTCAGCAGGTAAAATATTTCAGCATAATTTAAGATGAATTCACACTTTCAAGGATATCTTTTGTTAGATCCATCGGACACCAAAAGATCCCTCACTTGTTCATTGTATATTTCGATCATTTGAACACTGACATCATAGGTGGAGATATCTATCCTTGACTTGGAAATCTGGAATAGATCGTTCAAAGCTCGATAGTTCACTCCCCATGTTTCCTCCGATGTTATGTCTGGTCCACTCTAAAATTGAAAAAATAGTAAGTAAAATTCCTGTGGAAATTAGGATAAATATTTACTTCATGAAATTTATGAATGTGTATATGTGTCAGTCATGTGAATTAATGGGTTGAGAAACATACAAAGAGAAAAATATGGAAGCAATAAGACTAGATTGAAATACCATTGTATATGTCTTCCCGGAGCCTGTTTGTCCATATGCGAAGATGCAAACATTATAACCGTCCATGACAGATCGGATCAATGGCTGGGTGTCAACAAAGACTTCTCCTGCAAAAACAACCAAATGAACAAGAAATTCTTGAGAGAATTAGAATAGGAGTCTCATACATGTAAAGGAAAGTATTTTATTTTTTTATTTTTTAAAAGAATTTTTATAAAACGTCGAACCCAAAAAAAGAATGAATAACATTTTTTTGTTGACTCAAAGATGGCAAATGCCACCATGTTTCATTAGTGTGAAATAACGAAACAAAACTTCAATGAATATCGTTCACATGGCGAGAAACATTTATAATTACACAAAAATGGTGAAAAGTACATATTGTCATGTCATGAGAACCGAAGGGGCCAACTACAAAGTGCAATTCATTGGGAACCAAAGTGGTCATTGAAAAGAAAAGATGGCTGGTTCAGTTATTTAGGCTTCAACCCCAGTTCATTTAGTTGAAGCAGGTTTATGATAGTAAAGAAGAAGGCATTTTGAACTGGCTGGCAATCAGTTTATTAGTAAACCAGCTAGATCACTATGGTTCAGCTATTGTATTTTATTTTATTTTTTCCTTTTGCAGAATTGTACCACCATTAAGCACCCATTCTGGTTAAACCCGATCAAAGCAGCTAATCCGGTCTGGTTCCGATAACACTGATAAATTGCCCTTAAAAGTATATCTGAAAGATATACTTGTTCTCTTATCACAAATGAAAGAAAACTATCATCTTTTTGAGGTTTGTATATAACAAAATTTGTACCACGAGACAATTCACCACATAAGAAAGGTCAACATACGTTGTGTGATGTTAGCTCCAAATACTTTGTTAAACGAAAATATCTTCCTTGCATCTTTCCCGTGCTTTTGAGGATTGATAATCATAATATTTCCATTTTCACCAATATGGTCAACGGTCGATTCGCCACTAGACTCATTTGTTAAGAAAGGCTTCACTCGACAGTACACCCTAATGTTACCTGCATTAAATTAATAACTCTAGCATGACTCACAATATGTAAGACAAAAATAACAAAGAGCACAAGCAAGTTGCAAGAACATGCCTTTAAGATCTTGTACTTGATTGTATAGCATACGATTCTCCTCGAGTAATTTATAATATGAGGAGGCATTCACTTTTAGACCTTCCATATGCTTTTCTGAGTGATGATGCATTAGAGAAAAGAAATCAAACTAATGTCTATTAGACTAGAAAGAGGCAGAATTGCAAAGATATAACTGCATCTTGTCCTCACCAAACTTCTCAAGATCTTCTTGCCATTTTCTTCTATTGCATTCAACTTGGCTTTTCATTTCATGAAAAGACAATTTTAACTTCTGAAAAAAGAAAAATACAAAAAAATCAGTTTAATATATACTCTGAAAGGAAAACAGATTTAACTGGTATCACGCCTAAAATAATGAGAAGTAAAGCGGTAACATTATGACCAAAAAAAGTGATGAAAAAAATGCTAATTAACTTCAAAGTTCAAACATCCACTTCTTCGAAACGTTTCATTTCATCACATTTATGTGTCAATAATAATGACCGAAATGCAGGCATCTTATAAATTTCATACTGACATACAACATCTCACCACTACATAAAAATAAAGTGGCAAGCACTTGTAGATCAGTTGACAAGACTCCTCACTCTCAAGTAAGCCTTCAACGGAATTAATTTGGGATGTTAGAAAACTCTTTCTCTCCCCAATGTCGGTGGCTATGTCATAAAAAGAGAAAAAAAAAATTACAAATAGTACTTTGGTTATTACAAATAAATATCATACTGCCATTAGTTGAATGGATACAAAATGCTTGTGATGAATTACTTGTCGATGTAAATAGCATTGTCGCTACCTATTGTTTCCGTGGCTTCTCGCTCATTTTAAGGCAATTACAAAATCTAAATAGAAATACATAAACCATAAATAATTTGAGCACACTACTATTCATGGAATATCCAATGATATTCCAAGATACATTAGTAAATGCACATTAAAATCAATCCTTTTATTAAAATTGCTCTGAGAGCTTATCACAATTGCACATGCATACGTATTTGTATGCATGATGCAAGCATGACTCTGCTCCTATAGGATTTCCAAAAATCTGCTAATATGTGTTCGAGCATCAAAGATCAAACTATGAACTCTAACCCTAAGATATGGATTAGGATGCAGAAGTTATATTTTCTTCTTTTTTTTAAGTTTTCTTAGACAGCTCATTTAAATGACAAACTTGTGATCATGGTGCACATAATTGAAAGAATCCAAAATCTTTACTATTTTAATGGGAGAGTTGGGGTTGGTAACCAAACAAACCCTAACTTTGTAACTAAACAAACACATGCAATACACATCCAAACTAAATCCAACAATATATACGTGTACCGCATTTGTCACCCAAATCAAAACATTCAAATATAAACTTTTTTTTATTCGATATATATCCATTTAATTTAATGATTATATTTTTAGTAGGCGTGCATCGCACGTACATTATACTAGTAAATTAAATGGGAATGTAATGTAGTCATGTAAGATGAGCGATATAATTGATATGGAACCTGTGTATCTACAGCCAAATTTAGCTTAAATCTTTACCTCTAGTTGTCTTTGTTGAAGTTCAAGTCGTTCCTCCTTATTTACATTCTGATTGTAGCCACAAACGCAGAACTTCAAGCAAGAACAGGAATCACAACTCTTTTCCTTTAAATGTCTCAAAATATCTTCTAGTAACTCCACCTTCAATGTACTTCCATCCTCATCTTTCATTTTTTTTTTCAGAAGAGATCCAAGCTGTGATAGTAGCAAAAGAAACAGCACCACAATAAGTGAACTCTTAAGATAACTTTGGTATAACATGAAACATCTTATTGATGTTAATTTAAACAATGTAGGTCCAAAAGACTAGTTGACTTGCTATTTACAAGTACATGCCAAATAATACAAATTCCGACAACATTCTCTAAAATTTGTATCTACAATTTTTAGCAATTTATAGAACCGTATACTGTTTGAATTTCTATTTTTTTTTAAAGACCATCCATTTCCATTTTTTGATTCAAGAGCAGAAAGTGAGAATAGATGTTATAGAATCAAAGAATATATTCATGACTGTTTTCTTAGCAAATAACATGTCTCTGTAAACAACTAAATTTAGGAACATGTATTATTTACAATTGATTTAACAATGTCTTTAAGTTACTGTGCTAAGAAAAAGGTCATGCTTCAGTAGTTGTTGTTTACTAGATAGCATGGTCATGCAAAACGAAATTCCTAGCCCTGCCCCTGTAAGGAAATGGTATAATTTTGGAACTTGCTAGGTTTGTATGATGAATACTTATGTCTATCTTAGTATATCATGTGTTAGAATATAAATATTAAAACTCTCACCCTTACCACAATTTCGAAGTTTTGGTCCATCGGTAGGATCATTCACATGGTAATTGTAGGATAATGGCTCGATTCTGGTTCAGAGTGTTTTGGAGTATCTGCAGCAAAAGAAAGTTACAGCATAAGTCGACTGATAGAAGGATCAGTCGACTGTCCAGAGAGTTTTCGAAGGCTAAAGATACAAGCAGCAGCAGAGCAGCAGTCGACTGGCCAGTCGACTGTCCTGCACAAGACCAGTCGACTGGGTAGATGACCAGTCGACTGATGACGGTATTTTGAACTGGATCAGGCCCAATTCGAAAAGGCCCAATAGTTTCCCTATAAATACACTTGTTAGGGTTTTGTAATCGTTGACGAAAATTAGAGATCCCTATTTCGGTTTTGCAGCCGTCATTATTTGTAAGGGTTTGTTTTCGCCCATTGGTGATAATTTGAAGAAGAAGAAACCCCAACCGCCCCGTGGATGTAGGCATGTATTTTGCCGAACCACATTAAATCTGTGTGTCCTTTTGTGTTGGTTTGTTTTGTGTTTTCTCGCTGGTTCTCTCTTTGTATTCCGCATTGATTCTTGTTGGTTTGATTCGTACTCGCGCACAACAAAGTGTATTCATGTGTTAGAATATAAATATTAAAACTCTCACCCTTACCACAATTTCGAAGTTTTGGTCCATCGGTAGGATCATTCACATGGTATCAGACCAACCCAGGTTCGAATCCCACTGGCTACGCAATTTAAATGCGGATTAAAAAAAATACAGCTGCGTATTGTCCAGGTCTCGGCCCACAATTTGTTGGATATTTATCTTGTTTCTTTGGCCCATAAAAAAAATGAGCCCAATTTTCCTAAACCCTTCTACAACTTCGAAGTTTTAGCATAGTGGCAGGACTTTCACATCATGTGTTTGGTGAAAGCAGTGTATAATATGACCAACCATGTTGTTGAATTGAATAATAAATATAGCTAAAAGTTTGATCGACAACTTACAAATATATGGCAAATAAGCACTTACATTCTAGCTTTACCCAAATTACATTGATTGTAGCTTACAAAATACTAGTTACCTGATTTCTCTGAGATTCAAGTAGAACATATAACTGCTTCAATGCCTGATCAAGAACCATATCAACAAGCTGCAACATTTTCACGATAAACGTTACTTCAAATTTCCAAACTTGAAAATTTTCAACTATTAATTCCTACCAATTCAAGAACCTTACCTACCCTTGGATTAATTATCAACTCATCAACCACCACCCCATTAAACTCCTCAAGAACCCTCTCTAAAAGTCCTAACCCAAACTTGTCAAAAAGCGCGCTAGCCACGCCCATCCCTTTCACCTCCTCAACCAACCCCTCACTCATCACCTCCACAACCTCCTCCAACTGCTGCTCGCATCTCAAAGCACTTCCACCACCCTTTCTCGACGACACGATCCTCACAGTCCCACCGAACCTCCACACTCCCACTCCTCCTGCCAATTTCCACTCATAATATCCTTTCAAACACAATATACACTCCACAACCTTGCTGGACGATCCTCCCTACAACAATTTTAAAAACAGATAAAAGAATCTCTCGACAAAAACATTCACCAAATGAAACTTCAAACAAATATCAAAATTAACCTTTTCAAGATCCGATGCTTCGAATGTCAACAACTTCATCTCTGAAACTGCATCAAGAAAGTTCCTCATGTTCTCGAAGTACTGGATCGCAGACTGAGCTGCTGCATCCGTTGACTGGATGCTGATTGCCGGACTCTCCACGATCTGAACTGCATCCATTAGAATCAAAGAACTCGAGTTCCAAGTATACGAAACTAATTTTACCTTAAAAATCGCGCCGGGATTGATTCTGTTGAGCACATTGCAGAGGATCAGTCCGTTTCGTAACGCGAGACAGAACTCTTCCTCGGATGGATTATCTCGAAGCGATTCGGATGCGGATTGATCCATCGTTCTCAGCCATTCTGATGCTTGGAATCTTCTAGAAGCTTCGCAATGCAAATCGAGAACCAGTGAGTTTTTTGAATAGATTGGGAAGGAGAGGGATGAGGTTTGAGTTTTGAAGTATACCGGATTCTTCGGCTTTTCGGAGAGCGAGCTCGTCGTCGTTGATGACGTCACCGATGGAGGTTGACATTGATGTTGGGGGGGGGGTAAGGTTACCGGTTGAGAGGTGAGGGGGTTCTCGTGGGAGGGAGAAGAGTTTGAAAGTTGAAGAGGTGAGAGAGTGTCTGTGAGACTAGTTAATGATGAAGAGAGGGGTCTGTGGGATTGGATGGTGAGGATGTAACAGGGAACATGGGAAATAGCGAATGGAAATCTAACACGTGGAGCGAAGGAGTGGGGGAGACCTGCTCGTCTTACGAGGCTATTCAAAATCGAAAACGATGTTCAAATTGTGAGGTTGGACTTTTTAACGGGAGACTAGAGTTCCGTTTAGGATATTTTGCACTTATTAGTGCTCCGAACTTTGTTATTTACATATTCATTCCTAAGAAATTGATATTTCTATTAGGGGTGGACAACTATTATCCGAAGCGACCAATCCGAACCAATCCAATCTGAACCGATCGGTATTTAACCGAACTAATTGGGAGTTTGAATTGGCTCGGTTCTTGATCTTCAATAACCAATTGGACCGGTTCGGTTGTTGGATGAGGCTTTCAAATAACCGATAAAACCGAACCGACCGTACCTCTATGCATAAGTCCATAAAAAATATAGTTTTCCTTTAATTTCTTGAATATACAAATATTCATTTCTCATTTTCTTAGAGATACAAACAGTCTTCTTTAATTTCTTTAATACAAATCGAACAGTTGTTCTACCTATCTTTTGATTCTCCATAATCCTATGTGTTATATTGTTGAGAAATGTTTCTTTTACAGTGTGACCCAACTTAATAGAATCATAAAATTCATTTAGTAGTTACTTTAATCAAGTCAAGCAGAAATTATTTTCTAAATCTTTTTTTTATTGTACCTGAAATTCAATTAGCTATGGTTATTGATGTTTCTTTTATGATAATAAACTAAGATTACAAAAGTATGCAAGTGAAAAAACAGTTTATCTCACTCATTTAAACGTTATCGTCTCAAACAATTAGTGCAAAATTTATTAACAACTTGTGGTTTTATGAATCTTCATTTTAAATTCATTTCTGAATAACAAATAGTAGGTTTTTTTTAAAGTTTGATTGAAGTTGATCTTTTAAATTTTAATAAAATTATAAATGATTTTGAAGGTGAAAAGTAGCACGCCAAACCGACCATCCAATCCATGTTGGAATTAATTTTTGCAGTTTTCCGGGCCGGATTCCAGCGAGCTCCGGCCACCGGTGGCACCGAAAAGTGAGTGGATTGCGATCCTCTCGACGAGTACTATTCCGTAGTATACTCACTTGCCAAAAACTAATTCCGTATGAATGAGAAATGTTGATCCAAAGTTGGGTACTTGAAATGTACTAACTTGGCAACTCGGAGAAAATAGATAGTCCCATATCGGAAATTGGAAATGATTTTGTCTAGTATATATACTAGAAAACTGGACTAAAGGGCGTGGCCCGGGGGTTACCACTAACGTGTAGTGGAGAGAGGACTTAGCCAAAATGACAAACACACGCGCGCGCGCGCGCCCGGCCCCGGCTTGGCTCGGCTCGGCTTGGTCTGGCTTAAATTTTTTATTTTATTTTTGCCCAGACAACCTCTTCCCCTACTGAACTGCAAAGGCTTTTCAGATTCAGTAACTGGGGCCATTACTCTGTAACAGCAGAGTAATGGCTCACCAGTTATGAATCTGAAGAGTCCCCATTACTCTGCTGTTACAGAGTAATGGCAGCTACTGAACAGTCTCCAGTCCACCTTTCTTCTATAAATCCAGACAGAAGTCTTCTATACAGACATACAGATTTTTGACATTTTCCTCTCTTCTTCCTCTGCTCTGAGTCAGTGTCTGTCAACTGAGAGTACACACAGACAGCTGTTCGTTGTCTCTGAAGCAAGGGTGCTGCATTCTTCAGAGAAGGTACAGTTGTATCCTGGGAAGCAATTCGCCGGTAATCGTCACACTACGGGGCGAATTCTGCTTTAAGGACAGAGATTCTAAAATCTCGACTCTGTACAAGTTATTTACTTACTGTTTTTCTTCTTGTCTTGGATTTCTTCACAATTTTGTTGGAGTTTCATATTATTTTACATTCAGGTTCTAACAATCCAAACCGAGCTTAATCGGCTTGGATGGAAATCGATCCAATTAAGGCGCGGATTGGTTACGGATGAGAAAATTAAAAAACCGATCTTCTTTGGATCGGTGGTGGATGGTCCATATTAGGTCGGATACCGACCGATGCCCACCCCTAATTTCTATATTTATTCATTTCTAACGATATGGCGTATATACATGACTCATTCCTCAGCTTAATTACCAGTCAAGAATATTATGCAATCTTTAATAGTCTCAAATGTTTTGATATTTATCTTCAATTTCTTTTCACACTACTTCCAGTTTGCTAGAACTACTATCTCATTTGGAAAGAAAAAAAGTGTATCTCTATATATCTCATCCTCTATGGAATTCTTTTTATTACATGTCAGTTTTTTTAAAAATATTTGCACTTATAGGACAGTTGTCGAAGCATTTGTATTTATGGACTCAACAACTAGACTCGTCATTCCCAACGGCGAGTTTAGTTGTTTCATGCTCGCCGTTGGGACACGGCGAGTTTAGTGGTAATTTTTGAGAAACTCGTTGTTCCCAATGACGAGTTCAGTTCAAAAAAATTCAACGAAGACTCGTTGTTCCCAACGGTGAGGACATTTATACTAGACTCGCTGTTGGGAACAACGAGTTTAGTTCAAATTTTTCATTGAAGACTCGTTATTCCCAACGGCGAGGACATTTACACTACACTCGTTGTTGGAAACAGCAAATTTAGTTCAAACAAAATTATATGGAGTTTTTTCCCGAAAATTCACTAAGTCCAACAGAATGTTTCACTCTCTGTGAAATTTCCTGCATCCTCGTCGTTCCCAGCAGTGAGTGTAGTATAAATGTCCTCGCCATTGGGAACGGCGAGTCATCTTACAAAATTTTGAACTAAACTCGTTATTCCCAGCAACGAGTCTAGTATAAATGTCCTCGCCGTTGGGAACAGCGAATCTTCATTGAAAATTTTGAACTGAACTCTTTATTGGGAACGGCGAGTTTTTCAAAAAATTAGTACTAAACTCGCCATGTCCCAACTGCGAGTATGAAACAACTAAACACGCCGTTGGGAATGGCGAGTTTAATTGTTGAGTCTACGAGCACAAATACTTTAGCAACTGTCCTCTTTCTGCTTGCTATTGAAAGAAGAACTATGAGAGAAGCGTGGTATATCGCTATCGCCGCAACGACCTGGGTTCTTTGGCTAGACAGGAATAATTATTATTTTCGCAGAACTTGTAATAATATTTCTGGTAATTTGACTCACATTATGCATTTTATCTCATTTTGGGCTAATGTGGTAGCAGCAGGTCCCAGGGGGAGGATAGTGAGCGTTTTCCAGATTGAGGATTTTGATGATGATGAAGTCGAGATTGGGCCAACGATCAAATGACAAACAACTTGGCCCTGACCATGGATAGATACCCACCGCTCCAGAGTTTGTTGGGGGGATATGATGTATTTTGGTTAGTCGCTTGTGTGTTGCGACCATTCTGGTATTCTTTTGCCCCACCCCCTATGTTTGGGGTGGAGATTATGGTTTTCTTGTACTTTTGTTATGATTGTAGGACCTTGTATTTCGGCTCAGTACTCTGAGTTTGTTTTATTAATCCCTTATTAATGAAATAAGGTGGCCATACTCCACCTTTTTCTTCAAAAAAAATAAAATTGTCCTCTTTCTTCAAATATTTTCAAAAGTGTCTTATAAAAAAAAATTCTCCTCTATACCCTCTTTCATATATAACAAAATAATGAATCTTTCTTTCATATGCTCCTCTGGCTAATATTATAAATGAATAAGCAGCCTTGGCACTCGTGAAAGTTTTCCTAAAGTATCACTCGTTCGGCACAAAATCCTCACTCGAATGAATATCCACATTGTTCAATATAATTTACATGTCACAAAATATATGCGTATGTAAGATCATGAGGTTTGAACATGTTTTGCTCATATATATGTGTGTCTCGTTGCTTCTATGCTGAAACACCATTCATTTCATAAATACATGATGAATGTGCAAAATATATTCAAACCTCTTAATTTTACATATGTATAAGTTTTATGATATATATAGATCACATTGAACAATGTGAATCATGCATTTGCGGGAGAAATTCAAGTCAAATTGGTGATACTCTAAGAAAATACGGGGGGTGATCCTGGCGACAGACCCTCCGACGATTAAGTCAGTTACCAGAAGTCAAAGTTGGGTTTAGTTACTGAAATTGTGATTACCCCATAATAATGGAGAGGGAGAAGTTTTTAAAGACCTTGGAGGGTGAGTCAGATAAAAACTAATATGTGATTGAGAAATCAGTTGTTCAATCCATGATTTGGAGGTGATTAGCTGAAAATCCCCCACTGTTAGGCTGTAAGCGAGCCCTGATTGCTGATCTGGGTGAGCTTATGGGCCTGGAGGAGGCCCATGTTCTTCTAACAGGCCTGCTATCAACTTGAAATTATTGTACTGCCCTTGAAAGCTTTGAGATGCATGCTGAGATTATATGACCCCGATCAGTGTAATTTTTACCCACATCAACTAGTAACTGCACATGTGATGCTCGTTTTAATCAAATTTTTTTAAAAGTAAATATGTAGACGCAATCTGTCCTCGAACCTGAGACCCCCTTAACTCGACACATACTCTTTACAAATTATCCCTAGTGACACCAACTTTTGTTTTATATGAGTTACACTTTGTAAATGATTATGTTGTAAATAAATTTGAACTTTGAGGGTATTATGGTAACTAACAACAGTTGAGTAAATGAATGGTTAATATAACTCTCACTTATAAATAAATGATTAGGATTAAATGGTTGATTGTCTACAAATTACCCAACCCAAACTCTCACATTATAGTATTAGATTAGATAGATATAATATTAAAGAGAGAAGATATATTATAAAAGGAATTAGTTAGTACATGCAGGGGCGCACCTAGTTTGGTAAATTAGTATTGGAAACCATTAGAGCACTTCCACCCCTATCGTCCGGGCAAAAGGCAAAAGGCAAGTAAGGGAATTACCGTTCATCTCAAATAGTAACTGCCACCCAAAGTTTTATAGCCCTTTCTACCAACGTGAATAATAACTGCCTTGATAGTTACTATTCACAATTATGTAATTAACCTTTTTTTGTAGATTTGTGATTAATAATATTTTGATATGATAGGTTGAAGAGATTTTTTACAGATATGCAAATTTAGTCTGATTTTGGACAAATACAGAAATTTTGGATGAGGACCATGGATAAAATTTACGGGAATGTTTGCAGATTTTGGACAGATTTGGTAAATTCGGATGACAGTTTTAAAACAATTTTCTATTGATCTGAAAATCTTATTTGATTTAGACAAATATGAAACTTTTAAATGATGATTTTAGACAATACTATTCGATAAGATTCCACCATGTTCTTAACGCACCCGTGTCAATTTTGTATCCACTCATTTCTCCATAAATATGCATCAAACTTCATCTTTCATACTCACCAAAATTGTTGTATTCCTCTCAATTTCAGTAATTTTGTTTCTCATCTTAATAGTTTCAATGTCTTACACTATGAAGGTCATTGAGAGAATTGAGCGAGAGGAAGAAGAACTTAGGCAAAGATGGGCCAATGAAGCAAGGACGACAGCAGCTCATACCCATCAAGTGAATCTAGCGATCTAGTTGTGGCTATGATCGATCAAGAAGGGCAACAATGACGTGGTGGCTCACACACAGGTTGTGCACCGAAAATTGATAGAAAAAGAGTCAACCGGGGTAAGACACTATTGGAAGACTATTTTAGCCCAAATCCATTATACTATGTTTCCGACTTTTGAAACAGATTTAGAATGACTCACCACTTATTCAACAAGATTATACAAGATGTTGTTAACTATGACTGTTATTTTCTTCAAAAGAGTGATGTTGTAGGCATTTTAGGTCTGCTTCCAGAGCAGAAAGTAACATCCGCCTTGCATATGCTTGCATACAGCGGATCTGTAGACCAGATGGATGAGATTGTTATAGCAGACAAATCCACTATCCTTGAGTCCTTAACCATTTTTCGTAATGTCATTGAAACTCTGTATGAGGCACATTACCTTCGCAGTCCAACACTGCGGATTACCATAGGCTTATGCAAAAAGTTGAAGCCCGCGGTTTTTCAAGCATGATTGGAAGCATTAATTGCATGCATTGACAGTGGAAGAATTGTCTGAGTGCATGGAATGAGACTACCAGAATAGAAAAGGTAATAGAACTATCATCCTGGAGGTTGTTGCATCATTTAATGCATGCGTTTGGCACGCCTTCTTCGGTGTACCAGGAGCTCAAAATGACATCAATGTTCTCAATCAATCCCGGGTGTTCAACTAAGTGTTGAGAGGAGAAACAAATCAAATAACGTACATAATGATCAACAATATGTGTACGAGTTTTCGTACTACCTTGCAGATGGAATTTACTCACGATGGACATCCTTTGTCAAAACAATTCAAAATCCATCAACGGATAAAGAAACATACTTTGTTGCGAAGCAAGAGGGTAACCATACAGACGTGGAGATGTGTTTGGGTATCCTTCAAGCTCGTTGGTCAATCATTAGGGGTGCTTCTCGTTTTTTATCAAGAGGTGCTTCAGAGCATCATGATGACATGCATTATACTTCACAACATGATTGTTGATGATGAGTATGATTATGATGTCGAGGAAGAGTACTAACCCGACCCAATGAATACGAGAACGACAATAATTTACGATCCTTCCATAACGAGAACGAGAGAACCCGTGCAACACGATCATTAGGAAAGAGAAGAATTTTGGGCTAATAAGATGCTTGAGAAATTATACCGATATGCAAGATTTTTATATTCACTGTAGACGTCCATATCAGTGAAGATTGTTTCTTGCTTCTTATTCTGTGTAATCTAATTATCAGTGATGCTTGTTTCTTGTTTTCAATAAAAGACAACAATAAATTTGATTTAAATTCAAGCACAATTTTGGGCCAATAAGTGAAGCTTGTTTCTAGCTTGATATAAATTTTTTTAATAGTTAATGTAGAGAGTGAAGAAGATTGATATATTTATAGGCAAAATTTTTAGATTCTTTCCCCATTTTTTCGAATTTTAAATATTTTTTTAAAAAAAAAATTCACAAAAAAATTACCGCTAAATTTTTGTATCATGTATTATTTACAATTGGATTTTTTTTTGTCCCACCCGCAACCTGGGCAAATAATTTACCACTAAATTTAGGAACATGTATCATTCACAGTTGGAATTTTTTTGGTCGACGTGGCCCCTCCTGGGCCATCAGATCTCCTCAATACCCGCTCTTCCCTGATCATCAGGTCAACAGAAGTCCAACGGGCCCTTACCGACACAGGCCCATAGGCAAACGGGTCCGACCCGGCCCGCTTAGGTCCCATATCCATTTGCCTCTGCATATAAATAACAGACCTTCTCCTCACTGCAGAAGGTAATCTCTCTCTCTCAATCTGAACTCTAACTGCCCAGTATCTTTCTCAGTGACTGACTAAATCTTCGGAGGGCCTGTCGCTGGAACTTCTCCTGATATTTCTAGGCAGTGTGCAGGTACAGAAGACCGAGCCGAGTCGAGCTGCTAGACCCGACTAAGCTGCTAGATCCGAGCCGAGCACCCGGCCTCTACCTTTCCGCTTCTACTTCCGAGTCACTCCCGCTCCCCGGGGTCGGGCCAACGCCAGTACTAACAGTTTCTATTTCACAAATTACAAGAACTCATACCTGTTGTCCCCACACCCCAAAAACAACCCCCCCCCCCCCCCCCCCCCCCCCCACACACACACACACAAAACACACACACACACAAATCCCCATATGTCCGGGCAATGGGCATGCGGTAAAAAAAAAATACACACACACACACAAATCCCCATATGTCCGGGCAATGGGCATGCGGTGGAAGTACCCTTTTAGTATCTACTTGCCTTTGCGTTGGGCCTTAAGCAGTGTTAATTTAAGAGAAGATAAACAGAAAAACTATTTACACTCATAGAGCACATTATTAAAGACGAATGTGCAAATAGCCATTTAGGAGAGGTTCAATATGCAATTTAAACTCAGCATGCTTATAATATACCGTAATGCTACTGCACCTAAAACCTTTTCTTTTACAATTTTTTGTGACACAGTCTCTTTGAAAATGTATTGTAAAATAGGTTGTAGTGGATTGTACACATCTCTGATGAAATTGTGCCACATAAAATTATAAGGTTGTAAAGATTATAATGGAATCTTAACGGCGTCGTATGCTATAACCCATGCAAACATAAGACAAGCCATAAATCACCAATTTCACCACCTGATCCCCTTGGCCTCTGGGTTTGTCGGGTATTTTAAATCCCAGCCCATAATGTACCGCCACGTGTCATGGCAATGGATGCGCTCACGGACGCAAGATCCAACCACACCATTAACTCTCTGCTCCGCATGATCAAAACCCAACGGCTTAAAATGACTGAGGGGGGTCCCACAAAATTGGAGGTAGGTTTAGAGGTTTGAAAATCATGGACCGTTGGGATCCACAGTAGGGAGTAATTCAAAAGACTAGGCATGCAAAAAGTTTGTTAATTTATAAACGATGGAGGAGATTTTAGAGTTAATGGTGGGTGATGCTTTGTCCGCCATTAGAGATGCAAAAGAACGGGTTTCAATTGCCGTTTTGGTTAAGCTTTGATGATGTTAGCTAGCTTCAATATGCTTTTGAAGCATGATGCATTTGTTTGGCCTTAGACAGGGCCGGCCCAACACTTACTGAGGCCTAAAGCGAACTTCGAAATGAGGCCTTTTAAAAGATTATAATAATATTTTTAAAAAAAAATTCGAGTTGACATTTATATATTTAAAATAAAACAATGAAAATTAAGCCTAAACAGATTATATAATTCAAATAAAACAATAGAGATTAGAAATTTAGAACAATACAACCTGTGAGTGAGGCGTGGGGTCGGGGACTCAGAACTAGTATGGACAAAACACTTGCCCTTTGTGCTCACTGTAATTTTGTTGTGAACAAAATAGTGTTTAGTTGCAATGCAACAGGATCCCAGCCTGCTCGCTGCAGTGTATGTTCTATATTTTTCTTTCATTGAATACTAATAAAGATAATAACATGTAAGTGGAATATTGCAGGCTTTCAAGTTTTGATAGGCACCGTGGAGCGCCTTCAGGGTGGAAATCATATGTTAATATACCTTGAAAACCAGATCAAGTGTTTATAACGAAATGGGGCTCCATTGAGAATGTATGGATGTTATATTCAATGTGCTTTGAGTATTTTTGTGAATTATTTTTGCTCAAAGCTACCCAATTGAATATATATTACCCAATGTAGAAGATGAGGCCTTTATTAATTATTCTTTATATATATATATATATATATATATATATATATATATATATATATATATATATATATATATATTTTGAGGCCTAAAATGACCTAGGTTTTTTTGAGGCCTAAAGCTAGGGCTTTGATGGCTTTATGGTTGGGCCGGCCTTGGCCTTAGATCGAGGGATTGCTCTATTCCTAGTGCTCTCTCTGCTATTTGTTTATACACGCAAAGGAAATTAAGAGAATACAGTGCAGTATCTAGACTTTAGAAGACAAAAATGCCAGTGTTTTCCATACCTGGGATATATAGGAGGATGTGAGGTGATCCTATACATTGGTGGCATGAAATAATGAAGATTGTTTAACTTGGTGGCAGGGCCGACCCTGAGTTTCCGGGTAGGCCCGGCCCAGGGGTAAGCCAAGCAAGCCCCTGGGCTTGGGCAGCCCCCCATTGATGGGGCAACAAAATTGCAGAAAAAAATCAATATACATATATATTTAGTAAAATTAAAATTTTTAAGGGCTTATGTGTAAAATTCGATTATTTTTTTTAGCTCTCCTCTTTCTCTTTATCTTTATCTTTCTCTTTCTCTTCTTCTTCCAGATTCGTATAACACCGTTCCCTCTCCCGTCGACGACTTCGAGATCTCCAAGAAACGCGCTCAGGAGATCGCCACTCGCATCTTCAGCAACGCCGAGGCCAAGTGCTCCCAGAACGACGACGCCGACGACAACAACAACCATCACTCGGGCTTCTCTTCTGGTTTGTTATGATCTTGAAATCGATTATGTTTTCCGTATTTGTTGTGATCTTTCATTTGGGGGTAATTTTAGGGTGAAGCTTGAATTTTAGAAATAGTAGGGTTTTGATTGATAAAAATTAATGGTAGGATTTTTCATTTTTCCAAGTGGAGGTAGAGGAATGGTGAAAATTACTATAGTGTTTTTAAGCAAGTGTTCGGCTGCTCATGGTTGAGAATTAGATTATCTCAACCTGTAAGGGGTTATTCAAAATTATGGTGAAGCAATTGAATTGTAAAAGTTCTTGAAAGAACATGAAAGGAAGGTTTTAGAAAGGTTCTTGTAATTCTCATAATTTGGACTGAAATGATATGAAAAGGATTGAGGATGACATTGTTGCGTAGTGTTGTACTGTGAGGATGACAATGTTGCATAATGTCTTACTGCTAGGCCATGTTTTTATATCCGTTTAAATTTAATGACTGTGTTGGTTACTATCAGGGCTTAGTTTTGTTGTTCTGATGTTGATAATTAAGAAAGGGTAGATGGAATATGGAGGAGTTAGCTACCATGAATCCGTTGCACATAATTGCTTCAATCCACTTTAGATGATATTCTTTTCGGTTTGCTTTTTATGGTGGATGTGGCATAAGTAGGAGGAAGAGCTTTATGAATTGATTCAAGAAATCTATTTGTAATAAATGGAAAGATGTCTGGGTCCTCTAGTATTTAAAGTAAAATATTTCGATTGATACCTATTTTATTAAAGGAGAATAATGGGGTGGGTGCCATCCTAGCTAGCTTAGCTGGGAGACATCTCAAAATTGATATATATATGTTTTCTAAATTGAAAATGCCCACCAGTGGATGTGAGTTACATCTTAAAACCATGTGTGTATAAATTTCAAATGAATTCCACAAATTTTAACCATCCATTTTGCAAATATTAACAATCATTGATTAAAACTGAGATATGATTTTTGAGATGAAGCCCCCTTATTCTCTTATTATAACTGTTACAGATATTTCCTTACTAACAAAACCTAACAACAAATGCCAATATTTTAATATGGGAGACCAACTATCGTCTTACATCTTGTGAAAACTGTGAAGGGCTATTGAGATTAAGGTGTTTTTGCTTTTAACTTTGTTTTCTCCCCCTTTTTGTTTGTCAAATTATTCACAAAAGCCCTCTGTCCAGTCATTCGTGTCCCATGTTGTGTTGACACCTGCTTCAAATTCTGCTGCCTATGGCTATCAAGGCTCAAGCAAAAAGATAGAAATTCCAAATGGAAGGGTACAGCTCTCTCTCTCTCTCTCTAATTTTCCAGCATAGTTTTTGAGATATATCTCTGTCTGCCTCAAATTTGTATGAATGTTTTGTTCAGGTTGGAGTTATCATTGGGAAAGGTGGAGAGACTATCAAGTATCTACAGGCACAGTCAGGAGCCAAGATGCAAGTAATGAGAGATATGGATGCTGATCCTAATTCAGAGACTAGATTGGTCGAACTTGTTGGCAATCCTGAGCAAATTAGCAGGGCTGAGCAGTTAATCGATGATTGTCTTGCTGAGGTATCATTTTCTGTTATATCTCCAGTATAAAGCTTTTAGTTTACAGATTTTTTATCATGCTCTACATATTTAACTTGATATTTTGTAAAGGCCGAAGTTGGGGGTTCCTGTAGTATTTCTGCACGAAGAGTTGGAAATGTGCCAATTGGTGCAGAACAATTTGTAATGAAAGTTCCTAACAATAAGGTATATTAATATTTAGGATTCAAGTTGTCATAATCATTCTTTGCTTGAGTTTACATTGATCTACACATCTAAATTAGTCTAAATATGTAAAATCAAATCATTAGAAACAATGGCCTTCCCGCCTTCGTTTTTATTGCCTGAGTTTACCATTATATGCTTCTTCTTTTTCACCATTATATTGCTTAAGTTTACCATTATATGCTTCTTCTTATTTTCATTTGTTTTTCAGATATAATAATATTTGCACTTCGAATGGTGTATCACTTCATGAGCTATCTGTTTCTTGTCAAAAGATCGAAAATTGTCAGTAAGTGAAAATGATGATCTTTGTAGCATCTGTGCAGATGGTGGATACCTTATTCTTTGTGATTGTGACAGGGTAAAAATGGCCTGAGGCCCAACCAGGGCCCGATACAATTCCCACTCTGAAAGATAAAGATAGCAACCTAGTTCGGCTCCGAACCACTTCAGGGTCGGCGCCGAACCTCGTATTTGCCCTCACGGTACTGGCCTCCTCGTACCGACGAGCCTCAGTAGCCCTCGGAGTCCGATCCGGGACAGTCCCACAGGCCGTCCCCCCTCTCTGGCGGGGCAGAAGGATGACCTGGCGCAGCCTAGGCCTTCCGATTCCCCCCCCGAAGCACAGGAGACCCGCGATCAGCCACGTCAACTCCAAATACCGCCAAGGGTTTCGCCACGTCAGCCCTATACCACTCCTGGTATTGCCACGTCCGCCCTAAACCCCCTGGGCCTTCTGCCACGTCAGGCCCACGGGCTTTCGGATCCAGACCCGGCCCCCAAGTGGAACCAAACCCGGTTGGGATTCTCTATAAATACTAGACCCACACCCACCTTTTGAGGTAATCAATCTTTTGCCACTTAAATATACCTAGTTATTGCTACTCTCTCACAGAGACTGACTAGAGCGTCGGAGGGTCCGCCACCGGGATAAACCCCGGTGTTTCAGGACCGTCTGCAGGTACACAAGACCTCGGATCCGACCCTTCCGATCTGAGCCCAGCCTTCAACATCTTTCCGAGCTCATCGTAGGTCCCAGAAGGTCAACCGAAGGTCGGCAGACGAGCGGCATTCTCCTTCAATACAAATTGAGTCCGAACTCACACCTGGTGCATCCACACGTCTCCCAGAAATAAACAGCATCAGGTTGGCGCCGTCTGTGGGAACCAGCTGCTCCAGAAGCCGATCCGATCCAGACCCTCAAAGGCCATCGACAGCCGAACCCTCATGGCCTCCAAAGGCAAGGGGGCTGCTTCCTCCGTCAACCAACGGGACTCGCCCCCACCCACTGATAAAGCCAGGTCACGCACGACGAAACACAAGGCTCTCCCTCGGGAGTCCCAAAGGAGCGTCGGCCGGCCAGCCCAGCCCGACCTCCGGGGAATAATCCTCAACCGCAAGATTACCCGCAGCAGGGGAAGGGCCGCTTCCAACCCGGTCCCGAACCATCCGAGACCGCCGCCCGAGGTGCGAAGACCCGCGCTCAGCCGAGTCGGAAGACAACCCTCGGACCGACTAAACCGGGTCGAGGGAGCCCCCGTCACTCATAAGGAATTCCAAGACTTCCGAAGAGAAATTCTGGGAGCCCTCCGACGGGCCCCCAGGGAAGAAACCCTCCATTCCCAAACAGGGTCGGACGCCGAAGCCAGCGCGTCCCGCCCTTCAACGATCCAGCCGGAGGACGATGACGTACTCCTAAGACGCCTGCAAGAAATGGAGGATCGCCTCGATCACATAGGGGACGGCGGCCAAAGAGCGGCTCAGGGGTATAGACCTGTCCGTCCTCCCTTCTCCGCCCCTATCCTCCAAGCGAAAATACCCCGGAATTTCCGACCCCCTCAATTCGAGACCTACGATGGCGAGGGAGATCCTGCTGATCACATGGAGGGTTTCAAAACCCTCATGATGATTCACAGCGCCTCGGATTCCCTGCTCTGCCGAGCCTTCCCTGCCACCCTTCGGGGTCCAGCTCGCGAGTGGTTCTCGAAGCTCGCCCCCGGCTCCATTTACTCCTTCGACCAACTCGAGGGCAATTTTCTTGCCCATTTTGTCACTAGCCGGAAGGCCGAAAGGACCAGCGCCTCATTACTTGGGCTCAAGCAGATAGAGGGGGAATCACTCAGAGTGTTCGTCCGGAGATTCACCGCTGAGGCAAGGTCGGTCTCCTCCCTCGACCCAGGCGTCGCTTCAGCGGCATTCCGACACAACGTCCGTCACGGACAGCTGAAGGCTTCTCTGGCAAAGAGACCCCCCGTCGACTTTCCCGACCTCCTTAATAGGGTCGAGAAATACATTAGGGCAGAAGAGGCCCTTAATCCCGAAGATGCCAGGGATGCCACCGGGAAGGGAAAGCGGAAGACCGAGGAAGTCGAACCACCAAAGAAAGCTCCAAGGGACCCGGGGGCCATGAAGAAGGTCCCGCCAGTCCCCCGCTTCGAGAGGTACACTCCTCTGACGCATAACATATCCGCCATCCTCTTGGAAATCGAAGATAAGGGCATTGTCCGACTACCACCCCGATCTAATAACAACAAGAATCGAGATCAGCGCTTTTACTGCCGCTTCCACAGAGATCACGGGCACGAAACCGACCAATGCCGAGCCCTGAAAGACGAAATTGAAGAGCTCATTTCCAGAGGGTACCTCCGAGAGTTTACCCGAGAAGGACCACGGGATCGGCGAGACGCTAGGAACCGGAGGCAATCACCTCCGAACCCTCCTCCAAACCAGACCCAGGGTCGGGACCCCGATTCCGAGGGAGCCGCAGATATCCCTTTCATCTTGCACTGTGTCCACGGAGGGCCGATGGGAGGTGAATCAAATACTTCCCGAAAAGCCTTCATCCGAGAGGTGAACGCTGTCAGAGACAACCCCTCGCCCAAACTGCAGTCAAGGCCGGTCTCCTTCTCAGGGGAAGACCTTGAAGGTGTTCGCTTGCCCCATTGCGATGCCCTCGTCATTAACCTCCACATGGCTAATTGTGAAGTCCGCAGGATCCTCGTCGACAACGGTAGCTCGGTGAATATTCTTTTCCTCGAAGCCTTCGAAAATCTCAGGTTACCCAGAGGCAAACTCAAGCCGGCCGGGTACACCTTGCACGGGTTCTCTGGCGTCCCTGTCGTGATAGAAGGGATTGTTACCCTCGACGTTACCGCCGGGTCGACTCCTGTCAAGAGGACCGAATCCATGGACTTCATGGTGGTCAACGTCAAGGCGGCTTACAACGCCATACTCGGCCGGCCTGGACTGTGCTCCCTACAAGCGGTGCCTTCGGCTTACCATCTGAAGCTCAAGTTCCCCACCCCGCAAGGAGTCGGCATCGTCCGAGGCAGCCAAGAAGCAGCGCGATCATGCTACATGACCACCGTCGGGGGAGGTGTGTTCCCCCTCGACGCCGAACGAGCATAGATTATGGCCCGGCTAAATGTAAATCCGTTTTTGTGTAAACCCTCATGTGTAAAGGGCTGCCTTAGCGGCCCTCCCTACCTTATACTAAAAATACCCCTTTTTGTCCGAACCCAAATGTCTCGTTAGTCTCAGTACGAGTCCGGACCGAGGGTCCTTCCTAAGGCCCCACTTCGATCCCTCGCGGAGCGATGGAGCCAGACCTTGCCTCCGACATTGCGCGCTACACCACTGGCCGGAGCGAGGAAGGAAAAGGATTCTTTGTTCATACCCCTTTATTTTCGTTCCAAAGAGAAAAAATAAATCGAAAGAAAAACAAAGACCGTTACAAGACCGCTCCACTCATCTCAAATCAGGAAGATCAGGGCCCCTCGGGCCCAACGAGGGACGAAGAGTACTCCGACCAAGCAACTAGGGGCCCCTCTTCTCGTTGTGGTATTCCTTAGCCTCAGCCACAATCGACACTCCAGCCACAGAACTCTGGGCGTCATCCGGTCGCGTCCGCTGCAACAGCAACAGCGCAGAGAGAACCCCCTCCGCCTGTCGACCCGCGGAGGAAGAGAACGAGGCACCCAACACCGCCTTGTAACGAGGCATCTCCATCTCCTTCTCCACAAAGACGTCGCGAGGTAACCCCCCAGGAGAGGGCCTCGGCACCAAGGTACTAAGCCCGGCCTGTCTAAGGTCCGCACCGCCGAGCTCCCGATCCCACATCGCCCTTCTCAACCGGCGCGCCTCCGCACTTAAGACTGCGGACTTATTCCGATAAAAGTTACAAGCCGTATCGGTGTCCCGAGCCCCCCTTCGATGACGAGCCAGCGCGGCCTCCAGGACCTTAACCTTACTCCGGAGCCACGCCACATAGAAACTACGGGAGTCCACCTCAGGGAGGAGAGCCGCGACCTACAAGATAACCAGCCAACTCAACACACATTCTCAAGAAGATTCAGAAATGTCCGAGGTCAAAAAACTTTTCTTGCCACTATAAATCCAGGTGCTTCTTACAAAAAATGCGGTGGCCAGTCCGCGGGAGGCAAACACAATCGAGGGAGAGAAAAAGAAAGACAAAAATTACACAACTCATTGACCCACCTCCGCGTCGACGGACGGATCCACGGGTGCGTCGGCCGGTGGGTCGACGGCAGGCCCTTCTTCGCCAGGAGTCTTCGACGTCCCCTCGATCTCCATATCATACTCAAACTTGGACAAATCGAGGGCCGGGAAGAAGTGCCTCACGTGGCTGAGGGCCTTCGCATAGCTTTTGTCCTGGGCCGCGATCACCATCAGCTGGCCCGTAGTCAGCACCTCCTTCGCCTCCTTGGTGAACTTCGTCTTCAGGGAGGCCATCTTCTTCTCCCACTCCACATCCTTGGCCTTGAGCTGGAGCTCCAGCTGCTGCTCCCTCTTATGCGAACCCTCGAGTTCGATCCGCATCTCCTTCATCTCCAGCTCGCTCTTTTCCGCCCGAGCTCGCTCTTGGGCCAGGGACGCCTCGTACAGGTTCTTTATGTTGGCCCCCTGTATGCAAGCCTACAGCCAACGGCAGATAAAGATCAGGCCTCCGCACGAAAATCAACAAAGAGGGACAGGGTCGACAGACTTACCTGCACAGTGGCCTGCGCCAGGCGTGCGAACGCCACCTCCACGGGCTCACCCTCCATCGCCTTGCGATCGCGAGGGGTCGCCAGCTTTTCCACCACTTCAACGGCTTGGGCCTCCTCTGTCAGGCGGTCCCCCATCCGAACCGACCAGTCCGGAGCCCACCGCTGCCGCAACAACTCCACCACCGGATCCTCTTCCTCGGCCTCGACCCAGGGACCTTTTCCCTTGTCAAGAACAGGGGCCCCCACTAGGCCCTGACCCTTCGAAGCAGCCGCACCCTTGCTCGTCTCCGAGCGACCCCTCTTGGTCCTCGGCTCGAATTGGACCTCCGAGATGATTAGGGACGACCCCCTCGGCCTCTTCGCCGCCTCCTTCTCAGCCTTCTCCTTCCTCATGGCGAGCCTCTTTGCCTTGATCGACGCCTCGTCCATACCTGCGGGAAAAACCATTAAGAGCAATGAGCAAGAAAGCAAGAAAGGACCAAGAGAAAAGAAACAACTACATACACATAACGGCTGGGCTCAGTCCAGCGCTCGCCAAATTGGTCTCCATCACCTCCGTCCAATCAATACTAGGTGACTGGCGGAGGCGCTCGACAAACCCCCTTTCATCGGCCGACAGATCCCCCTGCCTCGGCGGTTGGTAGTTCGGCTTGGAGTGGTTCCATCGAGTGGGAATGTCCCATGGCTCTTCACTCCGGATCACCAAATATTTCTCCTTCCATCCCTTGATGGAATCCGGGTGGTTGCGAACGACCTTCCCCCCACTCCGGGGAGAGATATAGTATACACCCTCGGCCGACGAGCTGACCATCAACATCGCGCGGAACACATTCAGCCGCAGGGGTACTTGCTGTTCCTCGCACATCAGCACAAAGCAGATAATCTGCTTCCAAGAGTTCGGCCCGTACTGCATGGGCGCCAAGGAGGCCCAGTTCAACACGTCCCTAACGAACGGGTGGATTGGCAACCTCAGGCCAGAGATGAAAGCGTCCACTGGGAAGACACAATACCAAGCTGATAAGGGATCGGTGGGGCGCAGAGTAGAGCTCGGCATCAGCAGTTCGTAACCAGGCCCTATATGATACGCCAGCTGCAGAACCTCCAAATCCCCGTCCTCCAAAACGGTCGAGATCGCGTCCATCATCACCCTCCTCCGGCTCGGCGAAGAGGGTTGCACTCCGAAGAGCTCCCGGTCAGAAAGGTCGTCGGGATACTGACGGAAATGCTTCGGCTGAACGGGCGAACCCGTCATCAAATTACGGAAAACAGGCGCCTGGCTCGAACCGCCGGTCCTCGACCCCGGTTTTCTTGGGGCCCTCTTCTCCTTCTTGACTCGCTCCGACGGTCCTCGACCCTGAACGGTGGATCTCCTCGCTATATCACCCTCGCCTCTCTCCTCATCGGAAGACAACTCCAGCACGCGAATGCCGTCCGAACTGTCGTCGGCTCCCTCCGACCCGCTACTCTCCACCACAAAGGGACGTCGGGAGCGCGACAGCCTCGTCTTGTGTACCGCTTCCCCCTCACCTACTGAGTCCTCCCAAGAAACCAAGCCAGTAGGGCCCACAACGGGCACCGACTCCTCCTCGAACACGGGCTCTTCCCACGACGTCGACGGAGAGTCAGGCTTTACTTCCCCCCTGGACGACGACGCCGACGAACCGGACTGAGCCCTATCCATCTGTGCCTAAAGCTAAAACAAACTTACCAAACTAACCTGGGACCGCTTCGGGAAGGCGAGCCGAGTACGGCAAACTGCAAGAACAATCGCTGAAGAGTTGGGAGATTTTTTGAAGAAGAAAGCAGCGAGATTGAAGTGGGCGAAAGGGGAAAAGGGGGGAATACTTATATAAGGGAAGAACGGCTCCTCGACTTCCGCGATTACTATTCACTGATTGACGCACAACTGCCGCCTGGAAAATCGTGCCGCGTCCTTGAAACCTGTGCAGAGGACGTCATCAGACGCCAGACTGACAGCCCAACTCTGGGGTCGGTTCGGATGGAATACGCGACGGAGAAAATATTTTTACTTAAGGTTTAAGGCGCCGTCATATGACAGACGCCCCGGGCTCCAGCGCTCGACCAGTTCCCCTCTCACCCTCGAGCAGCCCGGGACTTACAGCTTTGGCAGCCGAAACCCCGAACTGTTCGAGGGTGGGACTGAAACCGCCATCGCCTGCAGCCCTATCAAGACGGACTGGCCGACCCCCGATGGGAGGTGGTCCCCCCATCCGAGGCCCTTCAGCCCCAAGACCGGAATACGGTTGGTGCATCTTTCGTCCGGATCTCTCCCAGGCCAAACATCCATGACAGGGTAGTCTGACCCGAAAAGGGATCCAGACGGCAAAACCACCACCAATCCGAGGCTCCTCTTCCACCAGCACGGATCTCGGCCGTTACCCCTCTCGCCCTGATCTCCCCTGGATCTGGCTGCCGTATCAAGGTCCATCAGATCCAAGAGAAGATCCGGGCGGCAGAGTAACCACCTCTCCGATGCTGCTGGGGTCGAAAATATTAGCAAAAGACAGGCGTCCGCCGAAGCAGACACCTCTGAGGGCCAATGGGCCACCCCTGTTTTGATCATACCTGCGATGGAGGGGAGAGGTATTTATAACCTCCCCCAGGGACTAACCGTTAGGGCGCGGGGAAGGTCAATCAACGGAAAACCATGCGCCCTCTACATTTATTAGGCGGCGCCATTAAATGCCCCTAGGAAATTGGACCATCACACCGTTCTCGGAGAGCCTTCAATGCTCCACAGGAATGGCGGGATATCCCCGCTCAATCACTCTAGGGCGCCAACCGATCGCCATCCCCCTTGTTAGCCCGTAATCCCTCCCCAGCTCGAGGTCAGGTCTAGCACCAGGGTAGTCTTCTCAGGAAGGCTTCACGGCTCGCCATCGCCCTTGCCTTCCAGTAATCCCTCGCCAAGCTCGAGGTCAGGTCTGGCCCCAGGGTGGTCTTCTCAGAAAGGCCAAACGGCTCGTCACCCCCCTTGTTGGCCCGTAATCCCTCGACCAGCTCGAGGTCAGGTCTAGCACCAGGGTAGTCTTCTCAGGAAGGCTTCACGGCTCGCCATCGCCCTTACCTTCCAGTAATCCCTCGCCAAGCTTGAGGTCAGGTCTGGCACCAGGGTGGTCTTCTCAGGAAGGCCAACGGCTCGCCACCCCCCTTGTTGGCCCGTAATCCCTCGACCAGCTCGAGGTGAGGTCTAGCACCAGGGTAGTCTTCTCAGGAAGGCTTCACGGCTCGCCATCGCCCTTGCCTTCTAGTAATCCCTCGCCAAGCTCGAGGTCAGGTCTGGCACCAGGGTGGTCTTCTCAGGAAGGCCAACGGCTCGCCACCCCCCTTGTTGGCCCGTAATCCCTCGACCAGCTCGAGGTGAGGTCTAGCACCAGGGTAGTCTTCTCAGGAAGGCTTCACGGCTCGCCATCGCCCTTGCCTTCCAGTAATCCTTCGCCAAGCTCGAGGTCAGGTCTGGCACCAGGGTGGTCTTCTCAGGAAGGCCAACGGCTCGCCACCCCCCTTGTTGGCCCATAATCCCTCGACCGGCTCGAGGTCGGGTCTGGCACCAGGGTAGTCTTCTCAGGAAGGCTTCACGGCTCGCCATCGTCCTTGCCTTCCAGTAATCCCTCGCCAAGCTCGAGGTCAGGTCTGGCACCAGGGTGGTCTTCTCAGGAAGGCCAACGGCTCGCCACCCCCCTTGTTGGCCCATAATCCCTCGACCGGCTCGAGGTCGGGTCTGGCACCAGGGTAGTCTTCTCAGGAAGGCTTCACGGCTCGCCATCGCCCTTGCCTTCCAGTAATCCCTCGCCAAGCTCGAGGTCAGGTCTGGCACCAGGGTGGTCTTCTCAGGAAGGCCAACGGCTCGCCACCCCCCTTCTTGGCCCGTAATCCCTCGACCGGCTCGAGGTCAGGTCTAGCACCAGGGTAGTCCTCTCAGGAAGGCTCCTTGGCTCGCCCTCGCTCTAACCATCAGGATAACCCTCTCATGAAGGCCCAGTGACTCGCCATCCCATTTCTACAACCATAAGCACTCCTCCACAGCTAGCTCCCGCACCCCCTGCAGGAGTGGGGGGCTTGTGTGACAGGGTAAAAATGGCCTGAGGCCCAACCAGGGCCCGATACAATTCCCACTCTGAAAGATAAAGATAGCAACCTAGTTCGGCTCCGAACCACTTCAGGGTCGGCGCCGAACCTCGTGTTTGCCCTCACGGTACTGGCCTCCTCGTACCGACGAGCCTCAGTAGCCCTCGGAGTCCGATCCGGGACAGTCCCACAGGCCGTCCCCCCTCTCTGGCGGGGCAGAAGGATGACCTGGCGCAGCCTAGGCCTTCCGATTCCCCCCCCGAAGCACAGGAGACCCGCGATCAGCCACGTCAACTCCAAATACCGCCAAGGGTTTCGCCACGTCAGCCCTATACCACTCCTGGTATTGCCACGTCCGCCCTAAACCCCCTGGGCCTTCTGCCACGTCAGGCCCACGGGCTTTCGGATCCAGACCCGGCCCCCAAGTGGAACCAAACCCGGTTGGGATTCTCTATAAATACTAGACCCACACCCACCTTTTGAGGTAATCAATCTTTTGCCACTTAAATATACCTAGTTATTGCTACTCTCTCACAGAGACTGACTAGAGCGTCGGAGGGTCCGCCACCGGGATAAACCCCGGTGTTTCAGGACCGTCTGCAGGTACACAAGACCTCGGATCCGACCCTTCCGATCCGAGCCCAGCCTTCAACATCTTTCCGAGCTCATCGTAGGTCCCAGAAGGTCAACCGAAGGTCGGCAGACGAGCGGCATTCTCCTTCAATACAAATTGAGTCCGAACTCACACCTGGTGCATCCACACGTCTCCCAGAAATAAACAGCATCAGTGATCTATGCCCAAAGTCTTTTCACATAGGTAAATCTTAGTTTGCTAAATGTTCTATAGCTTTGGAGCTTACAAAATTTTCAGTTCCTAGATTGATTTTTATTTTAAATTATGAAATATTCTTGCATAAATTGCTTTTCATGGCTTAGTATACATTTGGTGTTTTCCATGGCTTTGTGAAAATTTATTTTATTTGTTTTTACTTTTACCTTTTGTTGTTTTATTAAAAAAATTATTATGGGGCAACAAAACATGAACTTGGCTAGGGCAACCCGCATCTCTGGGCCGGCCCTGTTTCCGGGTCTGAGACGAACTTCCAAAATGGGCCCCATACACTAAAAAGTAAAAAATAAATAAAAACATGTATACAAAAATTTGCACATTGTTGAAAGCATAATATATAAATTTGTTTTAAATCACCCAAATTTAAAGTCTCAAATTCAATTTAAGTCTTTAAGCCACCCAAATAATTAAAAAAAAATAAAATTAAAAGCTCAAATAATTATTTTCGGGGTCCCTAATAACAGTTTTTTTAACGCGCAAAATACGTACCTATATTTGCAACGAAATTACGCAAAAACGTCGGGAACCTCATGCAGCCGACTCAAGGGTGGAGCCGGCCCTGCATGGTGGCGGTATACCGATTTTATAGATTGGTAAGCTGAGTTGGTTAAGTCTATACGCATTCCGCACATACATACTAATTTAATGTCCTCGGATTTACACGTGAAATACAAATCTTTATAAATATATAATTTTTTAAAAAGAAATCCAGCGTTCTTTCTGTTCAAGTCAGATTATTATCAATACATACTGCAATACTGTACTGTTATTAAACCAAAGTTAAAAATATTATGATTTGGGCAGGGGCAGCGCGTACGCGTACCCCCTCAGCAACAAATAATGACGTCCACTCTCCCACTTGGGGAGATGGTAGGCCAGCGCATCCTCAAAGTGCAATGAGGACCACTAGTCTAGGCCTGAGCATTCTTGATCACCAAAGACACCGTCCAGGTAAGTATGTTACACAGTTGCCCATCCTCGCTCTTTTATGTGGACCTCAACTTTTCAACTTCCTAACTCTACCGGTATGGGACTAAAAACGAATCCCCTTTAGTCAGTTATTAGTGCATACTACTCTTCACTCATGCAATTAGACGGTCCAGATTGGCCTAATGGGCCTACAATCTTCCATTAATTTCAAATCATTTACACAATATTAATTTATGATTGCATTTTCGGTTGATGTCTAACTTATGAATGATTCAATTCTTATCCTTGCATTTCGGTTGATGTCTAACTATGTAACTTACTATTATCTTCTTCTGAATTTAGCAACAACAACAACTAAAAAAGGCTTGTTTTCAACGTGAAATCATTGCTATATAAATATATACAAAAATATATCTCTAATCTCCAATCTCTAATACTATAATGTGTGAATCGGAGTTGTATAATTTGTAGACAATGAATCATTTAATTACAAACATTCATTTTTAAGTATGAGTTATATTAATCATTCCGTACTCAACTGTTATTAGTTACCATAATAATCTTAAAGTTCAAATTTATTAACGACATAATTATTTATAAAAGTGGCATTCATATAAAATAAAAGTTGATGCCACTAGGAATAATTTGTAAAGAATATGTGATGAATAAAGGAAGATCTCAAGTTCAAAGCCAGATTACATCTTAATATTTATTTTAAAAATAATTAAAAATTTTATTAGAAAGTGAATCGGACGTGTATCCTACTAGTCATATTAATGCAACCCCCTCTAATCACATAGTACAATCGAAAATTAGCTGTGCAGGTGCGAGACAAACTCCCGAACTCATACTCAGCTTTCAAATAGACTTACCACTGACTCTAGTACCACTTGGGATTCACTCCTTTTCTTTCACACACAAGTGAATATTTATTTTTGGATAATTCAGTTAATACCATCTTAGGGATGAACTCTAGGAACATTGACTTGAGAAACATACTATAAAGAGCATCATGTGCATGCATCCCACCTTAAAATAAAATAAGGTTCAACAACTAAATTGAAGTATCTCAATCAAAACAAAATCAAATCCCCTAAAACCTCTTTACAATATCATCTCCACGCAATTAATGTTCGATAGAAAATAAATGCATTAGATGTACACAAGCCGGCCCTGAGTTCCCGAGGGCCCTAGGCGAACTTTCGAAATGGGACCCTTAATAACATATATATATTTTTTACGCACAAAATACGTACCTATATTTAAAAAGAAAGTTCAAATTTGGAGCTCCTAAAATTGCGAAATCTCAGGGGGACCGCCTTATCTGTCTCTAGGGTAGGGCCGGCCATGGATGTACATACCTTTAACCTTTGAGATTAATCTAAATAGAGCCTGCGAAGTCGCTAAAATATATATATAGTCAACCTCTTCAGACAATGCATACATCACACACAATTATCTCTCTTCTAACCACACATTTAAAGCTCAATGAACAAGTCATGTTTCGCCACAATGTCAATTTTCGATATATGCTTAGAACTAGTAAAACGACAAGTAAATGCAATATTACACAAGCAATAAGAATTGAGCTTCATGATTCAAAGTAAGGATGAGCTTTACCTCACACATACATCCTTTCTCACGGCTAGCTTCCACATCCTTTTTCAAAGATAAATTAAAGATAAATTTCAAGACAGGACTTGAACAAGAAACTTTTCTTAGGTCCACGTTTCAATTCAAAAGTGCGCCCCTGAGTTGGGTTGGGATTTGGGAAGCATCGCTACTATTAAGTGTCCAAAAAAGTTGATTTCTAGAGCACCATACACAGAGAGTTGGACTATGTTTTTGCTTTCTTTTGACTAGTCCACTGCCATTATACTATATTTTAAGCTAATAGACATACCCCATCTCTTCTTTCTCTTTTTTTTTTTTTTTTTTTTTTTGAAGGAAAAGGTGGAATCTGGCCACCCTATTTCATTAATCAGGGATTAATAAACAAAACTCGAAGTACTGAGCAAACAACAAAGTCCTAGACAGAAAACAGAAAAACATTCTCCACCCAAAACATTGTGGGCGGAACAAAATAGAGACAGAGCATAAGAAAGCTAAAGCTAATACAACTTTCCCCCCAACAAGCCCTGGGGTGGTGGGAATCATCACTATCCCACGCTGCTCGAGCCTCAGTCAATCGTCGGGCCAATCTCGATCTCCTCGTCGTAGAACTCCTGTACCTGGGGCACTGTGGCGATCCTGCCCTTGGGACCTGCTGCTGCCACATTAGCCCAAAATAAAATCAGATGTATAATGTGATTTACATTGCCAGAAATGG
The DNA here is from genome assembly GCA_017893485.1 of Hemerocallis citrina. Lineage (NCBI taxonomy): Eukaryota > Viridiplantae > Streptophyta > Magnoliopsida > Asparagales > Asphodelaceae > Hemerocallis > Hemerocallis citrina. Next base: position 17,718,520 of record CM030364.1, on the reverse strand, counting down.
TATTGCTAGTTCTACGGAAGTAAAGATTGTTTCTATCTATCCAAAGCACCCAGGTCATAGCGGCGATCGCGATAAACCACGCCTCTCTCTTAGCCCCTCGTTCCGCCGCGAATAAGGACCCCACCCATAGGTCATCGTATGTATTAGGAAATTGAGACGTCCCTAGTGCACTGAGGACCTCGACGATAATCACTTTGCTCTTAGGACAGTGAAGGAACAGATGATCTCTAGTCTCCAGGTTGACCTGGCAGAACCCACAATGAGCATCCAGGTGTGGTTGGCGTTTAACCAGGTTCTCCCTTGTAAGGATCGCGTCGTTCAACACTAGCCAAATGAAAACTTTAATCTTCAGGGGCGCTTTCGTTTTCCATACAATGTTCGACCATCTTGGAGTGCAACCTCTGAAATGGACACGGCTGTACATTGAGCGGACCGTGAACTTGCCGTTCTTCTCCAGATCCCAGGTCTTCTTGTCAGGCCCCTGAGAGCAGCTAATTCTAGTGTTTGAGATGTATGCCTGGAGTTCCGTCAGTCTGCGTTGAGAATCCGTGTCAAGCGGATGTTTGAAAGCTGGGTTCCAGGCACCTCTTTTCCAGGCTATTGCTACCGTGCAGTGTGGAAGAGATGCTTGTTCGTATAGGTCTGGAAACATGGACCTGAGTGGGTGGTCCGTGCACCACTTATCCCACCAGAACCTAGTAAGTCTGTCATTACCTATGACTGACTTAACACAGCTATTGAAGGGTTTGTATGCCTTGGTGATACCCTTCCAGAAGTGTGAAACTCTAGGGCCTACCCTGAAGCCTAGGTTTCTAGATCCATTCCCATGCATATAACCCTGGATAAACTGCTGCCACCCTTCTCCATTGGGGTGAAAGACTTTCCACCACCATTTACCCAGTTGTGACAGGTTCATGTCCCGAAGATCGATGATGCCCAGGCCTCCGTGGATCTTTTTCATACATGCCTTCTCCCACCTAATGAGATGATATCCTCCTCGGTCTGGGTCCGCCCCTTTCCACAGAAAGCGTTTCCTTGTCCGGTCAATTCTTTGGATAACCCATCGTGGCATCTCGAAGAAAGAGAGGTAATAAGTAGGAAGGTTAGACATGGCTGCAATGATGAGTGTCACTCTCCCTCCCAAGGAGAGGGCTTTTCCTTTCCATCCTGCTAGCCGTTTATCGACCCTGTCAATGATTGGAAGCCAGTCCGCCTTTTTGTGTCTCCCGGGCCTCAATGGCAATCCAAGGTACTGGATGGGAAATCTCATGACGGAGCAGTTGAGAATAGATGCATGCTCCAGCACCTCATCTGGGGCCAGGGCAATGGGAATGAGAGAGCTTTTGTGGAAATTAACTTTGAGTCCGGACCAAGTCTCAAAGCAATAAAGAATTCCTTTGAAAACGATAGTTTCCCCTAAGTCACCATTGTCAAAAAGCAGGGTATCGTCAGCATATTGCAGTATGGAGCAGCCTTACCTCTGTATCCCTTTTGCCACCGGTACAAACCAGCCTGCTCTGTTGCATCTGGTCATCATTGATCTGAGTACGTCTGCCACAATGGTGAAGATGAGGGGGGAAAGTGGATCTTCCTGTCTGAGTCCTCGCCTACAAGGGAATGGGTGGCCAGCCGAACCATTAATCAAAATGGCGGTTTTGCTAGTGGTGAGACACATGTGGATCCATCTGATTCATCTGTCCCCAAACCCCCGTCCAGCCAGTGCTTCCAATAAACAATCCCATTCCACTGAGTCATAGGCTTTCTCGAAGTCAAGCTTGAGTAGGAAGCTCTTTGCATTGGACGCGTGACACTGATGAATAGTCTCTTTAGTTGTGGCAATACTATCCTGAATGCATCTCCCCTTAATAAAGCCTGTCTGGTCCTAGCTGATGAGACCGTCCATTACCTTACCCAATTTGTTTGCTAGTGTCTTTGTAATGATCTTTACCGAACCATTCAATAGGCTTATGGGGCGGAAGTCACCAATGTGTCGTGCATCCTCTTGTTTGGGGATGAGAACCACCTCCGCATAATTGATTCTACCCAGTTTTAGTTTATGCTCATAGAAATCATTGAACAATTTTAGCAGGTCTCCTTTGATTTCCTCGCAAAATGTCTGATAGAACATGATCGGGAATCTGTCTGGCCTTGGGGCTTTATCATTACCCAGTTGTTGGACAGCCTTCCATACTTCCTGTTCGGTAAAGGGAGCTTCTATGGATTGCAGTCCAGGACCTAGTTCACCTGCTTGGTCCTGCTAGAAGTCGTGCCGGAGCGGGGTTCTGAACTCCGCTTTGCGCCCAAAGAGGTGCTTGCAGTGGGAATGGAAGGCCAGCTTAATAGCATTTTCGCCTTGAATCAAACTCGAGTCCGAGTTCACGGAATGGATAAGGTTAGCCCTACGTCGTGCACTGGCGACCCGGTGAAAACAAGCGGTATTCGCGTCTCCCTCCTTGAGCCACGTGACTCTCGACCATTGTTGCCATCTGATTTCCTCTATCCTGTAGAGCTGATCAATGTCCTGTCTGAGCTGGAGCAATCGCATCTGTTCTGCCTGCAAGAGGTCCCTGGTTTCTTCCGTCTTCTCGAGTTTCTCAATACCTTCAAGAAGGGACTCCTTAGTTCTCCAAATAAGAGCAAATCGGGTCCGGTTCCACTTCTGCAGCTTGCCCCTTAGCCTACTAATTTTTTCACACCATATCGCAGTCGCCTCAGTGCCCCTGGTGGGGCGAGACCAGCACTCATTCACCATGTGGTGGAAACCCTCAATTTCTAACCTGGCCTTCTCAAACCGGAATTTTGCTAGCTTTCTGGGTTGGTCCTCCCCAGACGATAGGAGGATTGGCACGTGATCTGAAGTTGGCTTAGGGAGGGACTTGTAGATGCGAGAGGGAATTTGGTTTCCCAGTCCGTAGAGACCATAACCCTGTCTAGTTTGGGTAAAGTGGGCTGCGCCTGCATGTTTGACCAGGTGTAAAGCCTGTCCGCAATGGGGATGTCAACCAATTCCATTTCTGTGATGAACTCATTAAACGCTTCTCTATCTTGGTCACTAGCGCCTCTGCCTCTGTGTTCATAGGCAAATATAGTGATATTGAAGTCACCCCCCACGACCCACGGCTGGGGCCAGTGTGTTTTGATAGATCTCAGTTCTGTCCAGAGAGCCGTTCTAGCAGTGGACATGTAGGGCCCGTAGACCACCATGACCGATTAGAGCCATTGGTTGGACTTTCTCTGAAGCAGTACCGATAGAGAGAATTGCCCGTACACTTCGTCGACACTGCGAAAGACGTTGGGATTAAAACCTAAAGCGATGCCCCCAGACGCCCCAACTGATGGAACCATCCTCCATTCGGAGATTCGACAACCCCCACTCGCTTAAGTCTAGATATGTGGGACAATTTGGTCTCCTGGAGTCCCACAACGTTCGCCTTTGATCTGACTACAATTTTCTTGACCATTTCTCGTTTACCCCACCCACCCAGGTCTCTAACATTCCAAAAGAGGGCATCCATTAAGAACAATCAGATGGGAGTACGTAACTTGAACCTACATTCGGTTCCAGTATGAGCCTAGCCCTATCAGATTCCCACCCTCTAATTTGATTGAGAAGTCGGGCGTTTCTCTTCTATCTCTATTTTGAAATAGAGGAGAAGAGCAAAAGTAGGAGTTCATCCTAATTTTATCACGTGCATAGCACACCTTTAACTTAATAAAACAAAATAAACACAAAACAGAACACACAAAAACCTCCCTCTCCCAAATCCCCCAAACCCCCCTAACCCATCCTCGCCATTCTCCGTCGATCGCCGTTCGCCCAAAAAACAGCAACCATCGTCCGCCGATCCTCGCACCGTCGCCCCTCGGCCCTCGCCCAAAAAACAACATCCATCGTTCGCCGTCGACCCTCAACCCTCGCACAAAAACCATCCACGATCGTTCGTCGTTCATCAACAAGCTCAAATCCAAACTAAAATTGAATCGGTATGTATAATAATCTCTTCTCCCATCTTTTTATTCTTTTACTCAACTTAATTTGATTTTTTCTTTGTTGAACTCTAAAGTTGTGATATTTAAAGTGTTTTTTCAGTTATTTTGATGGAGGGTTTTGGTTAAATTCAGCTAAACATTATTAACAAGTGATTGGAGTTAGAATTGGGAGTTAGAATTGGGGCTCCATTAGAGGGGGAAGAGGATGTGATGAGGAAGAGCTATAGTATGGGAAATCTTACTTTGTATGCTGCAAATCAGATTGCTTATCATAGCGCCGGTGATCATGGGTACTTATCCGATGGAGGTCCAAGTTGAAGGGCCGGCCAAGAGAGAAAAAGAGGTACAATTTTTTTCTCCTTTTTTATTAAAATAAAAATTTGTGTTTCATTAATAAGAGACCAATAAAACTGACAAAGTACAATGAAGCAAACCAAGTTGGAATACTAAAGATAGAATGGTATAGAATAGCACGACCAGTTTTGGATGTTCCATCGGGGTTGATGAATTTTCCCTGATTTATTGCTTGAAATTGAAGTCATTCAAGTTCACTGGATTTTATTAGTTAGTTGGTGGAATTATATGATAATTTGTACAACTACAAAAAGTAGTAAGCCTAAAAAAATACACTCACATAAAAATTACAAGCTGGGGGAGAACTTGGATGAATATTGTAAAGGGGGGAAAGAAATTAGTACATTAATAGACCTTGGGCATTTTTTTTGTTTCTAGATGAACAAGCAATGAGGCTGAACAAAATTTAACTACTTTTAGTCTCTCAAGTTACTCTCAGTATATAATTTAATTGACAATAGTGAATGTTGTGTTTTCTTCATAATCAAAGTTATTGTAGAGTGAATCTGATTTGATCTCAAATGGAGTTTTCCTTCTTTTATGAATCAGGAGTACCGTGGATGGAGGAAGAACACCGAACATTTCTAGCAGGACTCGAAGAGCTTGGGTAGGGAAACTGGACATGAATTTTAAGAAACTTTGTGACCACAAGAACTCCGACGCAAGTAGTCAGTCATTTTCGGAAGTATTTCCTAAGGCAGAGTAATCCCAACAAAAAGAAGAGACGATCCAGCCTCTTTGATGTGGGGGTAATGATAATGTAAGTATTTATATTTCGCATTCTTCAACAGTAACCATTTTTTGTTCCTTAAATTGATGCCTTAATAGTCGAGTGCAATATTTATGCTTGCAGGTCAGACCTGTGCCAACTGAAGCTCCTACTGTGTCATTCACAAAAGTAGATTTAGTTGATAAAGGGACTAATCACATTTCCAGGTAAATCTGACCAACTCATGAGTTGTGATATTCATATTATATTTATATATTATACTAATAGGTCTACACCACATCCCCTTCCTCTATTTTGAAATAGAGTAAAAAGAGCAAAAATAAGGACTAACATGTTCAACACGCATACAAAAAGAAAAAGAAAAAATACGACATCACGTACTCATCCTCCCCCACTTCCAAAACTCTTCAAACCCTTCCTCTTACCCAACCCCCAACTTCTTGTAACCCTTCTACTCGCCACACGTCACCCTATGTTGCATGCCTCGCACCGCCAGATGTCCGATCATTCCCCCCCCCCCCCCCCCCCCCCCCCCCCCCCCCGGCAAATTTTTCAAAATTTTGGGGTGAATTTTTAGACTAATTTAATTCATTTTTGTGGATTTTTTATTCCGCATCTTTTGTACAGGGATTTCAAATTGATCATACATTCTTTGCTACTACTGTCACCGAAAACGGAGTTGTGAGTGATTTGTTTGATTCATTGTGTTTTATTTGTAGATTAGTTGTTTTTTTATTTAATTTGGATTACTGCGTTTGTTGACTTTTAGGGTTTCTTTTTTAGTTAGTTGTTGTTGTTAGTTGTGATTTTCAATTACTATCTGAATCGAAGATGATATTGTAACAACTTTGTCACCTTATAATGCAAGATAATGTTATTCCCACTGATTATGAGTGTTCAAGAATGTTGATTACGATGTTTGCAAAAAATGTGTGGATATTATTGCATTAAAAAATAAAGGGCATCTCTAAACCTAGTGACTTAGGGGTTTACATTTGTCTTGGTGGTGGAATTGTTGAAAAATTACACATCTAAAATTTTGAGGTTTCCTTTCAATAGAATATAAAATGTAGATGATGTTGGTTTTAAAATGTGAATTGGTTAATTTGTATATTTGTCATATTTTGATATAGCTAATTATCAATTATTGTTTTCTCCATGTATTTCTAATGTTGATTATGATTGATTTTAGAGAGAATGCTTGATTAAGAGAGAAGGCGGTTGAGAAGCACGCTGTGGAGAAGGAGATAGCGGAGTACATCAAGGAATCTAAGAGGAGCCACAACCCAACTTTAGTAATTATTTGACTTTTTCTCCCTCTTTCCTTTCAATTGAATAGAAATATAGAATGATGTTGGTTGGTTTGAAAATTGCTTGGTTTAAAAATATGAATTGGTTAATCTGTAGAATTTTCGTTTTTTGATTATATTGTAATTGAAATAGTTAAAAGACATCTCTAAAATTTTCAATTACATGCAATTTTTTTATGTCTCTCAAAATTATTTTGGTATGTGCAATTTGCACAAGGTAAAATAGTATATATGTACCTTTAGAGCATCTATAGTCGTTGGCTATTTTTCCATTTTTTTAAAAAAATGAGAAAAAAAGCGCTGCAGTTGTTGGCCAAAAACTCCAAATTTGGGTTCTTTGTGAACATGAGACTACCAAATATGGCAGAAGATTTGAGATTTTGGAAAATATAGCAATCAGAAAATGATTTATCGTCTGTTTTATCGAACGAAAAAAAAAAAGTTTCATTGGAGAGATTTTGACTGTTCTGAAAAATATCAGACGAAAATTAATTTTCCTTCGCAAAACAAAACAAAATTTAAATCGAAGGACGGGAAAAGATTTCCCGTCCAATCGAAAAATTTAATAAAAAAAACTCCTCATTCCTAGGACGAGGAAAGGCTTCTCGCCTCCTTGCTTTTTATTTTATTTTTATTTTTTATAAAAAAATTGGATGGACGGGAAAAGAATCCCGTCCGTTCTTTTTTTTAATATTTTTTTATTATATACTTCAGACGAAAATTCGTCTTTCGTCTGAGATTTTGAAATTTTCAAATACCCATTTTTTGGCAATCAACGACTGCAGCGCAAAGCCAATTTTTCCATTTCCATTTGCCAAATACCCAAAAATTGGGTCAAGACGACTACAGATGCTCTAAGAGCATTAGATATCGTTGACTAAAAAGTCATTTTAAAAAATAAAAAAAAATGTTGTAGTCATTGGCTATATACCCAAATTTTAGATTTTAAGAGAACAATGGTCGGCTATATTTGAGAACAGTGGTCGGTTATATTTGGAAGAAGATATATGAATTTGGAAAATATAGTCGGAGGAACGATGATCTTTTGTCCATTCATTTTTTTAGAAAAAAAATAAAATCGGACGAAAGATCATCTTTCGTCGGTTTTTTTTGTTGTTGTAAAATCTAGCGGACGGGAAATGATTCCTATCCGATCATTTAAAAAAAAACAATCAGATGGAAAATCATGCCCCGTCCGATCATTAAAATAATAATAATAATAATAATAATAATAATAATTCCGGATGGTAAATGATTTACCGTCCAAGCATTTCTCTCCCAAAAAATTCCAAGGATGTTTCTATGAAATTATCTCTATAGGAATTATTATGCATTCTTGTAGCTTTGATATTTGTGTACATTTTTTGGATCAAGGGCGAGAAGGAATGGGTTGTAGAAAATGTTATGTATACATATGCGTACAAATTTTTTGTTTAATCTTTCTCAACTTAAAATTTTGGCTTTTGACGACTACAACTCAAACTTAAAATTCCTATATCTAAATACCAGTTACCCCAAATTTGGGTTACAACGACTACAGATGCTCTTAGTGAAGAAGACTTCAATTATTACTTAAGCAATTAAGCTGCACTCGGTCTCAGCCATTTAAAATGAAAAAATAACGACAGTCAAATCTATACAATATATTATGCTAAAATACTTTTGTCCAAAGTTTTTTTTTTTTAACAAAAAAATGAGAGTAAATGTACGTAGGAGGCAATCCCCCACTCTTTTTTCATCAAAATTTTAAAGTGCAATTCTATCCCTTAATCAAACCTTAAAAAACATGCAATATTGTATAGATGCTATTAGAGAATTTTATTTTCAAAAATCGTTTTGTTATTTTCTCTTTTTTGAAAAAAATATGTGCAATATATTACACACAGTTATATTAGTTATTATTAACCACTTAATGTTTTAATTGATCAAGGTTCAAAATCTCAGCATTCTAAGAGCATCCAAGGTCGTTGGCTAAAAACTCAAAAAATTAGAATCAATTTAGAAATCTGCCTCACAGTTGTTTGCTAAAAATCCATAATTTAGGATAGAAATGAACAGTAGTTTGCTAAACTTAGTAGAGTCTTTAGATAAATGCTAAATATAGGAGACGGACGATGTTCATCTGTTTGACGAAAGGGATAGATGAAGATATACCGTCTAGTTAAATAAAAATAAAAAAAATAAGAGACAGATGAAGATCTTCCATCTCTCGTCGAAAACATTTTTTTAAAAAAAAACACTAAAAACACGTCAGACGGATGAAGTTGTTCCGTATGGTGTGGTTTTTTTTAAAAAAAAATCGAAAAACTCCCATACGGATGATGTTCATCCATTTGGTGTGTTTTTTTTAAAAAATTTTTTATATTTTTTTGAATTTTTTTATGATTTTAACAAACTTTAAAAAAAAAAAAAAACCAAAAACACACCAGACGGATGAACATCATCCGTTTGGTGTGTTTTTTTGACTTTTTTTGATTTTTTTTTTTCCTTTTTTCTGTTTATCGAATACCCAAAAAAAAAAAAAAATTTACAAAGACATAAGATGATCTTTCCATCGCTTCTATTTTTAGACTTGAACAATTGTAGTGTGGTCCTTCTATTGCTATTTCTAAATGCTATATATAACAATTGACATAGAAAACGATAGTGGATGCTCTTAAAAGCAGTATCGTACTGCTAAAATTTTCATTATCAGGATTGTCAGTTTATTAAATTAAAAATAATATTTACATGATTTATATCTATTAAAATATTTTAACGATTTCTAAAAGTTAATTGGTCAATGTATTTATTTATTTATTTTTTAACTTGTCAGATCATATTAGTGGTATCACCGTAGATTAGTTCGGTCCAGTTGATCCCATGTCCATCTCAACTGATATCAATCTTTTGGAGGCCAAAATTGATCCAAATCGGAATTGGTCGACCTTTAAACTATGATTAAGATCACAACTTAGATTTCCTAGCTAGTATAATATATTATGTTCAACCAATTTTGTCTAGGATTTTTTTTTCTTTTTTTTCATTTTAAAATTAAAAAAAATAAGAGCAAATGCAGAAGACAACATTTCACTCTTGCTCCATTCAAATTTTGAATTAAGATTATATCCCTTAATCAAACCTCAAAAAATCGTGCAATAATGTATAGATGCTATTAGATGAATTTTTAAAAATAGTCTTATCATATTCTCATTTTTAAAAGTTATGTGCAATATTGTATAGAGTTATACTATCTATCCAATATATTATGCTAAGAGCACTTTTGATCCAAATGTCAAATGTAGGAGGTAATTGACACCGTCACAAAAATCTGAAACCCGGAACTGACCAGGACATGGCATTGGACCAGAATCGATCTAATTTGTTACTGGTAGGGTTTGGGTACTAAAATAGGACATGTTCATATTTTTGAATAAGGTCTGGGTCTACTAAAAATGAACCCAACCCGGACCCGAACTTGGTCTATTGAGGGTAGGGTCCGGGTCCTAAAATAGGATCCCTTCATATTTTCGGGTCAGGTCTGGTTCAGCTCAATATAAACCCGAGCCGGACAAAAAAAAAAACAACACTAAGAATTATTTGGGTTAGTAGCCTTCTTTTTGAAAATATTTAGTTAAATACCCTTGTTTTGAAAATAATTAGTGAAATACCCTAGTTTTTAGTTAGGTTTCTATAGTTTTCTTCCTATAATAATTTTTATAGGATGTGTGACCTTTCTACAAAAACTAAAAGTTTTTGGGTTTTAGGATAATTTTTATTTCTATTATTAGATTTTAGTTTTTCTTCTTTCTACCTTATAAATTATTAATAAATATACAAAAAATTCTCAAAATTAAATTAAATTTACTTACTTTGTACTGGCTCTGATACCACTTTGGTCGGTGCGTGGGATCTCTCAAGTAGTATGTGTGAGTAGCGCTTAATCTCCTGGAGGCCTGAAAATTAAAAGGAAGAGAGTATCAAAAACTTTTAAAGTTTAAAGAGTAAAATCTAAATGGTTAAAAGAAAGATCAAAGTTTGAAAAATAATATTCTTCAAAATAATGGATATTGTCAATTCTGAAAAAATAATCAGGAATGATAGGCATTTCGTCGTCATCGTCGTCAAGTTCTCTTATATATTCCGATACTGTCTCATATTCATCACTATCATATGGAGGTTCTTCGAGTTCTTCTGTATGTCTATGTTCTCCTTCATTCTGTTCATGTTTTTCTAGAAATTGTCTGTATGCAGTCGTGGGGCTCCAAACGTAACTACTAAATATACCATTTTCATAAAATAACAAAGATCTTTCATGATAAGTTAGATCGTCAATTATTTCAACATTTATATTACTAGTTTCTCCAGAAATTATTTGGTTTATCGTTATAATTATTACGCATTGAATGCTAAAAAAGAATAGTTTGAATTCGTAGCAATCGTCCATACTTATTTGTCTATGAGGATAATAAACATCAAAAACTAACATTCTGTCACTTCCTTGGTAATTAACCATTAATTCAAAAATTGGTAATACAATACCGAAACTATCATCCATTGCTTCTAAATAATAAGGATTTATGAAATAAAGAGCATAGAGAGATTTCTAAGGATACCTAAAAATCAAAACAAAACGGCCCATCATGCTTCCGACCTAGTTAAACTTTTTTGGTCTGTTCTGTACCAATTACTACCAGTGGATAAAATACCCCTGGTATGCACCCCGATTTCTGTGCTCCTTTTACGTTCTTTCCATCTCAAGATTACTATGCCCTCAATAGAGCTTCATCCAAGAGATACATCTAGAACAACTAGTAGCACTTTGGTACAGACAACCACAAAAGTCTAACTAAAGAAGGTAGCAAATGAGTCTTTTTGCAAGATTATTTAGGCAGAGCCGTACAAAACTCTCTCTAGGGGAAAGAAATTTAGTTGTTCATACCTTATTTTCTACGGAGGCTGATAGATGTACTCATAAAAGACATTTTATTTTCTTCAAGCTTGTTACAAACAGACTTACAAAGATTATGAGGGATTTTTTTCTTTTTAAGAAAGTCTGCCCTCTCTCCTACTCTGCCTTCCCTTTTATAGCCGAAGGGATGGCTTTACAATTATTATTCTCCTACATCACTGCTTACATCACATATACAATTATTGCTTCTCTTACATCAGTGCTTACATCATAGGTAAATAATTGAGATATTTGCTACTTATATAGGGAACATCTTCACGTGCTTTCACATCAGGAACAGTTCTTCGTCAGCCTGCTCTTGTCCTTTTCTGCAGTAGTCACATGAATGCTGTGGTTCCATCCTCATCAGTCTACAGTAGTGGATAGCTGTTTCTTCCGTCATTGTCATATCTCCTTTATGTAAGATTCGGTACCAGCTGTCAAAGACTTCTTTCTTTGACTGGGGTTGTTTAATTTTTGCTATGCTGTAGATCATTAATTTTTGTGGGTCAGGGCTGTCATAGATCCATATGTTACCTTCTCTGCTTTGTATGTCCTTTAGTTCACAATACATTGTTCTAAATCCCGTAGCTCTTCTTTCGGAAATCAGTTTTTCAAATTCTTCGGCTTTATATGGTATTATACCGGTTGCTCCAAACAAGATTTGAGTAGTCATCCCTATTTTTATAATATGTTCAGCTGGTAGTTCTTCATTATCTTCAAGGAATTCTGGAATTGCTGAAAATATTCGAACATATATCTTGGATGCCTTCGTAAGACCAAAATAGCTTTTAGCAGCTTTATATACTTCCTTTGGCAACTGACTAAGTTCTTCACATTCTCAGGATGGATAAATGCAGTGGATAAGTCCTCTTTCGAACAATACTCTTACGGTTTTTGGATTGGCTCCTGGTAGTATGATTGTTTTGTTCATATATTGCTGAGAAATAGTTTTGATAAATTGGTTGACCTGAGTGGTCTGGCATAATTTCTCAATATATTGTAAAATAAATCCTTCTTGGAGTATTTTGGAGGATCTGAAAGTAAACTCTCTTTGTAGGTAGTGAGCTGTATGGATGTGGAGTTTTCTTCTTGTGTGGCTATTTTTGTGATCCCACTTGTATTTTGTGGGTTAGTAGGTTCACTCCCTTCGCTCATTTTTTCAATACGATCAATACTTATATGTTGGTAAAATATACTTTGAAGACCACATATTTGCAGCTGTATTTGGTTAAATGCTCCTTTTAATTGCTCCACTGTCTCCTTTAGGTAGACTATATCGTGTTCTATTTGCTGAACTCTGGCTTCCATTCTGCAACAAGCGAAATAGTTAATTTCTTGATAAAAAATCGGCTAAAATATTAAGTTTTCCTTTTATGTTTTCTATCACAAAATCATAATGTGCTAACTCCATCTGCCATCTTATCAATCTTTTATTTGCTATGGTTGGGTCTATTATTTTATTGATCCAACTTTTTGCTTGGGTATTATCTGTTCTTACCGTAAATTTTGTATGTATTATGAATAGTTCAAACTTTTTTATAGCTTTAAGATCGCTAGTAGTTCTTTCTCGTTTATGTGGTAATTTTGTTGGGTTTGTGTGAAAGAACCACTAGTATATCTAGCTAATTTTTCTTCACTTTCTCCAATTTCAATAAATTTTAATACTGCTCCCCAATTAGTTTCACATGCATCAGTTTCTATTATCCAAGAACATTCTTTAACCGGTAGTCTTAGTTTTGGTAACTCTGAAGTTTGTTGTTTTAATATTTTAAATTTCTCTTCATCCTCCGGGGTCCATTCCCATTTCTTATACTTTTTAAGTTTTTGTTGCAACCAATTTGTTTTTGCTGATAAATTTGGTATATAACCTCTTGTTTGATTTAGTAATCCTATTATAGCTTGCACTTCTCTTTTTTCTTTTAAGACATTAGGAAAAGTCTTTATTTTTTCTGCTATATGTGATTGTAATTCTATCCCTTCATGTGATAATTTTGTTCCTAAGAATTCTATCTCAGTTTTGAATAATTCCATCTTCTTTTTTGATAGTATAATGCCTGCATCTTTCACTATTTCTATGAATTTTAGTAGGTGTTCTTTATTTTGTTCTTCGTCTTCTGAACCTATTAGAATATCATCTACATACACTAATATGAAATTGTTGTATTTTTCAAAAATCTTATCCATATATTCTTGAAATATTCCTGGGCTATTTTTATATCCGAATGGTAATACATTCCATTCATAAAATCCTTGAGGTGTGCTAAATGCCGTTAAAGGTTTTGAATCTTCTGTTAATTTTACATGATAAAATCCTGATTTGCAGTCAAATTTCGAATATATTTTTCTTGTTCTTACTGTGTTAAGTAGTATTTGCATATCTGGTAGTGGGTATCCAAATCTCTTAGTATTTTTATTTAATTCCTTGTAATTTACTACCATCCGAGATTTACCTCTTTTTTCTTCTGAATGTTTTTTTACTATGAATGCTGGTGATGAATGTGGACTTTGTGATTTCCTTATATAATTATTTTCCACTAATTCTTTTATGTGTATTTTGAATTCTTCTAGGTCTGTTGGAGTATGTTTTATTGGTCTAATTTTAATTATTTTGTTCTTATCTATTAACTCTATATGTGTCGTGGGTTTACTTAAGTTCCATTTTGCCAAGGGGTCTTCTCCGGACAGATCTTCTAATTGTTTTTGTAAAATTTCTTTCGTAGTTGTTATTAGAACTTGTTGTATTCTAGTTTTATTTGATAAGTATTGATATTCACCACGCTGGGTTGAAGAAACTCTGATGTGTGGTAGGTCAGTTCTGGAATATGGTTGAGTTATTCTAATTGCTATTGCTTGGTGTCCGCAAGGTGTTGTAAATACAACCGATTTATGTGATATAGTTATGGGGTAGTATTGTTGGAAAAAGTCATTTCCTAAGAGTACGTCATTATTCATATCGTCAAACTGGTATACTATAGGTATTTTTAGTATGTAACTTCCTACTTGTACATTAACATTTTGTTGGTATTTGTCTAGTATGATGGTTTGTCCGGTTAATCCAGATATGGCTTTTTTATTAAAACCATCTTGTTTCCATTTTGGTAGTATATTCTCGCGGCATAAACTAGTACCTGCTCTGGTGTCTATTAGACTATGATAGTTCCTTGATTTGTATCCGTCGTAAACAAATTCTGTTAGGATGTATAATGTGTTTTTTGTTGCTCTTAATGGATTCATTTGTCCAATATCCTATTTATTACCATGCTTTCATTGTTTACTGTTATCGTGATTTTTTCTTCTTGAATTGAGTAAGGTTGTACTGATGTAAGAAAGTCAGTTCCTAATAACATATCATTAACATGTTGTTCTGGGTCTACATGTAAGTGTAACAACATTTTCTTTTTACCATTTATCCTTAGTGGTAGTACGATTTTATGTACAATTGGATGTCTATTATTGTAATAATCTAAGTAATAATATGGGTTATCTAATGTTATCAATTCGGTGGTTTTTATATTTGTTCGTTTAATATGTGAATTAGTAGCTCCTGTGTCGACTAAGGCTATTTGTTTATTCCATTTTCCGTTGTCATAATATTCTATTTCTATTTTAAATTGGTTATTATTTTGGTGTTCTAATGTATTTATTATTGGTATTATTTCTAATGCTTGTTGTTTATTTCTTATTGATAGTGACCTCTTTCCGAACATTATTTGTGGTGCTTTTTCTTTTTCTTTTTCTTTTGCTTTATTAAAGTCGAATTCTATATAATTTGGTATGGTCATTTTAGGGTTTTCTCTAGCTGGTTTGTACCTTATGATTTCGCTAAATAGCGGCTCTATTTTAAAATTGTCCGTATTTCTATTCTTTACTTCGTGCTTACTAGTGAAAGCGTAAATATTTCTTATTTGTATGCTCATAACTTTGCTTTTTTCTATCATTTCTATTCCTGATAACTTATGATATATGACTAGACTTTTATCTTTATTTTCTTCTGTCATGCTTATAGAGAAATTAGGTTTTATTGTGAACTTTATCTTTTGGTACATTAGGTTTCCTTGCACTATTCCTATTAAGACGTCTTGTGTACTTGATATTATCCTATCATCCATTAGATATATTTGGAGGGGTGTATTTATTCCTTCCTTAAAATAAGCTTTTATTATTATTTGTACAGCTCCTAAATGTATGTGTCTTAATGTTTTTCTGGTTTTTTTGTTTATCTTTTTCATTTCTTGTCTTATTATTCTTTCTGTTATTAATGGGATTATGGTTTTGCCTTGTGCTTGTTCAATGTCTATAGGTTGTTCGTTATTCCTAGCTATTACTATGGTGCTTTTCTTTCTTTCAAATATTGGTAGTTTAAAGATTTCTTTTGGATTTATATCTAATTTGGTCTCTCTTATTTTATCGTACTTTTGTATGTCAAAGCACATTCTTTCTCTTAATTCTTCATTGTTTTCTTCTCTTTCTGAGGGTTCTCCTATTTCTGTTAGATCAGTTAACATGTATATCTCACATTCTTCTGTTTCACCTTCACTACTTCCACTATTTTCTTCCATTACCATTATTTCTTCATCTTCACTTATATCTGACCATTCTTCATCATATTCTATGGGTTCATAATTTATGTTATTCATTTCTTCAATTTCTTCTACGTATTTTACATTTTTTTTTTCATTCTTTTAGGACAATTTGGTGATATATGTCCTATCTCTCCACATATGTAACAATTACATTTTTTTGGATTTTTCGTATACTGCCTATTTTTATTCTTATTTATTTTTCTAAAGTATTTTTTAAAAGGTTTTCTATATATCTTAAAAGTTTTCCTATATTTTGGTTGATATTTTTGGAATTTGTGATTATTCCTTTTTGTGTATTTATAGTTATTATATCTATAGTTATTATTGCATCCCCAATGATTTGGTCTTGCATCTTCACAGCAGATTCTTTGTTTATACGTTCTATAATATTTTATTGTTGCGCTAGCTTCTTGGCATACTTTGTCTCTATAATCTTTTACAAATTGCGTTCTATACCCTAAAGTGTCTACTTCAGGTTTTACCTTCTCATTTATGTATGCACTATATATGTTTATGCTCCATGGATCAGGTAATTTTAAAAAGAATGAGTCTAAAATTGGACTCCGTTCTTCTTTTGTGTAATAACTATCTTGATAATATTCTCGGAATTCACAAGCATAGTTGTCAAAATGGCACATGTCGCATATTTCTAAGTTACTTAGTCTCCATCTTGCTTGATTCTTTTTACATATAATGTGTTTTTCTCCTTTATCGTATACACTGAATTCGGTTCTTATTGCTTTTTCGTAATTTGTAATTATTTCTTTTAAACCTAAAGTCCGTTGTGCTGAATTTTCTTCAGTTCCTTTATCATCAATTGGTCTTGATTTTCTTATAGTATTTCTTTCTTCTTCTCCTAGTCCATTCCACCATTTTGCTACTACTCCAATAAAGGTAGCTTCTATGAATTTTTCAAATGCATTTCCATTAAGGTTTTGCCTAAATCCTACTATTAGTGACGCTTTTACCCATTCTTCGATTGTATAATCTACATCTTTTACGCAATCTAGGTCTAACCATTCTCCATTTTCTGCTATTCCTTTTTCGAAGTGTTCTGTTGGTTCATATTTTGGAGTTTCTTTTTCTTTACCTTTTCCTAGTTGCATTCTTCTTTTTGTATTTTGCCATTTCCATGGTAATTGATATGGTTTTTTGTGAGGTGGTGCTCTTAAGATTTCATACATGTTACTTGAAATTTCTGAAGGTTTTTCAATAATTTTATCTTGGTCCATTTTTACTTCTTCGTATGCTATATCTAAATTTTTTAAGGCTTCTTGTACTTCTTCTGAATTAGGATTTGCCATTAAATCTTCTATTTCTAGAATATTTATATTAAGCTTTGTTATGGCTTCAAGTTCTTTCATACCATCTTCTGTTATATCTAGTTCTTCTTCTGGGTATTCTGTTATATATCTTCCTAATTCTTTTATATTTTTATTTATGATTCTTAAATCTTTTCTTATATCAATGAACATTTCAGGACCGCTGTAATCTTCTTCCAAGTCTTGTATGTTTAAATAAATTTTTGGCTCCATATCCTACTATTTTGTCTGCTAGTAGGTGTTGGTAATACCAGCTTGCTTCTTCGTTTCTGTAATCTAATACTTTGTATGCTATTTGTTTTTGTATCTCTTTAGGTAGTTGATTTGTTACTTTTATTGTTAGTAATAGGTATTCTGATATTTCTTTATTGGCAATATGCTTACTTTCTACTAATCTTTTATCAACGTCTCTAATTTTGAATTTTGAAAGATTTTTTAATTTAAGTTTCTCTATTTTCTGTGAATTATCCAGCTTTTTTAAGGTTAAGGTGTATTATAGTTTATAATTTCTAGAGTGGGGTTATATATAAAATTTTGCTTTTTGATTATTTAATTAAAAGGGGTAGTTGGCTAAATATTTTTGAAAGGAGGGTATTTGGCTAAATATTTTTGAAAAGTGGGGTATTTACCCACTATGCTCACAACCCTAACCTCCCAATTAACCCCCCCCCCCCCCCCCCCACCCCAAAAAAAATATATAAAAAAAATAAAATAAAAAAAGAAGGAGAAGAGAAGAAGCAGCAAGCCCAACCTCCCTCTCCTACCCTACACACTTGCTCGCCGCTACCTCGAACCCGATGGGTAGCAATTTTTTAACAGAAATGGATCTGGGTCCAATATTTGAACCAATAGAGAAGCAGAACCGAATTCGATAGTGCATGACCCAATCCGACCGACTCGATAACAGTTCTAGGGTAAACCTCTTACTTGCTCTTTATCCTTACAAATTTTGAAGTATAATCAAATATGTTAATCAAACCTAAAAAAAAATTGCAATCTTGTATACATGTTATTATATGATTTTTTTTTAAAAAAGCTTTATTATTTTTTTCTTTTTGAATATTTTGTACAATATTGCACATGGTTATACTAGTATAATGCAAGTGGACAGCTCATTTAGGGTTGGCAACCGGGCGACCCGCCAGCGACACGCTCGCCAAACCTGGCCCATTAACTTACGGTTTGGGTCCGGGTCGAACCCGCGAACCTAAGCGGGTCGACCCGGGTCGTCTAAAATGGTTTTCGAACCCGTTGAACCCGACCCACGAACCCGGTGAATAGTAACCAACCCGCCTACGAACCCGCGGGTCGACCCGCGGGTTTCGAACCATTTGACCCGAACATGCCAAACATTCAACCCGGACGGGTCGACCGCGACTCGCGGGTCCAACGGGCAAAAAAGACAGCCAATTTTTTTTCTTCTGTTTTGGTTCCCCCTATAAATACCCCTTAAACCTCTCTAAAAACTTCACACCTTACTATCTTACTCTCTACTACTACTACTCAATACAATCTCAATTGATTCAAATTTTTTCACCAAAGAAGCTAACAACATAGAAACAACAAATTCCGATCGTATCGAATTTAACTTACAACTATGTCTACTTCAAGTCTTCAACTCCTCCAAGGCTCCAACAAAGAACCTCTCTTTCTTTCTATACACGAGTCCGGACTTCTACTTTTATTTTCACTCTCATTCTATATACGAGTATCCTCGAAGTACGGTATCAAAATTTCACAACCCTCTTATTGTCTTGATATTTTTTTTGTAGTTATAATTTTTTTTTATCATATTTGTTTGTTGGTTTTTTGATCTTCTCTCTCACAACCCTCCTATTGTTTTCTAGAATTTTTTTTAAAACTTATCTCGCCTAGATTGTATTTAATTTTTTCACATACACTACTATATCAACATGTCTAGATCGCGAGGTAGCGGCCGTAGCCAAAGTGGACAAGATTCCACTGGCACTTCTCGTAGGCCTCCAATTGTCCCACAAAATGAACCCGCCGAAGAGCACCCTATGACCGGACACATTGGTACACACGATGTGTTTGTGGGAGACATAGGCATAGAAGAAGAACCACAAAAACAAGCAGCTAAAAAAAAACAACCGTGCAGTAGTAGAAAAACTAGAGGGAAAACTAGTGATTAACACAAATTTTATGATTATATTCCGGACAAAGAAAATCCGGGGGTAGGTATAAAAATTTGTAAAACATGTTCGAAGCCATGCAAATGGAAGAAGGGTGAGGGGACGGGTACAATAGAATGACACATCCAAAATGTACACAAAGAACTTCTTGTAGACCTACCAGACCAACAAAAAGTCTACCATAGGACCGGTGTAGTTGATAGCCACTCTTATGATCCCGAACTTATTCGTCGTGAAATGGCCTGACTAGTAATTAAAGAAGAGTTACAATTTTTCTATTCCGAAAGTAGGGACTTAGAAACTTTTAATCAAACCACATTAAACCCGAATTTTAAAAGAATCCCTAGAAATACTTTGAAGTCGGATTGTTTTAAAATGTACTATGAAATGAGAGTAGCTTTGATTGCCATTTTATGGAGTTTAACTTCTAGAGTTTCTTTAACTTTCGATTGTTGGAAGGGTTGCAACAATATTCCAATAATGGGAATAAATTATCATTGAATCGACAGTGATTGGATTCTTCAAAAAAAGGATCATATCACTTGCCGTGTTGCCCTATCTTCACAGTGGTAATGAAATTGCAAATCGTATTTTAGAATTTGTGATGTTCTTCATATTCGTGATAAAATTATGTGTATAAGTTTTGATAATGCATCTAACAAAAATGCATCAATTAGTATATTACAAACCGCATTAAACTCTCCATCTGACAAAATTTTCATATTAGATTTGCATGTCATATTTTTAATTTATATGTTCAAGATGCGTTAAAAATAGCCGACCCATATATAGTTAACATTAGAAATTGTGTACATTTTATTGCATTAAGTGGCCCTATATTTCAAGAATGGAAAGCTTGGTGTAGGCTTTAAAATGTACATTTTATAAAATTTTCAAAGGATGTTAAACACTGATGGAACTCTACTTTTGATTTGCTACATGTTGTTACTGAATATAAAGTATGTATAAATAATTTTTGTGTGGCAAAAAATATGTCAAATTTTGAAATGACTCCCCAAGCTTGGTTTTATGCCGAATCTTTGTTAAAATTTTTAGAACCTTTTAAAACCGCAACTTTAAAATTTTCAAAATCTTATGAATCTACTTCTAGAAGCATTTTTATTTCAATAGTTATTATGATGCATACATTCAAAGAAATGATCGATGATGCTTTTATTGGTCATATTTGTGAAACCTGCATACACCAAATTTTTGAAGTATTTTAATCCTTCTCCTATGTTGTATTGTACTACTACTGTGATGGACCCTCATATCAAATTAGAAGGTACGAAGAGTTTGATTGAAATGTTCTTTAATTTACATGGGGAAGATGAATCTGAAATTGAATTGGAAACATTTTTAGCTAAATTTGAAGCGACATTAAATAACTTGTATGATTTTTATGATTGAGGTTTTTCATCTAGTAGTACTACTACTTTAGTTACTTCTTCTTCTGTTACTTCTACAGGTAAGGGTAAGAATAAATTAGATGATGCCATATGTAATTTACTTACAAAAATTCAATCAAAAAAAGGTAGGACCGATCAACCAAATGAATTACATTGGTATAATTAACAAGATTCTGAAAGTTTTTACTTCTTCACTAGATATTTTACAATAGTGAAAAGACCATGAACATGCTTATAATATTCTTACATATATTGCTAAAGATCTACTAACTCCTCATGTCTATATAGTTGCTTCAGAAAGTACATTTTCTACAAGTAGCATGGTTCTAACCAATTACAGGAATCGCTTGAAGCCCCAATCGTTGGAGATGCTCATCTGTACGGAAGACTGGATGAATGCCGAAGATAGGACTCAAAGAATAGGGTTCGACACGTCTACAAGTGGAAACAACTCGCCGGAAGAACAACAACAACAACAGTAGCAACCAACATGAAGAATTGAAGACCAACAATAACAACAAATTGAAGACCAACATATGATTTTTTTTTAAATGTATAAAAAGTTTTAATAAATCTTTGTTTCTTATAAATAAGTTGAAAAATTGAAGAAAATTGTCATTTTATAGAAGAAAATTGTAATTATATAGAACCAATTTATAATAATTCTTTGTTTCTTATAAAAAAGTTGGAAATTTGTATAAGTTGAAATCATATGAATAATATATACATTTTTTTAATAGCAATTTCACTCTTTAATTATTATTATTATTATTATTATTATTACTACAATTTTTTTTACAGTTAAAAAAAATTCAAACAAAGGGGCCAACCCGCAACCCAACCCGACCCGACCGGGGTTGGACCCGAATGGGTTCACGGGTTGGTTGGGTCGAGATTTCCCCAAGCCAACCCGGCCCGGACCCGCCCAACTTCGGTTCCAACCCGTACGGGTTCAACCCAACTCGGCCCGGTCTACCCGGTTGCCAACCCTAAGCTCATTCATTGCCATTATCAGAATCTCCCAAAATATTACACCCCCGCTTGAAAATCAAACATACCCCTATAATTGCTATATCCAAACAAACCACTATAATTTTTATATCTAGTACACTTTAATAAAACCATTATCTTATTCACATTAAAATACAAAAGGTGGCCACATACATCATTATTCAAACAAATGCTTCCTCCCTTTTGTGAGTCTCAAACACGCCCCCTCTCTGGCCCTCATTCAAAGCTTCTTTCCCTCTTTATTAATCTCTTTATCCCTCAATATGTTGTTTTCTGTTCTTTTTGAAGTAAGGTAAAGAAAACTAATCTCTTCTTCTTAACACTCGTTACTTCATACCAAGGTAATTCTCATCCACACTTCTCCCTAAAATGCCTCCAACTCCTCCACCTCAAATGCCCCACAAATCCACTCCTCCTTACCACCACCTCCTCCCCCCTCCACCCCAAACGACACATCCCTACCACAACCCCGGCCCGGGCTTTTCTTCCTATCGAAAGGATCATGCCCTTCTTAAGCCACACCATACAACCAACCCTATGATATGGTGTGGTGCAATCCTAGGTGTCATCTTCAGCATCATCCTCATCCTTGCAGGAATCATCACTCTCATCATCTTCCTTGTCATCAAACCAAGGTCCCCAGTTTTCGAAATAACTCAAGCTAGTCTTAATGGTGTCTACATTGATTCCCCTTCCTACTTCAATGGTGACCTGACTTTTTTCGCAAACTTTACCAACCCAAATACCAAAATGGATCTTGTTTTTGAGTACTTGAGTATAAAGTTGTACTACCACGATACTTTGATTTCTGCTCAGGGAATTCAACCGTTTTTTGCGAGCAGGCAGGCGTCGAGCTTCAAGGCAGTTCATATGATATCGAGTGAGGTTTACTTGCCAATTAAAACAGTTGTGGAGCTTCAAAAGGAGGCAAGGAGCAACAAGATTATGTATACTGTTAAAGGGACTTTTAAGGTTAGGACTAACTTTGAGTTTGGGCACTTAACTTATTGGATTTATGGGAGGTGCTTCATTGAAATGTCTGCTCCCCCTGGTGGATATTTGGTGGCCAGGAGTTGCAAAACAAAGAAATGATTGAGTATATATACATATATATACATACATACATATATATATATATATATATTGGTTTGCTGGCGGTTGATCAAGTTATCGATCTCTCTATTCTTTCTTTCTTTTTCTTGTTCAGTAGATTGTAGTGTTCGAGTTGTTGAGACTGTTTTATGTGAATTTAGAAGGACTACTTGTGGAATTGGCAAGGAACAATTAAAGGGGATTGTTCCCTAATCTTATGAAATGGTAAAATATTTTTTTGTGAATGAACATGAAATGGTAAAGTTGTTCTTGTTTCAATTTAAATAAGGTTATTTGAGATGATGTGCAAATAAGGGCAGTATGGATTTCTCATTTCAGTTGAGTTATAATAGAGTTCATTTAGAAATTATGTTAAAACACATAACAAATAGAACTCTGTAGAAGTGATTGTCAATTTCAGTTAAATCCATTTTTATGTCATCATGTCATCTCTCTCAGTGACGAGGATAACTATTTTGGCCGACTTCACATTCTTCCATCCTCTACTAGGTTTGCCCATTTACACGTGCTTCGAAACGGTGCACCTGATTTGATTATATAAAATAGTTTTGGAGGTCCAGCAAATTAATTGAAGTAGCAAACATATTATATGAGAAAGTAATATATTTACCTTTAAGCTCAACCATCGCCTTCTTGATCATTAGCTTGAACTTACCTAGAATGCATATAGTTTGTTAGAAAGACTGCATAAATTTTTTTTAACTTCAGCATCACTTTTAAATGCTTGCAATAACAAGGGCGGCCCTAGGATTTTAGGGGCCTGAAGCAAACTCTCAAAAAGGGGCCCTACATATACCAAAAAAAAAAAAAAACGATTCATGTATTAGAAAAAAAATAAAAAAGTATACATGAGAAATCATGGATTTTAGAGACCTGAAGCTAATATAAAATTTTTTAGGGGCATGAAGTTAATATAAAATTATGAAAAAAATAAAACGATTCATGAATTTTAGGGGCCTAAGGCTAATATAAAATTTGCTTTTTCTTTTCTGAAATAGGGGCCCCCTTTTTTTGGTGATTTGGGGGGACCTGATGCAGTTGCATCAGTTGCATCAGGACAGGGTCGGGCCTGTGTAATAGTTATGCAAGAACATTATCATATAGGTTTTATAGAGCTTACTCTAATTTCATAACCACTATAAGCATGTCTAAATACAATGGTAACACAAGTGCATGTGTGAAGGTATCTACAATATCAATAATCTAAACATTTGTTTGTCTGAGACTCAGTTTGTAATTGAAATACCTCTTATTATTATTTTAACCAAAATAAAATACATGAAGTTTTCAAAACTCTAATCCAAGCTAATTATTTCTTTTATCTTCACTTTATCTCCCCATTACACCTTTATATAAAAAAAAAACAAAATGAATAAATAATAAATTTACTTTAGCTGTCTTTCTTGAGTGGAGAGTTTACACCATTCACTGGTAAACTCTAGTCATCCCAATCCTATATATCCAAACATACACTAAACGTTCTTAAATATTATGTTATCCATGATTTCTAATAACCAATGAAGGGAACACTGCAGAATAGTATTTTCTCTTCTAGTAAAGAAATTAATGTTGCATATTTGCTAAGTTATTTTAGGTTGCTAGTCAGCTTACTTATCCTGCTATGGTTTGGAAGCCCAAATTAAGGCCACCAAATAATCAATCTCTCACTTGCGTACACCTTAAATCAAAACCAATAAAAAAAGCTCATAAAATAAATCACCAAATTAAAATTTTTAAACCCAAAAATAAAACAATCATACATCACTGAACTTAAATCCCATGCACACACAAAATTCGAGTCAGCAAAAAACTGAGTAATCCCCTGTACACAAAAAATTAGAAATTAGAATGAGAATTCGGTTAATGATATGAAATTAGGGTCTTCGCATAGCATATAGAGGCTCTCGATTCGGTAGAGGGGAGTCGCCGATACGGAATCGCTTGATATTCGTCCTCGATTTGGTGGAAGGAAGTCATCGATACGAAATGAGCAGCGGATCAGATATCGGCGACAACCTTCTGATTGGGGTTCAACGTTAGATTTGGATTTGGATTTGCTTTGAGATTTAAAAATTTAAAAATTTAAAAATTTTTAAAAATTTTTAAAATTTTAAAATTTTAAAATTTTAAATTTTAAAATTTTTAAATTTTTAAAATTTTAAATTTTTAAAATTTTAAATTTTTTTATATTTAATTTTTTTAAAACAATTTATTTTTTAAAAAATTTTAAAATTTTTTAAATTTTCAATTTTTTAAAATTTCAAGAAATTCAAAAATTTTAAAATTTTAATTTTTTTTTTATATAAGTTTTTGATTTTTTTGGACTTTTTTGAATTATTTTTAAAGTTTTTATATTTTTATTTTTTTAGTTTTTTTAAAATTTTTTTTTCTTAAATTTTTGAATAAAAGAGAGAGAGAGAGAGAGAGAGAGAGAGAGAAATCATTAAATAAATAAAGGAGTTGTTTTGGATAGGGGATTGAATTTGAGTTTTGGGGGAAAACTTTTGAAGGGGGGAATGTGTTTTGTGATATTAGATTTGGGCCTTTAATTTTGGGGGGATTGAAGGAGAACCACTTGATAGCTTTCTTTGTGTTTTATTATATAGATAAAAATCTGTCTTCATTATGAAGCACATGCACAAAATTTACATCATTCGTGAAGGAACAAAAGAGTGACTAAAACGGGGGAGAAGGCTACCCACATATGCCCTTGTGATTGCACGCGCGCTGTTAATCACAGCTATACTAGTATCTCTACTATTTTAATGGGAGAGTTGGGATTTATAACAAACAAATCCTAACTTTGTAACTATATAAACATGTATAATACACGTTCAAACTATATTCAACAAATATAAATATGCACCACAGGTCTAGCCCAAATCAAAACATACAAATATAAACTATTTTTTTCTTATTTAATATACATTCATTTAATTTGATAACTTTATTTTTTTAGACGTGCATCACACGTACATTATACTAGTAAATGGAAATTGAAAATTGATCTTTATTATGAAGCACATACATGTAAAATTAGGTCATTAAGAAAGGAACAAGTGAAAAGGAAAAAGAACAATGAGACATGCTTTTCCTCACAACACAAAACAGTAAAGTTGTTTTTTTTTACTTGGTTTTTCTAGAAAAATGTCAGTCAACTTAAAACTAGATCAAAACCTTTATAAGTTACATTAGTTAAATAAGAAATTTCTCTATTCACATTTTGCATATCCAGAGTTTTTTGTATTGCAAATTACAGAATGACAATCATTCTTACTATCATTCTCTTCGTAATCTTAGATGTCACACTCCAATAGGTGGAGTAAGAAAGAGTAGATAGGGGAACTCTCTAATAGGAGCATGTTACTTAAGATAATGAAGGAAAATAATATGAAATTGGTAGTGGGTGTAGCATTACTCTATTATTATTAGATTTGTAGCTTCATCCCTATCGAAACCCTATTATTTATATATATCTACTATATTATAATGAGAGAAGACTTTAGCGTGTAAATCTATCACTGTATGTGCTTCGCACGTGCAACTTCAATTCTTCCATTACACTATTTATTTATATCGTACGTGCATCGCACCTCCAACTCCAACCCAATCATTCTATTCTTTAATACAAAAAAATTTATTATTATTCATACGTGCATCACACATGCTCTATTGTACTCTTCAAACCTATCAAATTACGTGCATCGCATGTGCAACTCCAACTCTCCTACTCCACTCTTTATTCCTTTATATATATATATATAGATTTGTCCGTTGACACGTGCCTACGACACGTCTTTAGAACGGTGCACCTGGTTTGATGATATAAAATAGTTTTAGAGGTCCAGCAAATTAATTGAAATAGGAAACATATTATTTGAGGAAGCAGCATAAATACCTTTAAGCTCAACCATCATCTTCTTGATCATTAGCTTGAACTTACCTGGAATGCATATAATTTGTTAGGAAACACTGCATATAATTTTTTTTAACTTCAACATTACTTTTAGATGTTTGTAATAGTTATGCAAGAATATGATCATATAGGTTTTATAGAGCTTACTTTAATTCCATAACCACTATGAGCATGTCTAAATACAATGGTAACCCAAGTCAGGTGTGAAGGTATCTACAATACCAATAATCTGAATATTTATTTGTCTGAGACTCAGTTTGCAATTGAAATACCTCTTATTATTATTCCAACCAAAATGTAATACATGAAGTTCTCAAAACTCTAATTCAAGCTAATCATTTTTTTAATCTCCACTTTGTCTCCCCATTGCACCTTTATAATAAAAAAAAATCAAAATGGTTCAATAACAAATATCTAATATTATAATGGGAGAAGCCCTTAGTGTCATTTGTAAATATACCACTTTATTTGTAAATCTACCACTTTACGTGTATTGCACGTGCAAATCAAACTCTTTCATTATACACTTTTTTTAAATTTACCAATTTATATGCATTACACGTACAACTCAAACTCTCTCATTATACTTTTATATTACTTTATAAAAAATATGTATTTATTAACACGTGCTATATTATATTACTTTAAAAACTATATATTGATTAAAATGTGCATCGCATGTGTTAACTACTAGTTTACTTTACTTGTCTTTCTTGAGTGGGAGTTTGCACCCTTCACTGGTAAACTGTAGTCATCCCAATCCTATATATCCAAACATACACTAAAAGTTCTTATATGTTATGTAATCTATGATTTCTAATAACCAGTGAAGGGAACACTTCACGATAGTATATTCTCTTGTTGTAAAGAAATAAATGTTGCATATTTGCCAAGTTATTTAGACTGCTGATCAGCTTACCTGTCCTGCTGTGGTTTGGAAGCCCAAATTGAGGCCACCAAATAATCCATCTCTCACTTGCGTACACCTTAAATCAAACCAATAAAAAACTCATCAAAATCAAAAAATTATAATTTTTTAAACCCAAAAATAAAACAATAATACCTATCTAAACTTAGATCTCATGCACACACAAAATTCGAGTCAGCAAAAAAATGAGTAATCTCCTATACACAAAATAAAAAATTAGAATGAGAATTCGGTTAATGAAATGAAATTAGAGTCACCGCATCACATGTAGAGCATCTCGATTCGGTGGAGGGGAATCGCCAATACGGAGTCGCTTGATATCTGTGCTTGATTTGTTGGAGGGGAGTCACTGATACAAAATCAGCAACGGATCAGATTCGGCGATGACCTCTCGATTGGGGTTCGACACTGGATTTGGATTTGCTTTGAGATTCGCGATTGAGAGGACGATGGAGCCTTTGCCAATGGAATGGAAGCAAATGTTTAAGAAAATGGTTTTAGGGTTATGGAGTTAGCGACTTAAGAACCCTAGGGGGGGAGAGAGAGAGAGAGAGAAAAATTGGAGCTATCTGGTTTGAAAAATAGATGAAGCAAACTGATCTGAATAAGAGAGAGAGAGAGAAATAATTAAATAACTAAAGGAGTTGTTTTGGGGGATTTGAATTTGAGTTTTGGGAAAAAACTTCGGGGGAGGGGGATGTCTTTTAGGAGCTTAGATCTGAACCATTGATTTCCTTACTATTTAAGGAAAGCCACTTGATAGCTTTTCTTTGTATTTTATTATATAGATGTAAATTCCAAACATAGCTAGATTAAGAGATAATTGAGCATCTCATGACGTTGTAAAAATTTTATAGAGGCCTTTATCACCCTGATCTATAGATGCACCACTTGTGAGCCTCTCAAATGTCTCTTATGCACTCATATATAAGCCAATATCCTGGTTGCCTTATTAGTTATATGTATGGCTGACGATTAGGAAAAGAATTGCATTAGGTCAAATGATGATGTGCAATATCTCTTGGGCATAGTCCTCATTATCGAATGTGTAGACCTCCTACTGAAACTGTGGTCATACAGGAAGTCATGAGATAGTGGGGGTTTATTCAAATATATTATAACATTAATTAAAGGGGTAGTCATGAGATAGTGGGGGTTGTGGGGTTACGGGATGTGAAGAGTAGAGGAATGTGAGGAGGTTTTTTGAGAAATTTGTATACGGATAGGTGAATTTTGGTACGGTAGGATAATGGATTAACGGGTTGGGTATATAAATGAGAGTTTGAGTTTGTAGACTTGGGCTTGGATTGAGCTCTAGTCATATATTAATAAGCAATGCAAATGAATATAAAATTAGGCTTTAGATTATGGGCTTCATATAAATAAATAATAATACAAGATATATTAAAATCAATGGGCTTTAAAAAATTAATAATAATAATAACAATAACGATGATAATAATAATACATGACCGAATATAATTTGGATTCAACACATTCATAGAAATAATTTAATATAACAATAACAATAAAAATAATGAAAATGAAAAAAATAGTAATAATAATGTTACATTATACTATTATTCGAATAAATGTAATTTTCGGTTAAGATAATAATTTAATAGAAAATTCAAAACGAATTCAAACAAAATAATAAGTTTATAATTAATCGAATACAGAAAATATTCAAAAAATATGTATTTGCGAGAACGGAAGTTACAGAATCTGTATATTCTATTCTCTAATTTATGAGGAATAGATTCCCTCAAATCTCTCCACTCCTAAATCTTCTCAATCAATGTACCCCTTCTCCAAGAATATAGTGTGTATATAAAGTGATGCACAGTAGATGAATAAAATAAGAAAATACGGTTTTTTTTCCCAAATCTAATTTTGATTTTGATAAATTTTGATATAGTTAAGGATCTCGATGAACCTGTTAGATTCAAGGATGGGACCATTGTTTGTTCTCCAGTACGAAACAAGGCTCTGAAACGGACTCAAATGTGAAGGAGCATATATCAAATACCTCCGACCACAAGAATTTTTTACCAAACTATCCCACTTTTTGTAAGTATGTACGAAACTGTCCTTGTTTGAAAATTTAATACCAAAATATCTCTATCGCTAACGGGGTTAATGAGACTAGTAGTTTTCGTCGCGCTAACTATGTTAGCGTGGTGCAGGTAATACAACTTTTTTCCTCGAGTGGGGTGGTGCAAAAAAACTCATCCAATATACTAACGCTAACCACGTTAGTGTTAGTGTTTAAAACACTCGTATTAACGGGATTAACGTTTGTAGCTGGGACAGTAGAGGGGACTTTTTCAAAGAGGGGTGTTGGTAAAAAATCTTTAAGTATAGACTCATTAACCTCGGTAATGCGCCTCATTATACCAGGCTCGCTAACGGGGTTAACGAGTGTCGATTGGGTTCATCTTTAAGTAACATACGCTATCTCACTCTCTTCTCACCTCTCCTCTACCCGAAACCCAACTCAGGCGATTTTTAACCCAAAACCCCCAAACTCTAGTCTTCGATTTCGCCATCTACCCATCTCAATCTCTTGTAATTTTAGGTGGAATCTCTTCATCACTCCCAAAAGACTAATCAGTTTCATCAAATCTCTTAAAACACGCCATTTTAACCCATTTACCCGTTTCCCCAAATTATCGAAAAGAGAGGATCATGGTGCTTGACGTCGACTTGTTACTTCCACCCTACAATAGTTTGTAAGTGTTCCCTATTTATGCTATATATATTTTTTTGTGTGATTTTGGGTCTAGGGTTGTGGTTTTAGTTAGAGTATTAAGTTGAAAAGGTTTCAGATTGCAGGTGATTTTGGGTCTACTATTATCATACTACTGGCATTAGAACAATTATGAATTGAAAAGGTTAGAAGAACATATAATTAACAACATCTAAATGCATTAGTATGATAATAGTATATGTACCTTTATAGTGATTGTAAGTTAATTTTGTTAACATATATTATCTAACCGTACAATGGATTTAGGATTAGTATATTTAGGATGTAGTTTGCATTAGCAGATGAAGGACTAGTTTACATTGGTAGATTTTGGATTAGTTCGCATTATGAGATTTTGGATTTTCATTTAGGGGTATGGTTGCATGAGCTCTTGTTGTAGGGTTATATATGATTATATTTTATATCAAACTTGTAGGATTATATTTGTTATAACATATGGAACGGACAATGAGTAATCCCGAAGAAGGGAGTGGTAGTAGACCTCCAACAACCCGGAAAGGTCCACGTACTTATCAAGAAGATGAATGTGAGAGAAGAAGAAGAATATCCCTTTAAGATTTTGTAGAGTAATTTTGAACTAAGATCTACAATTGGGATGTTAGGATTTTGGAGTTGGGTTCCGAAATTGGGGGAGAAAGAGAAGAGAGAGAGACATTAAAAGTATAATTATGTTACCTATCAGAGTGTCTTATTTAAAACTCACCCAAACGACATACGCTAACCCGGTTAGCGTGCTTGGTATAAATAAGCGCGCTAACGGCGCTAACCGGGTTAGCGTCCCTATACTAGGTTATTTGGATTAGTGGTTTAACCTAATCCCACTGTCCCAACTACAAACGTTAACCCCGTTAACGCGAGTGGTTTAAATACTACCGCTAACGGGGTTAACGAGTCTATTTTGGATGAGTTTTTCTGCAAATTCCCACCCAAGAAAAAAAGTTGTATCCCCATCAGCACACTAACGGAGTTAACGTCAAGAAAATTACTAGACTCGTTAACCCCGTTAGCGATAGGGATATTTTGATATTAAAATTTCAAATAGGGGGACAGTTTCGTACCTACTTAGAAAAAGTGGGATAGTTTGGTAAAAAATTCCGACCACAAGAGGGTGGATGGATCCCGATCCGCCCAAGGAGTTTGACAACGAGTCTCCTTATTCTATCATGTTAATTTGGCCCTGACGAGTGTGGGTCCACTCCACAAATGAGGTCCATTTTATTCTTAAGCACAAGAATCCCAAGACCGGGAAATTTGTCAAGCACCACCTCAAAGTACCCGCCATCTGTTCCCTCTGTTAAACTTTCTCTGTTGTTATCTTGATTGATGGGTGAGAATAGAAGAAGGCTATTCTCTTATCATCTGATTATTTTTAAACCCGCTTTGATTCCTTCCAAGACCATTCCTGATCCTGATGATAAGAAGCCCGAAGACTGGGACGAAATTCAGGATCCCGATGCAGTGAAGCCCAATGATTGGGATGAGGAGGCACTGGCACCCATAGATTGATAACCCGAAATGTGAAGCTGGACCTGGTTGTGGGGAGTGGAAGAGGCCAACCAAGAGGAACCCAGTTTACAAATTGTAAGTATTACTAATTTGTAGTGATTTCTATTTACTTTCATGATTAGCTGCTCCTAGTTAAGGGTTAAAGTAGTTGCAAGTTTTTTTTTTTAATTTTTGATCGTTAAACGGTAGGTTGAATACCCCGCGTTTCATTAAAAAGATTTTAACAAAATATACAACAAAAAATAAGACTTATAAATTTCAGATCCCAACATGCTGGGTCATGTAACTCATACACCTCAACCAACAAACAAAAAATACAACGAAATCTAATCCTGCTAATCGGCCGATCTCGTCAAAGTCAATCTCTCGTGCCAATTTGAGCTCATTCTCTCTCAGTTCCTCGCTTGTACTCCGTTTATCCGCTTCGTCGCTCGCACGGGCACCTCCGTCGTCGCCAGCAGTGACCCATACCTCAACTTCAAGTACCATATGAGAGACTGCAGACACTCCACCAATCTGACAACTTCATGTACAGATTGAGTACTGGTTGTCATTCCCTCGCTTGATCCTCGTTGACTCTCACTGCCATCTCGTAACGAAGGCTGTCCTCTCTCCTGACTGTTCAACAAACGCCACCACCCCCTCCAAGCCCCCTGACATGAGAGATCTTAGGCACCTCTCACTTTGACCTGAATAGGACAAAGTAGAGCCCAAACTATAAAATTGCTGGACTACCGTCACCCCATCAACTAGGGTACATTTAGCTGCTAATTGTAAATCAGTTGTAATTAGGATATTTAGGGAAAATATTGGATATTAGGGACTCCTCCACTTCTCTCTTTCACACACCACCAGAACACTACACTCATTTTTCCCAACTCCACGTCCCAACATCAGACTCACATCCAAAATCCCTCTACCCTCCTCACTCCTTACCTTCTCACGTCGAACCAAAGCCAAAGAGAGTATACCTGCCACGTTAAGCTGCTGCAGGTTGAAGCTGCGTATTCGAGACCCCCCACTGCAGATAGAAGCTGCATGATGACCACCGATTGATCAAAACCCACACCCCACAGAGATCGACGCTTCGTCGAGACCCCCCACTGCAGATTGAAGCTACATGATTACCTCCGAATGGTCAGATGCCACACCCCACAGAGATCGACGTACCGTTGAGACCCCCTACTGCAGATTGAAGCTACATGATTACCCCTGAATGGTCATAACCCACACCCCACAGAGATCGACGCACCGTCACCACGATCGCTCCACGACCGACTCGATGACCTAAGACCATAATTCCAAGATACCCCGGCCGACAATGGCGACCGTGTAATACCCCGTAATTTGTGAAATATATATATATATATATATATATATATATATATATATATATATATATATATATATATATATATATATATATATATATATAAAGAATTTGGGGGTTGTCCTATAGAAATATTCTATAGGGGGATGGTATAAGATTTCGGTTATTTGAAGTATGGCCCACGGTTTGAAAATGAGATTTGAATGCTGCTGTTGTGGTTGGATTAATTGAGATTTGTTCCCATACACGATGACGTGGAGGGAAGGATTTGGTATCTTTCGGTTTGAAAATGAGATGGATTTAATGCTTACGGGAATTTGAGAAGGGATTAGAGAAATATAGTCCCACATGGGAAATATACAAAAATAGTTTGAGTATAAATATAATTAGCCAATGATCAAGAGTCACCTAATTGGTTAACCACCTTTTGAGAGGCAGCATATGGTGGGCAGTTGTACTACATCGTATCTAATTTGTCTTCTAAAAATATTAAAATTGTCTGAGTATTGGGGCGGGGCGTTACAAATGGTATCAGAGCCGACTTTCGATACCGGGTGTGGAAGAGGGCCTCAGTATGATCCGCGGTGTTGAGAGTCATTGATCTCCGAGATCGGGTATATTCTGCGATATTGAGAGTCATTGATCTCCGGGGTCGGGTATATTCTGCAGTATTGAGAGTCACTGATCTCCGGGATCGGGTATGATCTGCGGTGTTGAGAGTGATTGATAGCCGGGTATCCGATCTGCGGTGTTGAGAGTGATTGATCTCCGGGATCGAGGATGACGCCACATCGGCTAGAAAGGCGGGTCCTACACTAGATGTATTCCCGTACTCAGCAGGACGCTGATTTCTAAGGTGGGGTGTATGTAATATCCCGTAATTTGTGAAATATAAATATATATATATAAAGAATTTGGGGGTTGTCCTATAGAAATATTCTATAGGGGGATTGTATAAGATTTCGGTTATTTGAAGTATGGCCCACGGTTTGAAAATGAGATTTGAATGCTGCTGTTGTGGTTGGATTGATTGAGATTTGTTCCATACACGATGACGTGGAGGGAAGGATTTGGTATCTTTCGGTTTGAAAATGAGATGGATTTAATGCTTACGGGAATTTGAGAAGGGATTTGAGAAATATAGTCCCACATGGGAAATATACAAAAATAGTTTGAGTATAAATATAATTAGCCAATGATCAAGAGTCACCTAATTGGTTAACCACCTTTTGAGAGGCAGCCTGTGGTGGGCAGTTGTACTACATAGTATCTAATTTGTCTTCTAAAAATATTAAAATTGTTTGAGTATTGGGGCGGGGCGTTACACACCGAACCCAAGACTTCGCCATTGTGGCTGGAAAACCCCTGAGGCCGACCTTTGGTCCTCTGCGACCGACCCATGGCCTCTGCGACCGAGGCCAAGTTTTCGCTGCCATCAATGGAACCACCTCCTGAAACTAACATCCTTTGACAAACAAGATGACATGAAAAACATTGTCCCCAATCCAAACCACAGCGATGATTTTGCTGCATTCTTCCACATCAACCAGCTCCACCATCAGCTCCCACATTCCATCTACAATCCTGCGACCTTTTCCTTTTGCAATGAGCTATGAGAATCAATGTCAGAATCCACCAAAGCCAAAGTCTCCTTGTTCAAAACCTTAGTTCTACTTTGTTGCCTCTTCTTCCTCACTCTCACAACCTCCTCCTCAAACTCCTCCCTCACACCCTCCAACTCCAACCTCCTCCTGGCCCTCCTCGCATTCCTCGACAAAACCCCAGCAGCTCTCCTCCTCTTAGGAATCATCACTGCTGAACCTACCTCTGCATTAATGCACTCTTCCACAATGAGTTACTGCGCGTCTGGCCCTCTGCGACCAACCCCTAACACACGTCGGCGCCGCCTGAGCTTCGCTGGCCCTCTGCGAACAACCCAAACCCACGACGACCGACCCATAACTGAAAATGAAGATGAACGGCAGCTGGTGGTTGATTATCAGGAACGGAGGAGGAAAGAGGTGAGGCAGCGTAATAGATGAAGGAGGAGAGAGAGGAGGGGAGCAGGCGGACGTGGAGGGGGGCGACGAACCCTAGCCGCCGTCCCCCAAGTTTCTAGATCTAGGGTTACTCTTTTTTGGGATTTTTTTTGAGCTTCTCTCTCTAGAATTTCTAGAGAGAGAAACCCTAAGCGATATTAAGTAGTTACAAGTTAGTTGGAGGAAAATGCTGAGTTGCTATGTTATGTTTTGTGTTACTTCTGAAAAGCTGAAGAGAACTTTGGGATTCAAAAAGCAATTATATGGATTTAAGATAGGTATTCTATAGAAATTGAGTAGAGCTTCCTATACTGTACTGACTGCGCACAATTAGCTAGGTTTCTACGTTCACCAAACAAAAAAAATTATCACAACTCTGTTGCGTGATCCATACATAGTCCTAGTTATCTATTTAAACACTGTTAGTGTCATCCTTTGTCAAATTAAGTACTCTGTGTTGACTCTTAGTTTGGTATGCACAAAATGTGTCCATAAATGCTAATAAATTTAAATTAAGTTGTTCAGATTTTCAGGTTAAAATAATATCAATAAGAGATTCAAAAGAGATTAATAAATAAGCAAAGAAGGAAAGCAATAAAGAAAGATTGCAAGATCAAGCAAAAAAAGAAGTTATTCAAAAAAGAGCACATGCTGATTATTGCCCAAGAAAGCTATCAAGACCAGTTGTTATTATTCCTTATTTGTGAGATTTCATCTGTATTTGACTGATTGATGATTGATTAGTATATGGTAAGAATATAAAGTGGATTCGTTATGAACAACACAATAGCGATTGACCGCACCTCATGTCTGTCGACCGCATCGCAGTCGACTGCACTTCACAGCAAGAAGCAGTCGACCATTCACCTCTCGACTTTTCGTCAGAAAGATGAACAGTCGACTGCACCTAAATTGCGGTCGACCGTTGTATCGTTTCTAATTTTGATAGATACACTTCTCCGTCTATATAATTGGACGAACCCACTAAGTATTCCTTACCTATTACTTCTGAAAAAAATCTTCTAACCTAATCTTTCAACAATCAATCTGAGTGTGTATGATAACTATTTGTATTCTTCAGTCATGATCATTAAGGATCTTAAGTTTTTTTCTTTTCTTCCACTTCGGTGTGATTGACGGGACTTGTATTAGAAGTCCTGTGGGTGTAATAGGTTTCTTGGCCTGAATCCGAGAATCACTGTACAATGGTTTGAGTATAGTGGAACGCTTGTGGCGGAGAATTGCTACAAGTAGGTGGTGTGGACATAGACCTGGGGGTCGAACCACGTTATATCGCTGCGTCACTTGTGCTATCTGTGTTTGATTTTCTTATGTCTTTTTTTTTACTTTACTATTCATTTTATATATTTTTTAATTCTGCACAATCACCCTATTCACCCATCCTATGGTGATTTACAGTGGTATCAGAGCGAGGTGCTTATCAAAAGCTTAAAAGCTTAAGCAAAATGTCCAATGGCCGAAATCCCTCCTCCCGAAAACTTGTACTCATCGGAGCTATTCGTCTCCAATGGGACAAGTCTTACACACTCACCATATTTTGATGGAAAATGTTATGATGTTTGGAAAGTATGTATGTCTCATTTTCTACAGATGCTTGGAGAAGAAGTGTGAAATGTATGCATTAATAAAATAGATATTCCGATCAACGGCGAAAAGACGGCCTTCACAAAAGCAAAGCTAGCACTAGAGACCGCAAATTCCAAAGCAGTGACAACTCTCTATGCAGGGCTAAATAATGAAGAATTAATGCGATGTGGGCGAAACTGCAAGATAGCATATGAGATTTGGAACAACATGCTGAAATGGCATGAGAGAACCGCTTCTGAGGTAAAAGCTAAAGTAAATCTATATTTTTATAAGTTCGATGTTTTTCGCATGTTGCTAGGAGAAAGTGTAGATCAAATGCTTACCCGCTTCGATATCATTACACACGAGCTTGAGAGCTTAGGTAAGGGGTTGGATGATGACCGAAAGGTCAGAAAACTCATAAGCTGTCTCACGCCCGAGTGGAATGTAAAAGCTGCTGCAATGAGGGATACCCTTGAGAAAAAGGGATTCGATTACTACACCTTCCAAGAAAAGCTAAAGACATATGAGATGGAGATGACGGAAACCAAAAGATACAGACAGAATATCGGGATTGTACCAAAAACCGAAGAGAGAACCATCGTCCTGAAGGCAGAAAAATCCTGACCATCAAAAGCAGATTCAGACCGTGAGGAGTCAGACGAAGACATCGCCCTGTTGACTAAGCAATTTCATAAGTATCTCAAACATAAAAAATATGGCAGGTACCAAGGAGAAAGAGAGAAGGATAAAGATGATGTATGCTATAAGTGCAAGAAGCCTGGACACATCCGTGCAAATTGTCCCGTCTCATAGGACAGGAATAGGAACTACTACCACTCAAATTCGGGTTTGGAAAAGAATGCATTGAAGGCAACATGGCTAGATTCGGACTCAAGTGAGGATGAGAAAGGTCACAACGATGTCGACTTCATGGCTCTTGGGAATGGCGAGGTGCAATCACCATCTCAAGAAGAGGTAATCGAAGAACCCACTTATGATGAGTTAGTAGACATGTTTAATGGGCTAAAAGATTATGCTAAGAAATTAAGTCGTGAACTAAGGCAATATAAACAAATTTCTAATGAAGCACATGACTCTTGTATTGCTAAAAATCAAAAACTAAAAAATAAAAATGCTTTGATCATGGAAAAATTTGAGTCCTTTAGAAAAGATCATGATGTATTGCTAGAAGGAAAAATGAACTTTTAAAACAACAAATTCAAAAATCCTTAGCAACACATGATGAACACTTAAAAGATATTCATGAGAAATCTGTTTATATTGTTAAACTCACTGATGATTTAAAAGAATGCAAAAGAAAATTTGATAAGGTAGTAAAAGGTTGTAATGAAGCCCTTGAACAAAATAGATTACTTTATGCTACACTAGATACTCTTCGTTGGAACACAAAATACGATGAGATAACTAGAAAAAGATTTTGTAAAAGAGTAATTGAGCTTGAAAAAATTATTGAAAGATATGAAGGACCCATTTACCTTATTATAAAAAATTCAAGATCCTATTATGATAATCGAGGGCTTGGTTACGAAGAGCCAATACACCATCAAAAATCTAAATCATGTCATACACACTTGCACAATCACCAATATAATCACAAACCAACTCAAAACTATGCAAGTGTGCATGACCCAAGACATAATCGTATCACATGTCACTACTGCTGGAGATTATGACATATTTCGTATAACTGTTCATTAAAAAGAAATACTAACTTTGTCTGGATAAGAAAGAATGTAAATGCAGGCTCAAACCCCACTTAGACACTTACAAAATTTCATGTAGGTGGTTCGACGCTCTCAACTTAGAAGATTGCAGACACCTTGATAGAAGATGCACAACAGGCTCAACAAGTTATA
Organism: Hemerocallis citrina; assembly: GCA_017893485.1. Lineage (NCBI taxonomy): Eukaryota > Viridiplantae > Streptophyta > Magnoliopsida > Asparagales > Asphodelaceae > Hemerocallis > Hemerocallis citrina. Next base: position 17,679,656 of record CM030364.1, on the reverse strand, counting down.
TTAGCAACCTGCATCTCTATCACGGAAAAAGGAGGACCTTGATTCTTCAAATGAGTATAGCACCGGGTAAAATCTACACTCGCTTGAATCTATATTAAATATTAAGATTACTTATCTCCTAAATAAAATGTCTTGAGCATCTGCTATTTATCTAAGGAATACATGAAATGTGTGAATTTTACAACATCTGAATATGTCATTACAAGATCTAAAAATTTGAAGAAAATCACTTTGCAAAAACCAGAAAACTATATGATTGGTCGACCGGCCGATCGACTGTACTATTCATTGGTTCTTGATCAGTCGAAAATGGACCAGTCGACCGTGCGGTTAACCGCCCACCCCTCTGTCAAAAACCACGCAATCAGAACTCCTTCTTTCGTGTGATGCGGTCGACCGTATCTGTGAACCGGTCGACCGACCCACTCGGCGAACTTGATTTTTCTCCTTCCAGTATAAATACCCCTTCATCTCCTTCCTCTCAAACCACATGAAAAACCCTAGCCCCCATACACAAACCCATCAAATAACATTCTCATCTCCCAATATTCTCTTCAAATTTCTCGTGTGCTTTTTCTCTCTGTCAATGGCTTCCTCTTCTCACAAATCGAATGGCAAGAAAGCTATTGCCTCTAAATCCGTCACTAGAGATGGTATAACTTTCGGAACGCAAATTGTGTTGATCGTTACTTTTCTGATTTTTGAAATGCTCCCGTTGTTGCCAATCGGGTAATTAACTTATCATCCTTAGGGGGTCAATTTTCTGTTATGATTAGGATCCTTAGAGACCTTGGGTGGGAAAACTATCTTACTACACCTAGCACCCACTCCGAGTCATTAACTCGCCAATTCTATGCCAACCTTGAAGGTCTTCAAGACGATAATCTCACCCTCTCTTCTATCATTCTTGGGAGAAGAGTTGAAGTCACCCCCGATTATCTCCGTAGGAAATATGAATTTCTCGAAGGGAAATTTGATGCATATCATCTAGATTTTAAAACCCTTAATAATAAACCTGGCCATAACCAAAATACGGCCAAATCCATGATCGTCCAACCTGAATTCTCCCATCTTCCTCGTCCCGCCCCCACAAATTTTACTGATACAGCTCGTGTATTACATAAAATTGTCAATGCAAATATTTGGCCCAAAAAGTGACAAAACTAAAATTCGGGTCGATCAATCGTTCATCATTTTCCTTATTCTTGGTGAATATAAGTTTGATCTTGCCACATTCATCATTCACACGATGAATTATGCAACTTCTACAAATCGTGGTCTTTCTTTCAGTTCTCTCATATACAATCTTGCCATTGACTCCTGTATTGATGTTGGACATTTCTCCTAAGCAAAAATCCTATGCCCGTCCTTCCTCAACAAATGGGCATCGATGTACCGTTCACCCAATGGGCTCGTCGTCGTCAAACCCAACAACAAGAGCGCCAAGCCGAACATTCCCCACAAGCCTCTTCCTCCTTCCGTCGCAAGAACACCACCCCCTCTTCCTCATCTTCATTCGTGACTCATGAACAGTTTGCAGCTCATCAAATGCAAGTGTATGGCTATTATGTTAATACGATTGAGTACTTGCAAGGAAAAGAAGATTAGGGAATTCTTCCTCTTCCAAATGATAAGGAAAACGATGAGGAAGATGATGAAGACAATGACGATGACGAAGATGATGGTGGAGATGAATAGATTCCTAATTGTAATTGCTATATGTAATATCACCATGAATGCTCTTTAATGTTTGTAATCTCTTGTAATTTGCTATGAAGGAATGACTCCATGCTTGCAAAATTTCACATATCCAGTTGATAATCTGCTTTACTCTCCTGTATCAGTATTTCGGTCGACCGTGCGGTCGACCTGTCGCTCATCTAAACTCTTGAACACAGGCCCTCTCTAAGAAACACTTTGCTTTTAAAAATCTTTCGCTTTCAGTATTTACGGTCGACTGAACGGTCAACCGGTTAACTCTCTGTATTTCGTTTTGTGTTTACAGGATGTGCGGTCGACCAGTTCTTTTCTTGGTTACTCGTTTTGATTTTTACGAACCCTCTATTCACCATTTTCTATAATATCGGTTTATTGAAATACTTCTTCTGTTCTTTGCCTCGCATCTGTATTGGGAAAATCTCAAATCTATGATACCATGAAAAGCTCTTCCCATATATCAAAGAGTTTCGTTATCAACAGTATCATGTAAGTAGATTTTACTCTGCTTTCAAAAATTATTATATTTTCCAAATTCATCTCATGCTTTATCATGTTCCCCAAATTAACCTCTTGTTTTGCTTAATAAATGTTCTTTTCATTTACAAATGTTTTTTGGGGGAGTATATTATATACTTAGTTTATGCTTTTCTTTTGCCCACTCTTGGTGTTCCAAAAGGGAGGAGAATATTTTTATAAATGTTTTTAACTGAAAGTAAATATAATGTTAAATAATATTGAATATTATTTACACTCTATAGTCTATTCAACTTTCTCAACTGTATTGATTCAAGACAACGGTATCTATGTTGTAGTATGTTCTGAAATTTTGTATACCTGCAGGATCTCATTGAGAATGGGAGAAAAAACAACCCAAATTGACAATCGGTGTCCTGGCATCCATAGAAGTTGCCATGTTTACCATCATCATCATCAAAATTTCTCTTTGGAGGAAAGAAACCTGACGCTGTGGTGAGCTTTTTACAAACTTAGAAATCCTTTCTAGTCGAGTGTTGTTTTGGTTTCTAATGTTTTTGGGACCTTGTAAAATTGCAGGTGCAGCCCCCAAAACCCGCTCCTGAGATCAAGGTACTGTTCTTTTTTTTTTGCCTCTTATCTCTTATAAGAAATTTACAGTAAAAGTCTCTTGTAAGAGCCTCTTTTTGAGGTGTTCTTTTTATATAAAAATAACCTCTTATAAGAACCTCTTATAAGAGATTTTTGTTCTTTTTTCACCTCTTACAAGAGCCTATATTATCCCAAAGTCTATATTACCCCAAAGTATAAAAATAGTGAGATGAAGGACAAGAAAAGATAAGTTCAAATTACTAATATATAAACTAGTTTAATGGCAAGTTAAATTCACAATCAGTGTAAATCATCAATTATAATTCCGGGCTACTATAGACTTTTAATTAGTATGAAAATTAGTATGTATAAATATAAATAATTTGTTTCAAAGAAGTTGAAGTAAAAAAAATTAAGGTCAATAGGCTAATATAAATTCTCCCTTAGCTGTAATAAAAAAAAATTAAAAAAAATAAATAAAAAAAAAACCTGGTCAGCTGTAGGATTTGAAAATGGTGGCATCATAACAGGACAAATCAACTAGCCACAACTCAAGTAATGTGCTTACTAGACGTAAATATACTAGACGTAAATATATATATCTTTAAATAAATCAGTGTTTCGACAGCATCCCTAACATAACTGTTCGAGATTGTGAAGAATGAATTCTCATACTTTTTTTAGGATAGCATATTACAGTCAACTACGTATATGATTACACTTTTTCTAGGATAGCATATTCCGGGCTACTATAGACTAATATATAAACTAGTTTAATTAGTAACAATTATAATATAGACTTTGGGGTAACATAGACTTTTTAAGTGATAGAAGTCTTATAAGAATTTGAAAGAGACTACTAGAAGTCTTTTAGGCTTATAAGAGATTTTGAAAAAAATGTCTTATAAGAGGTAAAAAAAAGAACGCTAAAAAAATTCTTGTAAGAGGTGGACCACCTCTTACAAGAGGTAAATCTCTTATAAGAGGAGAAAAAGAACAATACCCAAGACTACTGAGTGAGGCTGCAGCAGAGGAGGATGCTTCGGCCCCTCGGCCTCGGAGGAATACAAGGAGGGAAAAAACGACCCAAATTGACAATCGGTGTCCTGGCATCCATAGAAGTTGCCATGTTTACCATCATCATCATCAAAATTTCTCTTTGGAGGAAAGAAACCTGACGCTGTGGTGAGCTTTTTACAAACTTAGAAATCCTTTCTAGTCGAGTGTTGTTTTGGTTTCTAATGTTTTTGGGACCTTGTAAAATTGCAGGTGCAGCCCCCAAAACCCGCTCCTGAGACCAAGGTACTGTTCTTTTTTTTTTTTTTTCCCCTCTTATCTCTTATAAGAGATTTACAGTAAAAGTCTCTTGTAAGAGCCTCTTTTTGAGGTGTTCTTTTTATATAAAAATAACCTCTTATAAGAACCTCTTATAAGAGATTTCTGTTCTTTTTTCACCTCTTACAAGAGCCTATATTATCCCAAAGTTTATATTACCCCAAAGTATAAAAATAGTGAGATGAAGGACAAGAAAAGATAAGTTCAAATTACTAATATATAAACTAGTTTAATGGCAAGTTAAATTCACAATCAGTGTAAATCATCAATTATAATTCCGGGCTACTATAAACTTTTAATTAGTATGAAAATTAGTATGTATAAATATAAATAATTTGTTTCAAAGAAGTTGAATTAAAAAAAAATAAGGTCAATGGGCTAATATAAATTCTCCCTTAGTTGTAATAAAAATAATAATAATAAAAAATAAAAATAAATAAAAAAAATGGTCAGCTGTAGGATTTGAAAATGGTGGCATCATAACAGGACAAATCAACTAGCCACAACTCAAGTAATGTGCTTACTAGACGTAAATATATATATCTTTAAATAAATTAGTGTTTCGACAGCATCCCTAACATAACTGTTCGAGATTGTGAAGAATGAATTCCCACACTTTTTCTAGGATAGCATATTACAGTCAACTACGTATATGATTACACTTTTTCTAGGATAGCATATTCCGGGCTACTAGAGACTAATATATAAACTAGTTTAATTAGTAACAATTATAATATAGACTTTGGGGTAATATAGACTTTTTAAGTGATAGAAGTCTTATAAGAATTTGAAAGAGGCTACTAGAAGTCTTTTAGGCTTATAATAGATTTTGAAAAAAATGTCTTATAAGAGGTAAAAAAAGAACGCTAAAAAAATTCTTGTAAGAGGTGGACCACCTCTCTTACAAGAGGTAAATCTCTTATAAGAGGAGAAAAAGAACAATACCCAAGACTACTGAGTGAGGCTGCAGCGGAGGAGGATGCTTCGGCCCCTCGTCCTTGGAGGAATACAAGGAGGGAAACATCGTGACAAAGGGAGGGGGGCTTTTAGCTCCTTGAGTCTTAAAAAGTTTTGTTTCATCTTTTAGCTGTTGTACATTTTTTAAGTTAAACCTCATATCTTTGTTTGGTGTGTAAATGAGATCGAACCGTCAATCTCTGACTATGAACGAGAAAACCTACCTGACAAAATTTTACGGATCCTTTATGCGTTATATTGGATTCTCTGCTCCCTATTCAGAACTATATAGTTTACATCTGTTACTATATTCTTAGAGTTTATAGCCTACTTGCATTATATGTCGACGTTTATTCAGAAGAAAATAGTTTCAAACTGGGTTGAATATCACGTTTTCTTTGAATTTTGTGCTTTTGATCTTATTAGATGCTTTGCTTTTGCCTGTACTTTTAAAATCTTTGGAAAGAAATTCCCTCATTTACAAAGCTCTAATGAAGACTTGGTATGGATGTACTAGCAAACTTGTGACAGATTTGTGCAAAGCATGTATTGTCATTTTGCTCTGGTCAATTGAACATTTGGTCCCTTTCTTTTTTGTTGGCCCATTTAAATGTATACTAAAGTTTGCCTAGACGTGTTTATACTGCGACAATCTGTCTTAGGATATGTTAGAATATGTTTGTGAACAAAGTTAAGGTTAGCTAATTGGAGTCATCTTCCATACCTTTACAAAAACTATAGTTATCCTAGCGTTGTTATGTTTGAAACTCATTTTGGAGTTAAAGATAACTACTGTAATTTTATCCCCAAAAAATGAGAATTATAGTTGTCTAAATTTCAAAATGGAGGTAAAGATTTGACTACAAAGTTAGTATATATTGTTCTACCTCGAGATCTGCAGCTCCCCGGCTACATCCTCATCGCTCTCTCTGAATTCGTGGTCAACCTCCCTTACACCACTTGCTCTGTCTTTGTCGTCGCCCTCATCTGGCTCATCTCAGGTCTGTAAATCTCTACCTAGCACACCATTTGTTTTGCGATAACGAGCAAGATCACTTCATAAATTAAGTTAGGATAAGTAATGTTATCTTTTTATAAGTTAAGGTGCAACTGCTCTACACGACATGCTAACTTTGGTTGTGCATGTACCTTCACTCACGACAGAACTTTAAGTAAGAATATAGTTTAGATAAGTACACTCATCTCAAGTTGCAGGGTGAGATAACAGGAGTTTATCTTCGCAAACGGCCCTGAACGGCTAATCTTTGTTCAAAATGAAGGCTGATCTTATTTTTATTTTTAAGATGAAGCTTGATCTTAGTGTGTGATGATTGTTCCATTTCGTTAGGGTGTTTCCCCAAGATATCAAAGACGGATAGGTGGCTTGTGTGATGGTGGGCGTTCACCGGCCTGACTCACATATCCTCGAGGGCTACTTTGCTTTTAATCCAGACTTCTATAAGAAAACTCCGTATCTTTGTAAGAGCATCCACAGTCGTGTGGTATATTTGTTGGAATTAATTTTTGCAATTTTTCGGGCCGGATTCCGGCAGGTTCCAGCCACCGGAGGCACCGGAAAATGAGTGATTGCGATCCTCTCGACGAGTACTATTCCGTATTGTACTCACTTGCCAAAAATGAATTCCGTATGAATGAAAAATGTTGATCCAAAGTTGGATACTTGAAATGTACTAACGTGGCAACTTGAAGAAAATGGATAGTCCCATATCGGAAATTGGGAAAGATTTTTTCTAGTATATATACTAGAAAACTGGACTAAAGGGTGTGGTCCGGGGGTTACCACTAACGTGTAGTAGAGAGAAGACTTAGCCAAAATAACAAACACACTCGGCCTCAGCCTTGGCTGGTCTGGTCTGGCTTAAAATTTTTCCGATTCGGTAATTATAATAAATAGAAATTTAGTAAGGAAGTATATGGTCCGCAGAAGACAGCTAGTCGTTTCGAAGAGATTTCACAATACAGCTAGTCGTTTCAAAGAGATTTCACAATTTTAATCTATGTTATGAATTTCAAAGAACCAATTTTAGAAAATGTTTCCTGCTGTGTTCAAATTCTCTGTTATATTTTATGTTTATAATTGCAAGGTCGACTTCTCTAATCTATCTATAACTATTATAATGGGAGAGATGGGGTAGGTAAACAAATAAACAATTTTTTATTTTTTTTTGTACATGTGCAAACACGTGCAGCGCACGTGTTGGTAGGTTTCTTTTTTTTTTTTTCCTTTTCCTTCCTCCTCCGCAGCGCACGTGTTGGTAGGTTTCTTTTTTTTTTGTCTTCTTCCTTCTTCCTCCACGTGCATCGCACGTGCATGATACTAGTGTATTGAATGTTATTGCTAGTATTTGTTGAACTTTTACCAAACTATCCCACTTTTTGTAAGTATGTACGAAACTGTCCCTATTTCAAATATTAATATCAAAAACTTCCTGTTGCTAACTGAGTTAACGCGCCTAGTAATTTTCTTCGTGTTTTCTCAGTTAGCGTGTGTTAGGGAATAACACTTTTCCCCTCGGCACGGTGTTTGCAAAAAAAATCCACCAATTATAGGCACGTTAACTCCGTTAGCGTACCTATTTAAACCATTCGCGCTAACGGGGTTAGCGTGATAAATGGATAATAGGGGAGACTACTCTTGAAGAGGGATGTAGGCAAAAAACCCCAAAGTATAGACGCTAACCCCGTTAGCGCGCCTCTTTATTCCAGGCGCGTTAACCGGGTTAGCATGTGCCGTTTGGGCTTTGATTAAATCTCAATCGTTGATTGGTACATCATTATATTTATATTGTCTCTCTCTTCTCTTTCTCCACCAATTTCGGAACCCACATCCAAAACCCTAGCATCCCAATTGAAGATCTTACTCAAAAGTACTCTACAAAATCTTAAAGGATCTTCTTTTTCTTCTTCTTCTCTCTCATTCATCTTCTTCTTCTCACACTTTCATATATCCTCCCACTTTGAAAACCCTTAATACATGTTTGGGCTTTTGTTTGTTTGGGGATGTACATAGCGGATTCGTTATCAACCCTTTAACTACGTCGTATTCTCGAAGCTCGAAAGTTCCCCATATTTTCTGATCATACATTTGAAGGTATGATTTGTATATCATTTTATCAAATACATTTTGTTTAGTAGATAATGATTATTTTTTTTTATAAATATGTATAGGTATAGATTACGATATTCCTATTTGGCTTTATTTTGGTGGTGAGATTATCCGTGACCCAAAAATAGGTTGTTGTTATAGTATCGTTGATCCCAAAATAATTTGGGTACCCCGTACAATAACAATGGAAGAACTTGTAGAGAAGGTTTATGAGATTACTAATTGGGATAGAGAACGATGGAAGATTAAAATTTTAGTCCGTTATGCAGTGGGAAAATGTGATGGTCAATATTTTATGATTGTGCCCGTAGGAAACGCCAACTATCTGAAATCCATGATTGGTAGAACCCTTGATCCGAATTTTAGTTGGTATGCATTAAGGCTATATATTCAGCAGACTAAAAATATTAATGCCCACCACATGCTAACCTTGGTTCAAGGTCCGCACGTAAAGTTCCAATCCATAAGATCGTTTCGAATCCGGTTCAAACATCCCATGCAATCCCACCGTCCTCACAAGAAGACACGTTTACAAATACTATAAGCCCGGATCCTACTGAATTTGAATTGCCACGTCAACCAAGTTTGGTTAATGATTACGTTCTGAATACCAATGTTTTCGGGATATTTGAAAATGCTACCGTTAATAATGATTTAGTCGATGAAGAAGAAGAAGACGAAGAAACAGACGATGAACCTGGAGACGGATTACAAAATGAAGACGAGGAAGAAGAAGATGAATATGTAAATATTAATATAAATGATAGTAATGATGTCGATGTGAACTTTATGATGGCTTCAATTATGTCAACGATCATGTTACCGAGGAAATGACACAGTGCGAGAGTAAATCATAGTTCACAAGAGTCGTACGGTTCATCCACCGTAGATGAGTTCTACATTGGGCAAAAGTTTCAAACTAAAGAATCGATTCAACATGCGGTAAAGTTATACTCCATTAACAAACATCGGGAATTTATCACAATGAAATCTTCACTACCATATTTGTTGTAAAATGTAAATTGGCCCCGAGAAAACGTTCACTTGAGGAGATTGTGCAAATCCCACCGGTTGCAAGTGAGGGTGGTTGTCCGTGGAGATTGCGTGCAATTGTTCCGAAGGGCCGGACCAATTTTGTGGTTAAAAAACTAGTAGGGCCGCATACATGTGTGAATCCGGCATTAAATCAAGACCACTGCAAAGTTGACGCTAAACTTGTATGCAATTTGATTATGAATGTTGTGAAGGCTCAGATAGGAATTACACCACGAGCTATTATTGAGATAGTCAAACTTCAATTGAATTATCAGATATCTTATAGGATGGCTTGGATTGCAAAACAAAAATCTATTGAGAAATTGAATTATGCAGAAAGTTGAAACTATCTGGAAGTTTGATATACTCACACACGTTAACCCAGTTAACGTGCCTCTTTTTACCAAGGCCGTTAACTGAGTTAATGACTGTTGAAATCTCAAATTTTCCAGAAAGTTGAAACTATCTGGAAGTTTGATATACTCACACGTTAACCCAGTTAACGTGCCTCTTTTTACTAAGGCCGTTAACTGAGTTAACGACTGTTGAGATCTCAAATTTTCCAGAAAGTTGAAACTATCTGGAAGTTTGATATACTCACACACGTTAACCCAGTTAACGTGCCTCTTTTTACTAAGGCCGTTAACTAAGTTAACGTGTGTACAAATCTTCACAAACAGACTAGTAAAAATCTTAAACTGATACCTCAATATATTCACAAATCCTTTCACATACAGCCAAACTCTACAAATATGAACACATTCCCAGCCAAAATCTCTACAAATCTCTACAATCTCAAATCTCCAAAAATTGAGCCAAACTCATATCTCCAAACATACAGTCTTATATGTAAAGTTTCCAAAATTGAGCCAACATTCACATTTAGACTTATATGTAAAAAGTCTGTAACACAAAAGATAAAACATTCAGCCAACATAACACAAACCTTTCAAACTCAAATCTCAGCCAACATAACACAAACCTCTCAAACTCAAATCTCATCCATACATTCAACCAACATACACATTCAGCCATACATACACATTCAGCCAACATTCAGCCATACCTTAAATTTTAGCCAACATTACAAAAATCTGTAACATAAACAAAAATTTACTTACGAAGGGGTGAAAATATTTGGACTTTTCCTTGCACATTTAGGACGCTTTGGGTTAGCTTGAGTTAAGCCGGAGAGAGGAATATTATCTTCGTCTATTTCTTCTTCTTCCTCTTCTTGGATTTCATCAATCGGTGGAGACAGGTCCTTTCTTCTTTGCTGTCTTTCTTCTTCGCTGTAAGCGATATGGGACGACGCATCGAACGGTGGAATATTAGCAATTACGTGATCGAGACGATGATTCCAAATATCCACGTGTACGTGCAAAGAAGCTGCCCAATCGTGAGCTACTTGTCGACCCATACCGGTGACACTGTGTAGATCGGCATTGTACGGTTGATGGACCGGTATATTCTGATGCAACCCAAACTGACAAAGTACTCTATCCGAAAAATAGGCCTCAACTGTACCAAATTGGATAAGCGGTGCTTTTGTCAACCACAGTTGAGGAGTCGAGGTACAAACTAGAGGCAATCTCGCCAAACGTTCCTCCGTATATGGTTGCCACTTAACACATTCGTCTGCCAAGTGGTCAAACTCATCCCGGTAATATGAGAGACATCTATTAGGGCTAGCCTTCCACGTCAATGAACTCGTCCAATACACACCTTGCGGTGGCCTCATGTTCTTGTCCTCCGGAAGATTCACCCACTTTGGGAATTGATTTGCGACAACGGGTCGGCCAATGTGTAGTCGTTCCCAACTCCAGACCTGTAGCATCAACATTGGTCCGTTCATCTGCTTGGCACCGAGAGAGAAATTGTACAAGGCTCTATACAATGTGGCCAACGCAGCACTTCCCCAACTGTATCCCCAACTCCACCAAGATCGGTGATTAGTGGTAGGTACATTAACGGAACAGAATCTCCAGAGAAATTTGGAAAGATCACACCTCCGAACAGTGTCATTATGTACGCCCGACAGTAACAATGTACTTGCAACTCCATTGAGGTATTAGTCAACGTACCGAAGAATGTTCCCTTCAACCATTTCAGCCTCAACGATTTGCTTACAAGGGCCGATCGATCCACCTATACACCGAGATACTCGTAGATAATGAACTCTGGTTCAAAGTCCATTGTGCCAGTTACGACCTCTCCATCAATTGGCAAACCCATTATTACAGCAACATCTTGCAGTGTCACTGTCGTCTCCCCGACCGGCAAGTGAAAATTATGCATCTCGGGACGCCATCTCTCGAGAAGGGCTATTAATAAGGGTCGGTCCGCCTTAATGGAGCTCATCAATCCTATGCCGTATAACCCATATTATTGTAATATCTCATGTATATGGGAATGCATCTCTAATGTGCCGTACCCCCTAAAATTACACTCCGAAGAATTTCCTTTCCAAACGTCTTTAGAGCGATGCTAACCTTGTAAAGTCAACAGCTTTGGGTTGATCGGACCGGGAACCACCGGAGGAACATACGAGGAAGAAGATGGGCCTGGCTGACTAGATGGAGAAGAAGGTCGATGTTGATTTGGAAGAGGAGTAGACGGGCCCATTTGAGTGGCCGGAGAAGAAGAAGGACTGGCCTCGTCCTACACCCAAAAAAATTAAATTCAACAAACAAATTTATAATTTTATTGATTTTCAAATTGAACGTATGATATTTATAATTTTACATTGGTACGTCTCTGTCCACCACAGTTCGTTCTTTTGGGAGGATGACCATGACATGTCCGTGGACCTTTCCGGGTTGTTGGAGGTCTACTACGACTCCCTTCTTCGGTATTACCCATTGTTCGTGCCATATGTTATATCAAATACAATTCTACAAGTTTGATAATATATATTCAGAAATTTAACTTAAAATCGCTATAAATTAATTACACAATTAACAATGTCTAATTTCCAAAATTTCAATGTCAAACAATATAACAACGTCCATTCCAATATAGGTTTAATTATGATTAATTACACAATGCAAATTTATCACGTGCAATGGTAATTTTACAACCAAAATCATTCACACACAAATTGATCAATGCAAACTTATCAAGTCTATCAATGCAAATTTATATATCTATCAATGCAAACTAAAACCTAAACCTAAATCTATCAATGCTAATTTACAAGTGCAAACCAAACACTAAGTCTACTAGTGCATATTTAACCCTAAATTTCATATATTTATCAAGTACAAAACAAAATGAACCCACAATTATACCCATATTTAATATATGTAAAATGAACCCAAATTTTCAAATCCCTTCACCCAAAATCACTAAAAAATCTTTACCATAAATTCGGGGTTGAAAATCACTTACAAACGAATGTGGGGTTGAAGATCGAAGTCGACTTCGCCGCTGCAGATCAGATCCTTTACTTCGGAAATTTTGGGAAAAAAGGTTTATGGGTTCACCAATATTTTGGGGGATTTCTTGGTTGAGATGAGATATTCGGCAGTGAAGAAGGAATTTTAGTAAAAATTTGGAGAGATTGGGATGGGTATAGGGCCAAATCGAAGACTAGGGTTTAGGGGTTTGGGTTACCAAGCGCCTGAATTGGGTTTTCGGAGAGAGTAAAGTGAGATGAGAGTGAGATAGCGAGCTTTAATAAATAAAAATCCCAAACGACACACGCTAACCCGGTTAACGCGTCTGATATAAAGAGGCGCGCTGACGGGGTTAGTGTGCCTATACTTGGGGTTTTTATCCTACACCCCTACTGGAGGATAGGCTTCCCTAGTGTCCCATCTACGAACGCTAACCCCGTTAGCGCGAGTGGTATAAATACGCGCGCTAACGGAGTTAGCATGCCTATATTGGATGACTTTTTTTCTCACACCCCCAATTGAGGAAAAAGTTGTATCCCCTGGCAACACGCCAACTGAGTTAACAACAGGAAAATTACTAGGTGTGTTAATTCAGTTAACGATAGGGAGTTTTTGGTATTAAATTATCAAACAGAGACAGTTTGGTACATACTTACAAAAAGAGGGATAGTTTGGTAAAAAAAAAAATCGTATTTTTTAGGGCAGTGATATAATTATGACCACTATAGTAACAATTTGTGTGATTTCTTATTTCTGAGGTCATGGATCACAAAAGTCTTTTCATAATAGTTTTTTTAAGCTGAACTGATTTCATTATTGTTGCTAACCTAAATCAGGTTTTTCTTATGAATTTTATTAAATAGGAAGAGTATGAACAATTAAGAAATGTTTTACCAAAATGACCAACTTTTTGAAAGTATTTACCAAAGGGACCCACTTTCGAAAGTATTTACCAAAATGACCCACTCACTATCTTATATAGCTAGCCAGTTCGGTGAAAATACCCTCAATGTTTGAGATAGCGAGTGTAGACTTAGGTGTTTCTCTACAACTTGGAGAAAGAACTTGGAAGAAAAAATATCAAAGACTCGCTGTTTCAGACAGCGAGAGTAGTTGTACTACACTCGCTGTTTGAGATAACGAGCATGATTTTGAATTATTTTTTTTAGGTCAATTTAATATTAAAAAAAATAAAGTTAGACTCGTCATCTCAAATAGCGAGTTTTGTTAGGAATTATGAGGATCTTGTTGAGTCTTTGACACAATCAACACAAACCACCAAGCAAGACTATATCACACCAATCACACAAAGTGCACAAGAATTGTCCCGGTTGAGGCTTTCGCCTTAATCCGGGGGGAGGAAGAACTGATATATAATTTCAACTAGAGAAGATACAAGAATATTACAATTCTCACCACAACCCTCTCTCAAGCCTAATTGGAACTTGATGCTGCTTACAATGGAGAAACTCTCTCACCCTCTCTATGAAGTACTCTCTTCTTCTATTCGGCACTCAATAGAATCATCTTGGATCTATGAGCCGTTACAATTGTTTATATAGATCTAGAGACAAACTCTAAGTTGATATTGATATGGCTAAAAATGGGGTTTAATCGGAACCGTCCAAATCGGGCGCGAATCTCGAAACCTGAGGGTAAAACGGTAATTTCACCCACAAAAGGACCAAAACGGATATTGGATCTGCCCTCCTAGGGCCCAATAATCCGCGAATGGATCCACCACCAAGAGGGTGCGGGTCTCGACCCGCTGCGTACCCAATCCATCAAGATAGAGTCAGGGTTCCTGATTAAATACGATCAACGGCCCTGATGGACGTCTATCTTTTCACGGGGGATTAGGGATTAAATTCCTTATCTGATTACAGGGAATATATATTGTCAGATTACCTTCCTCATCTGATTATGGAGAACATTCCTTATCAAATCACGGGGATTACATTCCTAATCCGTTCCCTAAGACGCCTATAAATACCCCCCATCCATCTCCATTAAGAGGTAATCAACTCTTCACCAGTTTTTACGCTCTTTCATAATCTCTTTGATTACTGACTTGAGCGTCGGAGGGTGCGTCGCCGGGATCCCCCCCGGTGTCTCGCACTTTTTGCAGGTGCACGGCAGGAACGACGAACGAGGCCCGACGGAACAGGTACGCAGGTTTTCCTATTCAGTTTCCCCAAGAATCCACAAGTTCTATCTGTTTGCCCCCACACCAAATTTAGCGGCAACAGATTGGCGCCGTCTGTGGGAAACAAACGAATAGAGACCTCTCCCCTTCCCGGTGAACAGATTTTCTCCTGCCATGCCGCCTCGCAAAGTTAGATCTAGGGGCTCCAACCGAGCGCCCAACCCTGACCAGCAAGAAGTCCCTCCTGATCCCGCTCAGCAACAAGGGCAACTCCCTCCTACCATAGAAGAGCCGCTCCAACGGAACCCTCCACCTCCTGATCCAAAGGGGCCTAACCCCCAGAAACAGCCCCTTCACCAAGAGAACATCTCCATCCACAACGCCTCCAGTGCTTCCATGGCCTCCCATCACCCCCGAGCCTCTGGTCGCCACAATGCCCCTCCCAAACGCCCGGAAGATGATGACCTTCGTCGCCATCTGGATGAAAAGCGGGCTCGGGGGGAAGCCTCCCGCCAGCAAGAGCGACCCCCCCGTCACCGAGAGCACAGGAGGTCCCCCATCCGAAGAGGAAGAAAGGACTCCCCCGATTATCACCGAAGAAGGCATTCTCCCGCAGGTCGGCAGCAGCCTAGGAACAATGAGGCACCCATCACCCGTGCCGAGTTCCAGCAGTTCCAAGCAATGGTACAACAGGCCCTCAACCTCCGTCAAAATCCCAATGGGCCGAGGGCCCCATCCCCTCCTCCGGTCCGAAGCCCTCGCCAACGGTCCCCCTCTCCTCGTCCTGCACCAACCAACTCCCGGCGCACCCTGAGTCCTCGTCGCTCCCGAAGTGACCGCCGCCGCAGCCCTCGCTCCCCCTCATACGAAGACGAGTCCCGTGGTCCGGCGAATTACCGTCGGAGGGATGACATCATGGACCGCCGTCTCAACGAAGTGGAAAAGCTCCTGGGTCAGATAAACCGAGAAGAGGAACTCAGGGGGAAGACCCTATGTCCTAGCCGGCCCCCGTTCTCCCGAACCATAGTGGATGCCCCTGTACCGTTCGGTTTCAAACCTCCCCAATTCGAAAATTACACCGGCGAGACCGATCCAGTTGATCACATCGAAGGCTTTAAGACTTTGATGCTCCTCCACCAAGCTTCCGATGCCCTCCTCTGCAAAACATTCCCCGCGACACTCAAAGGTCCGGCTCGAGAATGGTACTCTCGTCTCGCCCCGGCATCGATATTCTCCTTTGAACAGTTCGAAACCCTCTTCATCACCCACTTTGTCAGCAGCCGAAGGATCGAGAAAACCAGTATCTCACTATTGCACCTCCGTCAGCAAAAGGGGGAAAAACTGAGGGACTACGTGAAGAGGTTCACAGCCGAAGCTAGAACTATTGCCTCCCTCGACCAATCGGTCGCTACCGCAGCATTCCAATCCAACATTCTCAATTCCAACCTCCGCTCCTCCCTTGCCAAGAAACCCCCACATGACTTTTCCGACCTTCTTCTTCGCACCGAAAAGTACATTCGGGCCGAAGAGGCCGAGCAACCCCCCAACTGGGAAGTGCCCGCCTCCGGGCTTAAAAGGAAGGGGGCAGAAGAAGAAGGAGCCAAGAAGCTCCAGAAGGATAATGCCGGCCAGCGCCGACCTCCCCCTAGATTTGAGAAGTTCACTCCCCTCAACGCTAACCTCTCGGCCATCTTCATGGAGGTCGAAAAAGACGGGGTCTTGCCTCCAGCTCCCAAAATGAATACTCCCGCCAAGAGAAGAGATAAAGAGAAATGGTGCCGCTATCACCGGGACCACGGGCATGACACCAACGACTGCCGTGCTCTGAGGAACGAGATCGAAGCCCTTATCCAGAGGGGACAGCTGACGAAGTTTGTAAAAAAGGACCGAGCCGAGCTCCCTCTCCCGCCTCGGGGGGCTAACAAGCGTCCGGAAAGAGAAGAGACGCCAGACTTCGAGGAAGAGCGAGTCCTCCACCTCATCCATGGGGGTCCGATGGGAGGCTCCTCGAACTCCTCCCGAAGAGCGTTTATCAGAGAGGTCAATTCAGTCCGAACCACGCCTCCTCCCAAGGGCCTCGAAGTGCCAGTTACCTTCTCCGACGAAGATCTCGAGGGAGTCCGTATCCCGCATTGTGACGCTCTCGTCATCAGCCTCCACATGGCAAATTTCAAAGTGGAGAGGATCTTAGTCGACAACGGCAGCTCCGTCAACATCCTATTCCTCTCCGCTTTCAAAGGCCTAAAGCTCTCCAGAGACAGACTCAAACCCGCCGGTTACACTCTCCATGGGTTCACGGGGGTTCCGGTAACTATAGAAGGGGTGATCACCCTCGATATAACTGCCGGACAGACCCCTACCACCAGAACGGAGCCAATGGACTTCATGGTAGTGGATGTTCCCGCTGCCTACAACGTCATTTTGGGCAGACCCGGCCTCGCGGCTCTGGAAGCAGTTCCCTCGGCATATCATCTGAAGATGAAATTTCCCACCCGATCCGGGGTCGGAGAAGTAAGGGGAAATCAGGAGCAGGCCCGGAAATGCTACATGACTTCGACCCTTGGGCCCGTCCTCTCTTTAGAAACCCTGGAAATTCCCCAAGATTCCACAAGACCGACCTCCGAGCCAGCGGACGAACTGGAGGAGGTGCTCTTCTCCGAACAAGAGCCGACCCGCAAGTTCTTCGTAAGCAAGGCCCTCCCGTCCGCCCTATACTCAGATATTGTGGAATGCATCCGAGACAATCAAGACCTCTTCGCATGGTCCGCAGCTGACATGCCCGGTATCTCCGAAGAACTCTTAGTCCACCGCTTGAGTGTTGATCCGGGGTCCAAACCGGTTCAGCAGAAGAGGCGTAAGTTCGCCCCCGAGCGACAGCTCGCTATTAAAGAAGAGGTAGATAAATTGCTGAAGGCCCGATTCATACAGGAGGTAAACTACCCTGAATGGTTATCGAACGTAGTAATGGTGAAGAAGTCCAACGGAACATGGAGAATTTGCATTGATTTCACCGACCTCAACAAAGCCTGTCCCAAAGATCCCTTCCCTCTACCGAGCATCGACACTCTGATTGACGCAACCTCGGGACATGAGCTTCTAAGCTTCATGGACGCTTTCTCGGGTTACAATCAGATAAGGATGTTCCCGCCGGATATCCCAAAGACGTCTTTTGTAACCGACCAAGGCCTTTATTGCTACAGGGTCATGCCATTCGGCCTAAAGAACGCAGGGGCAACATACCAGCGCCTCGTCAACAAAGTTTTTCAGGCTCAGATCGGCAGAAACATGGAAGTGTATGTCGATGACATGCTGGTGAAAAGCATCCGAGGTGTTGATCATGTGACCGACCTCCAAGAAGCATTTGATGTTTTAAGAAGGAACAATATGAGACTCAACCCGAACAAATGTGCGTTCGGAGTCTCATCAGGCAAGTTCCTCGGCTTTATGGTTAGCCAACGAGGAATAGAGGCGAATCCGGAGAAGATCAAGGCCATACTGGACATGGCCCCCCCTAGAAATGTCAAAGAAGTTCAGAAGCTGACTGGTCGCTTAGCCGCCATAGGGCGCTTCCTGTCGAAGTCCGGGGAGAAGTGCCTCCCGTTCTTCAAAGCCCTCAGGGGGGCTAAAGGATTCGAGTGGGGGCAGCAGCAACAAGACTCCTTTGACCAGCTTAAAGCCTACCTCGTCAATCCCCCTCTCCTTAGCAAACCAGTACCCGGCGAACCGCTCTACCTCTACCTCGCGGCTTCCGAACAGACGCTCAGTGCGGTCTTAGTCAGAGAAGAAGAAAGGGCTCAGAAGCCCATATACTACGTCAGCAAGGTGCTCCGGGATGCCGAACTCCGGTACCCGAAAATTGAGAAAATGGCGTATGCCCTGGTAATGGCCGCGAGAAAACTTAGACCCTACTTTCAGTCTCATTCGGTGGTCGTCCTTACCGACCAGCCACTGAAACAGATTCTTCACAAACCCGAGACTTCTGGTCGCCTCATGAAGTGGTCGATCGAGCTGAGCCAGCACGATATAACTTATCAGCCTCGGACTGCAATCAAGGCACAGGCACTGGCCGAATTCATAGTTGAGACTACAATCCCCGAGTCTGGCCAAGCAGCAAAGGGACCCCCCGTCTGGTCGGTCTATGTTGACGGGTCCTCTTGTAATGAGGGTAGCGGGGCAGGAGTCATCCTGGCAGGACCGGATGGCTTCATCCTCCAATACTCACTCCGGATAAATTTCAAAGCCTCGAACAACGAGGCCGAATATGAAGCACTAATAGCCGGGCTTCGAATGGCCCGAAATGCTGGGGCACATCGGCTACAGATCTTCAGCGACTCCCAGTTGATTGTTAACCAGGTCCTCGGCGAGTATGAAGCCCGCGACGATAGAATGGCTAAATACTTGTCCAAAGTAAAGAGCCTCATGGCGCTGTTCGACGAGGCTCTCATCCAAAGGATCCCTCGAGAAGAAAATGCTCAGGCCGACGCCTTATCCAAGTTAGCCTCCTCCTCCCTTCAAGGTCTGGAACAGACCGTTTTGATAGAAGTCCTCCTAAAGCCGAGCATAGAGGACGAAGCGCCAGACTCCGTTGAAGCATTGCCCGTCCTCTTCGAAGACAACTGGATGAAACCCATTGTCGAATTCCTGAGGAACGGACTCCTCCCTGAAGATCCGAGGGAAGCACGAAGAATTAGGGCCCGAGCCGAGCGTTTTACTTTACTCGAAGGCATCTTATACAAACGCTCCTTCACCCAAGCGGATGGTCGACCGTATCTAAGGTGCCTCTCCCCCGAGCAAGCCGACTACGCCCTACAGGAGCTCCATGAGGGGATCGGCGGAGCCCATTCTGGATCCAGGGCTCTGGCGCGCAAGGTATTGAACTATGGATATTACTGGCCCACTCTCCTACGGGACGCCGAACGACACGTTCGGCAGTGCAGCTCCTGCCAAAAGTATGCAGACATCCGACGTCTTCCGCAGGCACCGCTGACCTCCCTATCAAGTCCCGTTCCCTTCGCTATGTGGGGGATGGACTTACTGGGACCATTCCCTCCAGCCCCCGGACAGCTAAAGTTCCTAGTCGTGGCAGTCGACTATTTCTCTAAGTGGATAGAAGCCGAGCCCCTGGCTACGATCACCGAACATAGGGTCGTTCAGTTCTTCTGGAAGAATGTGATTTGCCGGTTCGGCGTTCCCCGAGTCATAGTCACAGATAACGGGACACAGTTTACTGGAGCCGCCTTCCGAACCTTGTGTGAAGACCTTTCCATACAACACCGATTCTCCTCCGTCTCCCATCCCCAGTCGAATGGCCAAGCTGAGAATGCCAACCGACAGATTCTTGCAGGAATCAAGAAGAGGTTAGACAAGTGTTCCAAGGGACTATGGGTCGATCAGCTGCCGAACGTACTCTGGAATCACCGCACCACCAAGCGGACCCCAACAGGCGAGAGCCCATTTAATCTCACCTATGGGGCCGAAGCCATCATCCCCCTAGAAGTCGGGATACCCTCTCCTCGCCTGATCGCTTATGAAGAAGAGCAGAATGCTAGAGAACTCAGAACAAGCCTAGATCTGATAGACGAAATCCGAGAGAGAGCTGCCATACGCCAGCAAGCTTACCGAAGAAGGATCGAGCTGGCATACAACAAAAGAGTCCGCCCAACGGACCTCAAAGAAGGGGATTTAGTCCTTCGGAAGTTGGCCATATCATTCCCCGGGCAGAAAAGCAAGCTGGCCCCGAACTGGGAGGGACCGTACAAGATCTCGAAAGTAATCCGCCCCGGTACGTACAAGCTAGAGGATCTCGAAGGCAGAGAAATTCCCCGGACTTGGAACGCCGACCATCTTTTGAAATACCAAGAGAAGGCAACTACGTCTCTCCAAGTAACTCGAGATGTCGAACCGTTCCCCTCCTTTCTCTAGTCCTAGTTTGTCCTTTTTGTGCTTTCTTTTATTATTGTAATAACGGCTAGCAACTTTAGAAGCAGCCGATCATTAGATGTTAATAAATGAAGTTTCTTCATGTTTTCACTACTATTACATCCCTCTGCTTGTAACTCTTTAATGTCACAATGGTTCCGGAGTCCCACACTTGGCTCGATTCTACTTCGCGAGCTCGCTCCTAAGCGAGCTAGAAGTAGCTCGCCATTCGAAAATGCTCCCACAGCCGTTGAATGGTACGGAGTCCAACACTTGGTTCGACCCTACTCCGCAAGCTCGCTCCTAAGCGAGCTAGGGGTAGTTCGCCATTCGAAATTGCTCCTACACCCCTTGAACTGACAATGGTTCCGGAGTCCCACACTTGGCTCGATTCTACTTCGCGAGCTCGCTCCTAAGCGAGCTAGAAGTAGCTCGCCATTCGAAAATGCTCCCACAGCCGTTGAATGGTACGGAGTCCAACACTTGGTTCGACCCTACTCCGCAAGCTCGCTCCTAAGCGAGCTAGGGGTAGTTCGCCATTCGAAATTGCTCCTACACCCCTTGAACTGACAATGGTTCCGGAGTCCAACACTTGGCTCGATTCTACTTCGCGAGCTCGCTCCTAAGCGAGCTAGAAGTAGCTCGCCATTCGAAAATGCTCCCACAGCCGTTGAATGGTACGGAGTCCAACACTCGGTTCGACCCTACTCCGCAAGCTCGCTCCTAAGCGAGCTAGGGGTAGTTCGCCATTCGAAATTGCTCCTACACCCCTTAAACTGACAATGGTTCCGGAGTCCCACACTTGGCTCGATTCTACTTCGCGAGCTCGCTCCTAAGCGAGCTAGAAGTAGCTCGCCATTCGAAAATGCTCCCACAGCCGTTGAATGGTACGGAGTCCAACACTTGGTTCGACCCTACTCCGCAAGCTCGCTCCTAAGCGAGCTAGGGGTAGTTCGCCATTCGAAATTGCTCCTACACCCCTTGAACTGACAATGGTTCCGGAGTCCAACACTTGGCTCGATTCTACTTCGCGAGCTCGCTCCTAAGCGAGCTAGAAGTAGCTCGCCATTCGAAAATGCTCCCACAGCCGTTGAATGGTACGGAGTCCAACACTTGGTTCGACCCTACTCCGCAAGCTCGCTCCTAAGCGAGCTAGGGGTAGTTCGCCATTCGAAATTGCTCCTACACCCCTTAAACTGACAATAGTTCCGGAGTCCAACACTTGGCTCGATTCTACTTCGCGAGCTCGCTCCTAAGCGAGCTAGAAGTAGCTCGCCATTCGAAAACGCTCCCACAGCCGTTGAATGGTACGGAGTCCAACACTTGGTTCGAACCTACTCCGCAAGCTCGCTCCGAAGCAAGCTGGGGTAGTTCGCCATTCGAAATTGCTCCTACACCCCTTAAACCGACAATGGTTCCGGAGTCCGCCAAACGAGCTAGGGACAGCTCACCGTCCTAAAAAACGCTCCGACGACGTTAACCTAATCAAGCAAGTGCACAACTCGGCTCGACGTTACTTCGCGACTCCACTCATGATCGACCTAAAAGAAGCTCGCCATTCGGAGTTCGACAGTTCAGAAGTTACCCCATGACAGACAACATTCACAGCAATAAAACACGCAAGTTCGGCAATAACGCATTTATTAATGAAACAGATGTGATACAAAGGCAAACACAAACAGGAGCACGACTCAACAAGGATATTTACAATACCGACTCGTCACACTTAGCGAAAAGCAAAAAAAAAAAAAAAGAGAGCAAAGAACGCGCGGAACCGACCACTTCAGCGCTTCTTCGGAGCTGGAGCATTCCGCTTCAAGGACACTCGAGAGTGACGACGCTTGTCCCCGGAGCGCGACCCCAAGCCGGCAAACTGGGACGTATCCTCGGCACCGCTCCTGGCAGCTACGCCGACAGACGCCCCGCTCGAGGAGATTGCCACCGAGCTCTACGCGTCCCCCGGGCTTGGTTGGCCGATCCGCTGACGGGTCGCCATCTCATAGAAAGTAATGCCTCGCTCACTCTCAGCACGAGTGCATGACGTGCTTCGAACGTTGACCGGCCCTGAATGTGGCTTCAGACGAGCCACTTCCGCCTCCAACTCTGAGATCCTGTCCCGCAACGAGTCGTCTTTAACGTCGACTTCGAAACGTGGGGGTATCGCGGAGTCCGGCACTCCAGATCGACTAGCGACGAGGCGCCGAAGGTGGGTGACTTCGATGCTTTTATCCACCGTCGCCCTCTTGAGCGCTTCGACTTCAGCAGTCAACTCGACTCGTTCAGTCGTCAACTTGGCCACCTCGGCCGTCAGCCCCTCGCCCTCACTCCGGAGCTTCGCCTCTACGGACTGCAGATGCTGTATCTCGGAAAGCAACTCGTCCTTCTCCGCTGTTATTTTGGACAAATTATGACGAATGCACTGAACACGAATCTCATTACTGAAATCAGTGGGCAAGTGTTCACCTTCGGGTATGAGCTCGGCGATTCGGCTTTCCAAACAACGAATCTCGATATCACGCCGGCCAAGGACGAGCTGGAGATGCTTCCTCTCGCTCTCGGCTCGGCGCAATCCGAGCTCGACCTCATAAAGTTTCTCCCTACACCTAGCCAGACACAGCCTCGTCGCCCCTAGGCCAGCTTCGGCTTTAACCTCTTCGTCCGGGCGGGAAAGCTCGACGTCTTGGGGGATTACCATAAGCTGCAAAGAAATCGGAGCAATCAGCGAAAACGTTGAGCGTGGCCGAAGCACCGCACTTGGAAAAATTTTCATCTCTAAAAACAAAGTTTGACGGTTCGGCAAAAGAGGGGGCATAAAACAGAAATTTCCGAGCACCAACACTTGCAAAAATTTTGATTTCATTTACGTCAAAAGAAGCGGTGGCCAGTCCGCTATTAGGCATTACAAAGTTCGATAAAAAAAAAAAGAGAAAAAGAGTAGAAACAGCCAAAAACAATAAAACGAGAGGCGGATTCAGTGCTCGACCTCTTTCCCCGGGCGACGAGGCGGAGTAGGGGTCGACTTCGCCGAAGGAGACGCCGCCGCCAGTGGAGTGGCCGTGGCGCTCGGGACCTCGCCAGTAATCCCAGCATCGGCATCAGCGCCGTCCTCCTCCTCCTCCTCCTCTTCCCCTTCGGACTCGGGGTCGAAGCCCTCGACGTGTCCGGGGAAGAGTCGCCATCCCGAGACGTCCACCCCGGGGTACGCCTCTCGCACCCGGTCGAGGGCAGTGGCGAAGGCCTTTGCCATGTTCTGCGCGAGGTACCCCTGGGCCTTCTTCAAGGTGGCGTCCTCCACCTCCTTCACAGCCGCCGCCTGCTTCGCCTCGGCCTCGGCCAACTGATTGGCCGACCCCTCCTTCTCCCGACGCAGCTCGTCCTCCAGCCTCTTCACTTCGGCCTCGAGGTGCTGGATCCTCGCAGACCGGCCTTCATGCTCGACTCGGAGCTTGTCGAGCTGGTTCGACATCCGAGCCTTCTCGTTCCGAGCCTGGTCGGACTCTTGCTTCAGCTCCTTCTCGAGGGCGGTCAGCCGTTCGGTGAGGTGACCGAAGTGGACGACGATCTGCAAGGGAAAGAGGAAGAACTCAGAGAGTTAGAAAAATTTTGTGATTCAAGATGAAACGAATGAAGGGAACTCGGAACTTACCGATACCGCCGAACGAGCGATCTCGATCACGTCGTCGCCCTGCCTCCCCGCGTCCATGGCGGCGCGGTCCTTCGGGGTGGCGAGATGCTTGACGGCCTGCATACTCGCCAACGAGTTCCCGAGGAACCCATCGTGCCTCCGGACCTGCCAGTCCGGAATGTGGATCCGTTTGTGCTCCTCCGTCAGGAGCTCCTCGCCTGCCACGGTCAACGGCGGGGTCGGCATGGCGAGGGCGGCGGCGATGGGGAACTCGCCCGCAGATGCTGGAGCCGAGGTCGACACCACGGCGACGACCGGGTCGTCGGCAATCTCCACCGCCTGGACGGGGCCCTCGATCCTCGGCGCCTTTGAGGATGAGGGCAGCTTCGACGCTACCCTCTTGCGCTTCCTCGGCGCCTTACTGGCGAGTCCTGCCCTGAGCGCCAACACCGCCTCGTAGTCCATAGATTCTACATCAAAAGAAAAAAACTTTGATTAGCACAAAAGAAGAACAAGGCAGCAAGTACGGAAAAAAAAGAACTTGGCGAAAAGCCGCGTACTAGGATCTACGCGGCCGAGCCCTCCCCTGTAAAGAACGTCCTCCGTCAACTCCTTCCAGTCGTACTTCGGCCGGTCGAGAAGGGTCCGAACCGCCCCTTCTTCTTCTACTGAGAGTCTCGGCAGCGCCGTCGCCCTCTTGGTCACCCCTTCTGCCCAATTGGTGGGGATCGGCCAGGCCTCTCGACTCCGCACGACGACCCACTTCTCTCGCCAGTGCTTGATAGAGTCCGGGCAAACCACGAGCCTGCCGCCGTGCCTCGGAGTCAGATAATACCGGTACTCCGACTTGTTCCCTTGGTGGAGCCGGTATATCGTCCGAAGCACGTTCAGCTGCGGTTCGATCCCCGCGGCCTGGCAATGGAGAACGAAGCCATTAATCACTCGCCACGCGTTCGGCATGAGCTGAATAGGGCAGACCCCGTACCAGCTCACCACGGTAATTGCGAACGCGTGGAGAGGTAGCCGGGCACCGGCGATAAAGGCATCAACCGGCCAGCAACACATGGTCACTGGCAGCGGCGAATTGGCCCTAACCCCGGGGCCCGGCAGCATGATTTCGTACTCCTCCGGGATGAAAAAAGCGTCCCGGATCGCCACCAACTCCTCCTCGCGCAGGATCGACGCCGCATCGTCCGCCTCCGTCGTCTCCCTCGCTTCATTCTCCTCGAAGGTCCTCTCCCTCCCATGGATGATTCGTTCGGCCTGGTCCTTCGGGAGCTCCCGGACCCTGTGCAGTCCTGTCAGCGGACCCGGCAGCTGTCCGAACTCTCCCATCCTCTTCGGATCCTCGACAATCGAATCCTTGCCGAACACCTTGCCCTTGGTTGGAGTCGGAGTCGAGGCTTCGGCGCCTATAGGGGAGGACTCGGACCCAGAGACTTCATCTGAGACAGAAGCTACAGACATAGTTTATAAATTACCTCGAGAGAAAGAGCTGCCGAAAAGCTTCGCCTGAGCTAACGCCGGTGCCGGAAAAACTTGCCTGAAACACTAGAGAACGCCTGAACAAATGAGAGGAGAAGTGAGAAATGAGGGGGGGGTGAGGATTTATAGAAGGGGGGGCACGCCCCACGAGGCTAATGGGCTTGTACGACCGGCCCATCTAAACCAAGCGGCAGGGCGATCCCAATCGTCACCTCGTTAACCGCAGCGAATCATGAGATGCATTTAATGCTATCCCATCTGATGGAATCCCAGAGGTCACAGCATTTAATGGGCGTCCCATCTGTCAGGGTTGTCAGAATTGTCAGAATTGTCAGACGTTCAAATGGCGCACAGAAGAGACAAACTCACATAAACGACAAGTCTGCACGCTCGGCACCCACTGCCGAGCATTCGTGACACCGACCCTGTTATAGGGGAAAAAGTCACGCTCGGCACCCACTGCCGAGCATTCGTGACACCGACCCTGTTATAGGGGAAAAAGTCACGCTCGGCACCCACTGCCGAGCATTCGTGACACCGACCCTGTTATAGGGGAAAAAGTCACGCTCGGCACCCACTGCCGAGCATTCGTGGCACCGACCCTGTTATAGGGGAAAAAGTCACGCTCGGCACCCACTGCCGAGCATTCGTGACACCGACCCTGTTATAGGGGAAAAAGTCACGCTCGGCACCCACTGCCGAGCATTCGTGACACCGACCCTGTTATAGGGGAAAAAGTCACGCTCGGCACCCACTGCCGAGCATTCGTGACACCGACCCTGTTATAGGGGAAAAGGCACGCTCGGCACCCACTGCCGAGCATTCGTGGCACCGACCCTCTTATAGGGAAAAAACCGGTTCGGCACCGCTGCCGAGCGTTCGTGGCACCGACCCTGTTATATGGAAAAAACAGGTTCGGCACCGCTGCCGAGCGTTCGTGGCACCGACCCTGTTATATGAAAAAAACAGGTTCGGCACCGCTGCCGAGCGTTCGTGGCACCGACCCTCTTATAGGGAAAAAACCGGTTCGGCACCGCTGCCGAGCGTTCGTGGCACCGACCCTCTTATAGGGAAAAAACCAGTTCGGCACCGCTGCCGAGCGTTCGCGGCACCGACCCTCTTATAGGGAAAAAACCGGTTCGGCACCGCTGCCGAGCGTTCGCGGCACCGACCCTCTTATAGGGGAAAGACAAGTTCGGCGGACCGCCGAACTCGCTCCTGACGCTCGCAGTCCTGCCGAACTCACTTCCCTCTCTGGAAAAGCTTGCCGAACCGCATATGGACCTCGGCCCCTTCGCCAGCGAACTCTAGGGGGGTCTAAAGCGTGCTCCAAGTATACAAGACCACCGAATGACGAATTGACACTTTGCGAAGTTAATAAGATATCCCTGCAAGAATACCACATGACCATCAGAGTTCAGGAGCAACTCAGAGTTCAATCCGCTTGAAAAATCACCAAACTACCTCCTTCAAGATTCAAAACCTTCCGTTTGGGCCCCGATACAACTCCACCAGCCATTAAAAAACTGCTAAACTACTCCTCAAAGGCCGATCAAGCTCAGCCTTTAGGAGTGGGGGGCTCGTGATATGGCTAAAAATGGGGTTTAATCGGAACCGTCCAAATCGGGCGCGAATCTCGAAACCTGAGGGTAAAACGGTAATTTCACCTACAAAAGGACCAAAACGGATATTGGATCTGCCCTCCTAGGGCCCAATAATCCGCGAATGGATCCACCACCAAGAGGGTGCGGGTCTCGACCCGCTGCGTACCCAATCCATCAAGATAGAGTCAGGGTTCCTGATTAAATACGATCAACGGCCCTGATGGACGTCTATCTTTTCACGGGGGATTAGGGATTAAATTCCTTATCTGATTACAGGGAATATATATTGTCAGATTACCTTCCTCATCTGATTATGGAGAACATTCCTTATCAAATCACGGGGATTACATTCCTAATCCGTTCCTTAAGACGCCTATAAATACCCCCCATCCATCTCCATTAAGAGGTAATCAACTCTTCACCAGTTTTTACGCTCTTTCATAATCTCTTTGATTACTGACTTGAGCGTCGGAGGGTGCGTCGCCGGGATCCCCCCCGGTGTCTCGCACTTTTTGCAGGTGCACGGCAGGAACGACGAACGAGGCCCGACGGAACAGGTACGCAGGTTTTCCTATTCAGTTTCTCCAAGAATCCACAAGTTCTATCTGTTTGCCCCCACACCAAATTTAGCGGCAACAGATATCTTGTTGCAATAGCCATTGGATAGTACATAAGAGATAACCCTACGATAGGAGCCACACGATCCAACTTGAAGAGCAACATGGAATTTTCACGAATCAACCAGACTCAAGCCTGAAACCCATTAGCGCCGCGAACGATCAACCACACCAACAAGTCGATTGACTGTCCCCCTCTCTAGAAGACTTCGCGCAGAAGTCAGTCGACTGCACATAAGTTGCGGTCGACTGCAACTTCTGCTGTTGCTGCCGCTGACTGTTTCTCGTCTCCACTCTGTTTTCAATTGTCTCGATCCCTCCATCGTCTTATCGTCTTCTTATCCAACATCGTATGCAAGGCATTAACCCAACAATCTCCACCTTGGATTGCATACACATGAATCCATACCTGTATGATTTAAAACTTTTCTAGACATTTCTTCTCCGCTTTGTAAATAACATGTTTCTATGGCTTCTCTTGCTAGTTGAACAAACCTCCACCTGTTTTCCTCCAGCTGTTTGTCCCCCTCAAGGGCACACCCTTATAGATGTAATCATGGAGGTGCCACCCTCCACACGAACTCCACCTACATCAAGGCTCTCTCCACCTTCCAACGGTATTCAAACGTTGCAGTCTCGCGTCAGTAATTCTAGTGACGGCTTACTAGATGATGCTTTAGGAACAATGGGCTTCCATACACTCGGCCGAGATTTTCTGCTCCCACAAAGCTGGCAGAGGTTATGCTAACCCTGCCCAATCTCCCTCTTACCCTTCATTACCTTACGACGACACTCCCAAACTGTCAAAACTCCACCTCGAACTGTGTACCTGCAGCCACGAGCATCAAGAGTACTCAATGATATAAGATTCTGCTGTATCGAAGAAATATGCATGACCTCTTCTAGTGTGAACCCTTTACCATCTGGAGTCTCCAATTCAACTGTTCTCCCACCCACTACTTCACAAATCTCACCACTCCCCGTTTTCACACTACGGCCTGTTGATGACTTGTAAGTACAAAACATCTCCCTCTCGGAGCAAATATGAGAAGAACTTTCCGAATCAAGATACCAACTTGAATCCACATCTGAAGAACTTGAAATAAGAAGATAATAATCATCATTATTACCTGACTCAGTTGTGCTGACTATATGGGCTTGTTCCCCTTCTTTAGTAGCACTCTTCTGACTCAACTATTTGCGACAATCTCTCTTGTAATGCCCAACTCTTCTACAGTAATGGCAACGAATCTTACCCTTGTGTGTTGCATCCCTTCCAATTGAAGTATTACCATCCACCGCAAAACACCCTAAAGAAATAGACCCTCCTTTATGAGTCTCCTTTCTTAGTTCATCTTTCTTTAGACCCTTAATCACCCCAACTACAGTGTCTCATTGGCTGATTTCCCATGTAGCATGGTAGTTATCAAATAATCATAAGAAGTTGGCAGTGAATAAATCAAGTTGAAAGCTTTATCCTCTTCGCTAAGATCATCGGCGCTAATCGCCTTCAGTTCAGATATTACCTTATTGAACTCCACAATATTATCTTGAAGATGGGTACCTTCCTTCATTGAGAACCTAAACAGCTTTCTCTTCCAATACATCTGATCTAGCAACGACGATCCCGAGTAGTCAGATTTGAGTCTCGCCCATAGACTTGCCGCACTTTTCTCCACAAGAATATTACACTTGACTTCGTCCGCTAATTGCAACCGGATTAAACTCAAGGCCTTCAAACAAATCTCAGCCCACTTCTCCTGCTTTATGTTGGTTGGCTTATTCTCTTCTAAGGCAAGGTGCAAGTCCTTCTGAACCAAAACATCATACATTCCACCATCCATAGAATGAAGTTGATCTTACCGTCAAACCGCTTGATCTTCGTCTTTTGATCTGCCATCTCCAAGGAACTCGAGCAAACACACGAACTGATTGCTCTGATACCACTTGTTAGGAATTATGATGATGTTGTTGAGTCTTTAACACAATCAACACAAACCATCAAGCAAGACTAGATCACACTAATCACACAAAGCACACAAGAATTGTCCCGGCTGGGGCTTTCACCTTAATCTGGGGGAGGAAGAACCGAGATATTATTTCAATTAGAGAAGATACAAGAATATTACAATTCTCACCATGACCCTCTCTCAAGCCTAATTGAAACTTGATGCTGCTTACAATGGAGAAACTCTCTCACCCTCTCTATAAAGTACTATCTTCTTCTATTCGGCATTCAATAGAATCATCTTGGATCTATGAGCCGTTACAATTATTTATATAGATCATGAGACAAACCCTAAGTTGATATCTTGTTACAATAGCCATTGGATAGTACATAAGAGATATCCCTACGATAGGAGCCATACGATCCAACTTGAAGAGAAAGATGGGCTTTTCACGAATCAGCTAGACTCAAGCCCGAAACACATCAGTGCCGCGAACGGTCGACCGCACCAACAAGTCGGTTGACTGTCCCTCTCTCTGGAAGACTTCGCGCAGGGGTCGATCGACTGCACATGAGTTGCGGTCGACCGCAACTTCTGCTGTTGCTGCCGCTGACTATTTCTCGCCTCCACTCCATTTCCAATCGTCTCGATCCCTCCATCGTCTTATCATTTTCTTATCCAACATCATATGCAAGACATAAACCCAACAAGTTTAGTACAACTACGCTCGTTTGAAATAGCGAGTCTTACTTTGATATTTTTTCTTCAAGTTTTTCCTCCAAACATCTAAGCCTACACTCGTTGTTTGAGATAACGAGTGTAGGCTTAGGTGTTTCTCCACCACTTGGAGAAAAAAATTTGAAGAAAAAATATCAAAGTAAGACTCGCAGTCTCAAACAGCGAGCGTAGTTGTACTACTCTCGTTGTTTGAGATAGCGATCTTGACTTTGAATTTTTTTTTTTGTATGTCAATTTAACAAAAAAAAGTTCAAAGTCAAGCTCGCTATCTCAAACAGCGAGTGTAGTACAACTACGCTCGTTGTTTGAAACAGCGAGTCTTATTTTGATATTTTTTTCTTCAAGTTTTTTTCTCTAAACACTTAAGCCTACACTCTCTATTTCAAACAGCGAAGGTATTTTCACCAAATAGCGAGTGGGTCATTTTGATAAATACTTTCAAAAGTGGGTCTGTTTGATAAATACTTTCAAAAAGTGTGTCATTTTGGTTTAAAAAAATTTATTTATTTATTTATTTTTTGAAGAAAATGTGGAGTATGGCCACCCTCTTTCATTAATAAGGAGTTAATAAAACTAACTCAGAGTACTGAGCCAAGTGCAAGGTCCTACAACATAACAAAAATACATAACTCCACCCCAAGCATGGGGGGTGGGACAAAGGAAGAGAATGGGCAAAACATACATGCCTCTAAACAAAACACATCAAATCCCCCAACAAACCCTGGGGTGGTGGGGATCTATCAACAGTAAAAGGCTAAAGCTGGCAGTCAGTCGATCGTCAGGCCTATCTCGACTTCATCATCATCATACTCCTCTAACTGGAAGATGCTCGCAATCCTCCCTCCAGTATCTGTTACGGCAACATTAGCCCAGAAAAAAATAAGATGCATAATGTGAGTTAAATTACCAGAAATACTATTACATGTCCCGCGAAAATAACAGTTATTCATGTCTAGCCAAAGAACCTAGGTCGTAGCAGCAATAGCGATAAACCAAGCTTCTCTCACTATTCGTCTCTCAGTAGCGAACTTTGAACCTTCCCACAGATCCTCGTACACACTAGGGTACTAATTCGTCCCTAGGGCGTTGAGTACCTCAACGAGTACTGCTTTGTTCCTAGGACACTCAAGAAAAAGATGGTCTCTAGTCTCGGGGGCAGCGCTGCAGAACCCACAACAAGAATCCACATTCGGTTGGCATTTAGTAAGGTTCTCTCTAGTCAAAATTGCACCGTTCAGCACCAGCCATAAGAAAACTTTAATTTTCAATAGGGCTTCCGGCCTCCAAATAACGCTCGATCAATTTAAGCTACATCCCCTAAAGTGAATGCGGTTATAAAGGGAGTGAACGGTGAACGTGTCGTTCTTTTCCAGTCCCCAAAATTTTCTATCGGGACCCTAAGAGCAATTAATTCCAGCGTTGGCGATATAGGTCTGAAGTTCTATGAGTCTAAGCTGAGAGCCTGAGTCCAGTGAGTGTTCAAAGGCCAGTTTCCATGTGCTTCTTCTCCAGGCTGCGGCCACCGTGCAGTGCGGTATTGACCCTTGATCATATAGATCGGGGAATAAAGCTCTAAGTGTATGATCACCACACCACTTATCCCACCAGAATATGGTGAGTCTGCCATTACCGATGACCGATGTCACACAGCTAATAAAGGGTTCGTAGGTCTTAGCGATACCTCTCTAGAACCAGGAAACACGTGGGCCTATCCTGAAGCCCAAATTTCTCGTTCCATTCCCATGCAGGTATCCCTAAACGAAATCTTGCCACCCTTCTCCATTATGGTGGAAGACTTTCCACCACCATTTACCCAGAAGAGCAAGATTCATATCTCGAAGATCAATAATACCTAGTCCTCCGTGTATCTTTTTCATGCATGCTTTTTTTTTCCATCTGATAAGGTGATAGCTGCCTCTATCCGGGCTTGCCCCGAGTCCAATCAATTCTCTGAATAACCCATCACGGTATTTCAAAGAAGGACAAATAATAGGTTGGAAGATTTGAGATGACAACATTAATAAGCGTGACTCTCCCTCCCAATGAAAGAGCTTCACCTTTCCAACCTGCAAGACGGTTCTCCACCCGGTCAATGATGGGTAACCAATCAGCCTTCTTGAGTTTCCCCGGTCTCAGTGGCAGCCCCATGTATTTAATGGGAAAACTCTCGATGGAGCAGTTGAGAATCGTGGCATGTTCGAGTGCCTCCTCTGTAGTCAGGGCAATGGAGATAAGAGCACTTTTGTGGAAGTTAACCATGAGGCCAGACCAAGCTTCAAAACTATATAGAATTCCTTTGAAGGCGGTTGTTTCTCTGAGGTTGCCATTTTCAAATAGGAGAGTATCGTCTGCATATTGAAGGACTGAGTAAGCTTGGCGATTGACTCCCTTGGCCACCGGCGAGATCCAGTCTGCTCTACTGCACTTAGCCATTATAGACCGCAGTACGTCTGCCACAATGGTGAAGAGAAAGGGGAGAGCGGATCTCCTTGTCTAAGGCCCCGTTTGCATGAAAATGGGTTGCCCGAGACCCCATTCACCAAAATCGCAGTTCTGTTGGTGGTAAGACACGTGTGGATCCATCTGATCCATCTATCCCCAAATTCTCTTCCAGCCAGCGCTTCCAGGAGACAATTCCTTTCAACCGAGTCATAAGCTTTCTCGAAGTCTAGCTTCAGGAGATAGCTTTTATCATTCAACGTGTGGCATTGGTGGATAGTTTCTTCAGCCATGGCTATACTATCCTGAATACACCGTCCTTTGATGAACCACGTTTGATCGTGACTAATAAGTCCATCCATCACCTTTTCCAGTCTATTAGCGAGAGTCTTGGTAATGATCTTGACTGAGCAGTTAAGGAGACTAATAGGGCGGAAGTCTTCCACCCGCAGGGAGTTTTCTTTCTTAGGAATCAGCACAACCTCCGCAAAATTAATTCTACCTAATTTAAGATTATGGTCGTAGAAACCAGTGAACAACTTCAGCAAAGTGTCTTTGATTTCCTCCCAGAATGCCTGGTAGAAAATGATTGGGAAACCATCTAGACCTGGGGCTTTGTCCTTTCCAAGTTGCTGGACTGCCTCCTAAATTTCCTTCTCCGTAAAGGGTGCTTCTAGGTATCGAAGCATAAGGTCAGAGTTGTCATGCCCCGCTTCCCAAAAATACGGAATGCAAGTACGTGACATGGCCCAGCGAATGACTTGCGTCATCCATAAGCTGTTATCGATTCAACTCAACAATATAAACAGAAAGTAATATAACCACGTATGCAATAAAAGAATAATCACATGAATAACAATACTTGAAATTTAAGCATAAAATAACCAACATAAAAACAATCCAACATCTGGAGTCCGCAGTAACAATATTCGGGTCAAAAGCCCACAATACAAAGAAAACAACATTGTTTAATTATTAAAGTTCTCAAAATGAAACAATAAGTATTTAAGCGGCATAGCAAAACAATTCTTTCACCATTGTTGTTCTTCTAGTCCGTCAGGCAAATTAATCTTCTTGATTTTCTGTAAGTTGTTCATCTAAAAGAGAGAATAATATGTCCTTAGAGCAAGTCATGGATAGCAAATAGAGAAACAGAGGAACAATGATAATAACAGTATAACGATGAATTAAATGAACGATGAAATCAATAGTATTGAATAGTGACAAAACGATAATAGTACAATGTGCAATAATAATGATTTATAACCATAACAATAAACAATAACAATAATGGTAAGCAATAACGATAATACTGTTCAATAACGATGATAAAATGCAATGAAAATACGATGAAGTCTTAAGTCTATCATTCATTTTAATTCTAACTAATGCACGTACTACTGCATCTCTTATTACAGGTTCGATGCATACAATCAATTTCGTTTAGACTAAGGTGGTAGATTCTATAGGTCATGTACTCGGTACAATATAACAATTAAATAATAACACTGGCTATTGAGCAATTTCTTGCACAATAACGATAACATTGGCCATTTACAATTTCTTGCACAACGATGATAACACTGATCATTTGCAATTTCTTGCATAATGACGATAACACTGGCCATTTGCAATTTCTCGCATAATGGCGATAACGATATTTTGGGAACGAGGCCCACACTTCCGAGTACAATCACTATATCATCAACTACCCCGGTCAACCCTTAACCCCGGCTTGATTAACGTTCTTTATTCAATTAACATGCAATATTGGTTGGTAATACTACGATACTGATAGGGAACAATAGGGACAGAACTATTAAGGGGAAACAATAAGGTGACTAATAAGGGACATTAAAATGATGACAAAACAATCCTAAGATCGTGCAATGTACTACATACAATCAAATACACCAAATTCAACATTATAGATTTAATTATATATTATTAAACATAGAAACTCAATTCTGAACAGTAGTAGGTTGTTGTACCAAAATCAGAATTCCCGTTGCTACAGGATAACAAATGTGGATCCGTCAAAAGTTCTAGAAACTAGACTTCTGCCCGGTTCAAACGCATATTTAAAGTCCAAATTCTGACTAGGTGAATTATAGTGCTTTTTATAGGTTACAGCATCTGGATGGCTATTAATATTAACTAGTTTCAGTTGTAAAAGCAGTAAATATTCATTTTAAAAATCAGCAAAAATAATTTTCATTACCCTAAGCATGTTGACTATCAATCTGGAAATTATCATGGTAATATTTGATCATTAGTTCATCTATTGAATCATGTTAGTATGGTATATGCATAAATCTGGAAATAAAATGCAGCTACAGTAAAATGGTCATAACTCATGCAATATAAGTCGAAATTCAAAAATTCTGGATGTTCTGGAAACTAGAAACATGGGGCTACATTTCATATTTAGAAATTTATTGATTTTGATGACATTATCTAGGTCGAAACAACATGATAATGTTCAGCTTGGCAATAAATTTCAGGGTTTCAACATGTTCTTCATGAATAAAAAGATTAAAAATGTTATGAACAATGAGTTAGGGGTTAACAATTATAAATCACAGCAAATTACATCGATGTGAACATGGTATTAAGATGTATAATGTCTATAATCTTACTAATCACAATCAACCAATACACCAACATCAATCGTATAACAACCAACACTTGCATACAATCTACAATAGTTGTGTAATGTCATGACATGAATTACAATAACAATTCATATTCCTATATTCAATAATTAACTATATGAATGCATGCAAAATCTCTATATATTGGAGGCAAAAGACGGCACGAAGTCAAGACTACTACTTGGATTCGCTTGTGTAAATCCGTAGCATCCCAACGATAGATAACAATAACAGATATACGATAATTAATATAGATCTACTTGCAGGATTCAATCAAAAATCTCGAATATGATAAAATACAATTCGATAGTAAGATGACTTGCCTTTAGAACGACGTTAGATTAATCCGAATATGCAAAGAATAACGGGATTGGAATCCCAACGACATGGCGACGAGCAACGATCACGATGATCACGATCGAGCACGGATCTTGATGGGGATCAAGATCAGATGATCGGACGGCTGAGATTGAAGATCGAGATCAAGATCAAGATGATGATCTGATCGGACGACTGCATTGATCCAAGACTGAATGGTGCAACCAGAGGCTTAGGTGGTGCACTATTGGCTGCACCCAAGAATAGAGACTTGGTCGACCAAGGAGGCGGTGCACTAGCTTCGGTGGGGCAGGCACGGGCAGAAACGGTGCGGTGCGGCGCAGGCTCAGGCGACAACGGTCGGCAAGGAAGTAGGCGACGAGGAGTGAGACAGGGAGATGCACTGGCAGGGTTGTCGTGGCGAGGCACTGGAGGAGTACAGCGACAGGGCATTGCGATGGAGGAAGGAGGATGACGACGGAGCTGTCGATGGGTGTAAGGGGGAGAGTAGTC
This sequence comes from Hemerocallis citrina, assembly GCA_017893485.1. Taxonomy (NCBI): domain Eukaryota; kingdom Viridiplantae; phylum Streptophyta; class Magnoliopsida; order Asparagales; family Asphodelaceae; genus Hemerocallis; species Hemerocallis citrina. The sequence goes on along the minus strand of CM030364.1, from coordinate 17,643,013 downwards.
GACGGTGATGGCGGCGTTGTGGGTGAGGGAGACTGGATGACGCAGTGCACAGGGCGTCGATGAGCGGCGAGAGTGAGCAGGCGGTCGGTGGTTGTCACTATGGCGGGATGAGGTTGACGGGGCAATGGCGTGCAATGGGTTCGATGGTTGTAGGCAGTGCAGCGACGAAGTGCTGTGGTGGAAGAGGCAGCGGGCGAGCGGTGCTGGTGAAGACGATCACGGTGCTCAGCTGGTTGGCAATGGTAGGGTAATCGATGAGGTGCACAGGCGAGGAGGCGACTGGGCGGTGGCAGAGCAGAGGCTGATTGCGGTGATGCTGGCACAGTCGAGGAGGATGACGAGAATGGGTCGCAGTCGAGGCAGTGGTCGCGAGAGGGAAGGAGAGCGGTAGCAGGGTGCTGGCGGTCGACTGTGAGGGAGGCGATGGGTCGAGGGGTTCTGGAGTTTCGAAAATGAAAAGAGAGGCAAGAGGGAGATGATCAGTTTGAAGGGGATGAAGAGGCTTAGGGTGGCAGAGGTTATGAGGTATTCGGTTAGGGTTGGGGGGGGGGGGGGGTTATTATAATATAATAATGGTATTATAATAAGCACAATAATGGGGAGGATTGTAGGGCTGATTGTTAGGGACTCAAATTTGGGGGTTAGAGGATAATACGGTTAGGAGTGATTTTTGGAGATTGGCTGTTAGTGAAGATATGGGGGGTTTTGGGTTTGTGGATTTGTGGGTCAAGATCCAATAGGAGGTGGGTTAGAATACAATAGGAGATGAGCTTGGATCGGGCTTTAAATCAAATAATTAAATAATACAATATAGGTCAAAATCGATGGGCTTTAACAATAATAATAATGGTAATGACATTGGGCTTTACAAAAATAATAATAAAAAAAATCATGACAATAAAAATAATAATAATTACGGTAACAACATCAATAATAAGAATAACAACAATAATAATACTAATAACAATAACAACAATATTAATAAAAATAATAACAATGAAAAAAATAATAATGATAGTAGTTGATATGGCTAAAAATGGGGTTTAATCGGAATCGTCCAAATCAAGCACGAATCTTGATGCCTAGGGATAAAACGGCAATTTCACCTACCAATGGGTCTGAGATGGGTGCTGGATCTCTTCATCGAAGATCCAATAACCCACGATCAAATCCACCTCAATCGGGTGCGGGTTTCAACCAGCGGAAAGCCCGATCCAGGGAGATAGAATTAGGGTTTCTGATTAAGTCCTAATCAACGGCCCTGATTCATGCCTATCCCTTCACTGGGAAATAGGATTACATTCCTAATCTGATTACAAGGAGAATATTCCTTATCAGATCACGGGGATTACATTCCTAATCCAGTCCCTAAGACGCCTACAAATACCCCCCATCCATCTCCATTAGGAGGTAATCAACCTTTCTCCAATTTCTGCGCTCTTTCATAATCTTTCTCTGATTACTGACTTGAGCGTCGGAGGGTGCGTCGCCGGGAACAACCCCGGTGTCTCGCACTTTTTGCAGGTGTACGGCGGGTGCAACGATCAAATTCCGACGGAACAGGTACACAGGTTTGCTATTCAGTTTCCCTAAGAATCCACAAATACTATCTGTTTGCCCCCACACCAAATTTAGCGGCATCAGATTGGCGCCGTCTGTGGAAAACTAACGAATAGAAACCTCCCCTCTTCCTGTTGGACAGATCTCTCCAGCCATGCCTCCTAGAAAAGTCAGATCCAGAGGATCCAACCGAGGATCCAACCCCGATCAGCAGCAAGAAGTTCCCATCCAGCCTACCCAACAGCAGGGACAACTTCCTCCTCCAGCGGAAGACCCGCTCCAACAGGACCTTCCTCCTCCTCCTAATCAGCCACCTCCTAAGGGTCCTAACCCCAGAAACAACCTCTTCACCAGGACCATGTCTCCATCCACAACGCCTCTTCGGACTCTATGGCCTCCCATCATCCCCGAGCTTCTGGTCCCCACAATACCGCCCTCAATCGGCAGAAGGATGATGATCTTCGCCGCTATCTGGATGAAAAGAGGGCCCGAGAGGGAACCTCCCGCCAACACCGTCCGGATGAGCGGTCTCCTCGCCGCTGAGAATACAGGAGATCCCCTATCCGAAGGGGGCGGAAAGAGTCCCCCGAGCATTACCGAAGAAGGCCACACTCCCCTGCAGGTCGGCAACAGCCTAGGAATGATGAGGCACTCATTACCCGTGCCGAGTTCCAGCAGTTCCAAGCGACCGTCCTACAAGCTCTCAATCTTCGTCCCAACACCAATGCACCCAAGATCCCCTCTCCTCCTCCGGTCCGAAGCCCTCGCCGACGGTCCCCATCTCCTCCTCCCGCTCTTAGCAACTCCCGACGTACTCCAAGTCCTCGTCGCTCCCGGAGTTACCGTCGCCGTAGCCCTCGCTCTCCCTCGTACGAAGACGAGTCTAGAGGCTCGGCTGATTACCGTCGAAGGGACGACGCTGTATACCGCCGTCTCCATGAGATGGAGAGGCGCCTGGGCCAGTTAGACCGAGAAAAGAACTTAGAGGGAGAACTCTTCGTCCTAGCAGACCTCCTTTCTCCCGAACCATAATGGATGCACCTGTGCCGATCGGCTTCAAACCTCCCCAATTTGAGACTTACTCCGGGGAGACTGACCCCGTTGATCACATCGAAAGCTTCAAGACCCTAATGCTCCTCCATCAAGCTTCCGATGCCCTCCTCTGCAAAACCTTCCCCGCAACTCTCAAGGGCCCAGCTCGAGAATGGTACTCTCACCTTGCCCCCTCCTCAATATTCTCCTTCGAGCAGTTCGAGACCCTCTTCGTCACCCATTTCGTAAGTAGCCGTAGAGGTGAGAAGACCAACATCTCGCTACTGCACCTCCACCAGAAGAAGGGTGAGAAGTTGAGAGACTATGTGAAGAGGTTCACAGCTGAAGCCAGGTCCATAGCATCCCTCGACCAATCGGTTGCTGCGGCAGCATTTCAATCTAATGTCCTTAATTCCAACCTCCGCTCCTCCCTCGCCAAGAAGCCCCCACAGAACTTCTCTGACCTCCTCCTCCGCAGTGAAAAGTACATTCGGGCCGAGAAAGCCGAGCACCGACCCAACTGGGAGGGGTCTTCCTCCGGGTTTAAGAGGAAGGGAACAGAAGAGGAAGGAGCAAAGAAGCTCCAGAAGGATAATACCGGCCAGCGCCGACCTCCCCCCAGATTCGAGAAGTTCACTCCCCTCACCACTAACGTCTCTACCATACTGATGGAAGTTGAAAAGGAAGGAATCATACCTCCTGCTCCGAGAATGAACACCCCTGCCAAGAGAAGAGATAAAGAGAAATGGTGCCGTTATCACCGGGACCACGGGCACGACACCAATGATTGTCGTGCCTTGAAGAATGAGATAGAAGCCCTCATCCAGAGGGGGCAGCTGACCAGGTTCGTAAGAAAGGACCGAGCCGAACTTCCTCCCCTACCTCGGGGGGCTAATAAGCGTCCGGAGCGCGACGAAATGCCTGACTTCGAGGAAAAGCGTGTCCTCCACCTCATTCATGGGGGCCCAATGGGGGGCTCCTCAAACTCCTCTCGGAAGGCATTTATAAGAGAAGTCAACTCGGTCAGAGCCACACCTCCTCCTAAAGGCCTCGGAGTGCCTGTCACATTCTCAGACGAAGATCTTGAAGGAGTCCGCACCCCTCATTGTGACGCACTTGTCATCAGCCTCCACATGGCAAACTTCAAAGTGGAGAGGATCCTAGTGGATAATGGCAGCTCCGTTAACATCCTCTTCCTCGCCGCTTTTAAAGGCCTAAAGCTCTCCCGAGATAGACTCAAGCCCGCCAGCTACACGCTCCATGGGTTCACGGGAGTGCCAGTGACTATTGAAGGGGTGATTACCCTCGACGTAACCGCTGGCAAAACTCCTACTACCCGAACGGAGTCGATGGACTTCATGGTCGTAGATGTCCCTGCAGCCTACAATGTCATTCTGGGTCGGCCCAGCCTAGCCGCCCTCGAAGCCGTCCCTTCTGCCTACCACCTCAAAATGAAGTTTCCCACTCGGGCCGGAGTAGGGGAAGTAAGGGGCAATCAGGAAACGGCCCGTAAGTGTTACATGACCTCTACCCTCGGACCAGTCCTCTCCTTAAAAACTCTGGAGATCCCCCAAGATGCTGCTCGACCGACGTCCGAGCCGGTGGACGAATTGGAGGAAGTGCTCTTTTCTGAGCAGGACCCAACTCGCAAGTTCTTTGTTAGCAAGACCCTCCCGTCCGCCCTATGCTCGGACATTGTACAGTGCATCCGAAGGAACCAAGACCTTTTCGCTTGGTCAGCTGCAGACATGCCCGGAATTTCCGAAGAGCTCTTAGTCCACCACCTGAGCGTTGTTCCGGGGTCCAAATTGGTTCAGCAGAAGAGGCGCAAGTTTGCCCCCGAGCGTCAGCTGGCTATTAAAGAGGAGGTGGACAAGCTCTTGAAGGCCCGGTCATACAAGAGGTGAACTATCCCGAGTGGTTGTCGAATGTAGTAATGGTGAAGAAGTCCAATGGGACTTGGAGGATTTGCCTAGCACTAAAATACCCCCCTTGAATGGCAAAGCAGAAGCCCAGGCAGATCGAGCACAAAGGGCAAGAGTTCAGTCAGTGGTCTTGGGGGCGTGATGGAGTCACTTCTCCTTATTCGGTAAGGAGGGGAAATGGGACAAAGCTATCATGCTTTCTATTTGGCGAGGGGTTGATTTTACCGATCTCAACAAGGCTTGCCCCACGGACCCCTTCCCTCTTTCGAGTATTGACGCTCTGATTGATGCCACCTCGGGACATGAACTCCTCAGCTTCATGGATGCCTTCTCAGGCTACAACCAGATCCGGATGTTCCCCCCGAACATCCCGAAGACCTCATTCGTTACCGACCAAGGCCTCTATTGCTACAGGGTCATGCCTTTCGGCCTGAAGAACGCAGGAGCAACATACCAACGACTCGTCAACAAGGTTTTCCAAGCTCAAATCGGCCGTAATATGGAGGTATACGTTGATGACATGCTTGTAAAGAGCACCCGAGGCGCCGATCATGTGACCGACCTCCAAGAAGCGTTTGACGTTCTAAGAAAACACAGCATGAGACTCAATCCGAACAAGTGTGCGTTCGGAGTCTCTTCAGGGAAGTTCCTCGGCTTCATGGTTAGCCAATGAGGAATCGAAGCAAACCCTGAGAAAATCAAGGCCATATTAGACATGGCCCCTCCCAAAAATGTTAAGGAAGTCCAGAGGTTAACAAGCCGCTTAGCCGCCATTGGGCGCTTTCTCTCGAAGTCCGGGGAAAAATGCCTCCCTTTCTTCAAGGCCCTCAGAGGGGCTAAAGGTTTCGAATGGGGGCAGCGGCAACAGGAGTCCTTCGACCAGCTCAAAGCTTACCTCGTCAATCCCCCTCTCCTCAGCAAACCGATCCCTGGTGAACCTTTTTACCTCTACCTGGCAGCCTCCGAGCAGACCCTCAGTGCAGTTTTAGTGAGGGAAGAAGACCGGGCTCAGAAGCCCATCTACTATGTGAGCAAGGTGCTTCGGGACGCCGAGCTCCGATACCCGAAGATAGAAAAGATGGCTTATGTCCTGGTGATGGCCGCGAGAAAGCTTCGCCCATATTTTCAGTCCCATTCGGTGGTCGTTCTTACCGACCAGCCGCTGAAACAGGTCCTCCACAAGCCGGAGACCTCGGGCCGCCTTATGAAGTGGTCTATTGAGCTGAGCCAGCACGATATAACTTATCAGCCTCGGACCGCGATCAAGGCTCAGGCCTTAGCAGAATTCATAGTTGAGAGCACCATCCCCGAGTCCAGCCAAACAGTGAAGGGACCACCCGTCTGGTCAGTTTATGTGGACGGATCCTCCTGCAATGAGGGAAGCAGGGCAGGGGTCATTCTGACAGGCCCAGATGACTTCATCCTCCAATACTCCCTCCGTATAAACTTCAAAGCCTCGAACAACGAAGCTGAATACGAGGCACTCATAGCCGGCCTTGGAATGGCCCGAAATGCAGGGGCGCAACGCCTCCGGATCTTTAGCGACTCCCAGCTAGTCGTCAATCAGGTCCTCGGCGAGTATGAAGCACACGATGACAGGATGGTTAAATACTTAGTCAAAGTCAAGAGCCTCATGGCACTGTTCGAAGAAGCCCTCATCCAAAGAATCCCCCGGAAAGAAAATGCTCAGGCCGACGCCCTCTCCAAACTAGCCTCCTCCTCCCTCCAAGGTCTCGAGCAGACCGTTTTGATAGAAGTCCTTCTGAAGCCAAGTATAGAGGACGAAACTCTCGACTCCATAGAAACGCTGCCTGTCCTCCTCGAAGACAATTGGATGAAACCCCTCATCGAATTTTTAAGGGACGGACTCCTCCCCGAGGATCCCAAGGAAGCTCGGAGAGTAAGAACCCGAGCTGACCGTTACACACTGATCGGAGGCATCCTATACAAACGCTCCTTCACACAGGCCGACGGCAAGCCGTACCTGAGATGTCTCTCCCCCGGGCAAGCCGACTACGCCCTACAAGAACTTCACGAGGGCATCGGCGGAGCACATTCGGGTTCCAGAGCCCTAGCACGCAAAGTGTTGAACTACGGATATTTCTGGCCCACTCTCCTACGAGACGCCGAACGACATGTTCGGCAATGCAGCTCCTGTCAGAAGTACTTCGACATCCGACGCCTCCCACAAGCTCCACTCACTTCCCTATCAAGTCTGATTCCCTTCGCGATGTGGGGGATGGATTTACTAAGGCCGTTTCCGCCAGCTCCCGGACAGTTCAAGTTCTTAGTCGTGGCAATCGACTATTTCTTGAAATGGATAGAGGCCGAGCCCCTGGCCACGATCATCGAGAACAAGGTCGTTCAATTCTTCTAGAAGAGCGTAATCTGCCGATTTGGCGTCCCCAGGGTCCTAATAACAGACAACAGAACCCAGTTCACTGGGGCTGCCTTCCGAGCTTTATGCGAAGACCTTGCCATCCATCACCGGTTCTCCTCCGTCTCTCATCCTCAGTCGAATGGCCAAGCCGAAAATGCTAATCGACAGATCCTCTCCGGCATTAAGAAGAGGTTAGACAAGTGTTCCAAAGGCTTATGGGTCGATCAGCTTCCCAACGTGCTGTGGAACTACCGCACCACAAAACGGACCCCAACAGGAGAGAGCCCATTCAATCTCACCTATGGGTCCGAGGCCATCATCCCCCTAGAAGTCGGAATACCCTCTCCTCGTCTGATAGCTTATGAAGAAGAGCAAAACGCCAGAGAGCTCAGAGCAAGTCTAGACCTGATAGATGAGATCCGAGAAAGAGCTGCCATCCGACAACAAAGCTACCGAAGAAGGATTGAGATGGCGTACAACAAGAAAGTCCGTCCTACCGACCTCAAAGAAGGGGACCTGGTCCTCAGGAAATTAGCCATCTCTTTCCCCGGACAAAAGAGCAAACTCGCTCCGAATTGGGAGGGACCTTACAAGATCTCCAAAGTAATCCGCCCCGGCACATACAGACTAGAAGATCTCGAAGGCAGAGAGATCCCCAGGACTTGGAATGCCGACCATCTCTTAAAATACCAAGAGAGAGCACCAACGCCTCTCTAAGTACTTCGAGATGTCGAACCGTTCCTTTCCTGTTACTTGTAATGATTTTCTTTCATTTTTTCCTTGTAATTACGGCTAGCAACTTTAGAAGCAGCCGATTATTAGTCATTAATGAATAAAGTCTTTTCATATTTTACTCTTGTTAACATCTCTCTGCTTTTAACTCTAAAATCTAACGATGGTTCGGAGTCCAACACTTGGCTCGATTCTACTTCGCAAGTTCGCTCCTAAGCGAGCTAGAAGTAGTTCGCCATTCGGAATTGCTTCCACAACCGTTGAACTAATCTAACGATGGTTCGGAGTCCAACACTTGGCTCGATTCTACTTCGCAAGTTCGCTCCTAAGCGAGTTAGAAGTAGTTCGCCATTCGGAATTGCTTCCACAACCGTTGAACTAATCTAACGATGGTTCGGAGTCCAACACTTGGCTCGATTCTACTTCGCAAGTTCGCTCCTAAGCGAGCTAGAAGTAGTTCGCCATTCGGAATTGCTCCCACAACCGTTGAACTAATCTAACGATGGTTCGGAGTCTAACACTTGGCTCGAGTCTACTTCTCAAGTTCGCTCCTAAGCGAGCTAGAAGTAGTTCGCCATTCGGAATTGCTCCCACAACCGTTGAACTAATCTAACGATGGTTCGGAGTCCAACACTTGGCTCGATTCTACTTCGCAAGTTCGCTCCTAAGCGAGCTAGAAGTAGTTCGCCATTCGGAATTGCTTCCACAGCCGTCGAGCCACTCTAGCAAAGATCCGAAGTCAAACACTTAAGCTTGAACGCGTTCCGCGAGCTCACTATTCAGCTCATCTCGCGAGACCGCAAGATTGGGCGACCAAAGCACAGCTCGGCACCACTAGTCGAACGCTCACCTCGCCGATCCGCGAACAAGCAAGAGGCCGACCTAGGAACCTCGGCGCGATGAACACAGTCACAAACATAAAGACTACACAAAACCACAAGGGACACACAAGTTCGGGAACAAAATATTATTGATAAATGGGATACGGTACAAAGCGACTCTTCCACATAGCAAGATTACAAGGCGTAGAAAAGTGAAAGTTACAATGCCGACTTATTACACTTAGGCTAAAATAAAAAAGCTTCTAGAAACGAGGTATTCAGCGCTTTCTTGGTGCCGTGGCGTTCCGCTTCAAAGACACTCGAGGGCGACGACGCTTGTCCCCGGAGCTCAATCCCAACCCGGCAAATTGGGACGAATCCTCGGCACCGCTCCTAGCAGCAGCTCCGACGGATGCTCCGCTCGACGAAATCGCCACAGAGCTTTGCGCGTCCCCCGGACTAGGACAGCCGATGCGCTGACGGGTCGCCATCTCGTAAAACGTAATGCCCCGATCGCTTTCCGCGCGGGTGCACGAAGTGCTCCTGACGTTGATTGGCCCCGAGCGCGGTTTTAGGCGAGCGACCTCCGCCTCTAACTCGGAGATCCGCTCCCTCAAAGAGTCATCCTTTACGTCGACCTCGAAGCAAGGGGGTATCGCGGAGTCCGGCACACCTGAGCAACTCGCTATCAGACGACGAAGGTGAGTGACTTCGATGCTTTTGTCAACCGTAGCCCTCTTCAGCGCGTCGACTTCGGCTGTCAGCTCATCCTGTTCAGCCGTCAGCTTGGCCACCTCGGCCGTCAAGCCCTCTCCCTCCGTCCGAAGCTCCGTCTCTACGGTCTGCAGATGGCGGATCTCGGAAAGCAGGTCGTCCCTTTCCGCCGTTATTTTAGACAAGCTGTGCCGAATGCACTGAATCCGAAGCCCGTTGCTGAAAGCAGTCATTTCGGCGATCTTGCTCTCCAAACGCCGGATCTCGATGTCTCGCCGACCGAGGACGAGCTGAAGATGGTTCCGCTCGCTTTCGGCTCGACGCAATCCGAGCTCGACTTCATAGAGCCGCTCTCGGCACCTCGCCAGGCACAACCTCGTCGCCCCTAAGCCAGCCTCGGCCCGAGCTTCGTCATCCGAGCGAGCGGGCTCGGTGTCTTGGGCAACCACCATAAGCTGAAAAGAGATCGAGGAAAACAGCAAGAATTCAAACACTGCCGTAGTCTAACACTTCAGAAGTTTTCAAACAAAATTTCGACAAAAGAGGAGAAAAGGCAAACACACAGAGTCGAACTCCAACACTTCAAAAAAAATTTCATTCATTTCAAAAAACAGCGGTGGCCAGTCCGCTATTAGGCGTTACATTTTGAAAAGAAAGAAGAACAAAAAACAGAAGAAAAGAAGAGCGAAGTCAAGGCGCGACCTCTTTCCCTGGGCGACGAGAGCGAGTGGGGGTCGACTTCTCCGAGGGGGACACCACCACCAACGGGGTAACCACGGTGCTGGGGACCTCGTTGGTGACTTCAACCTCGGTCTCGGTTTCGTCCTCCCCTTCTTCATCTTCCCCCTCGGATTCGGGGTCGAAGCCCTCGACGTGGCCCGGGAACAGCCTCCATCCCGAGACGTCCACTTCGGGGTACTCCTTCGACACCCGGGCGATGGCTTCGGCATAAGCCTTGGCCATGTTTTGGGCGAGGTACCCTTGCGCCTTCGCCAAGGTTGCGTCCTCTGCCGCCTTCACCGCCGCCGCCTTCACCGCCGCCACCTTGACCTCCTTGGCTTCGGCCAACTGCTTGGCCGCCCCCTCCTTCTGGCGAAGGAGGTCACCCTCCAACCTCGCCACTTCGGCCTCGAGGTGCTCGATCCTCGCCGACCTCCCTTCGTGCTCGACGCGAAGCTTGTCGAGCTCATTCGACATCCGAGCCTTCTCGTTCCGAGCCTGGTCGGACTCTTGCTTCAGCTCCTTCTCCAGAGCTGTCAACCTCTCGGTGAGGTATCCGAAGTGGACGATAATCTGCGACAAAGAAAGAAGGACTGAAAGAGTTAGAAAAATTGTGGTTAAAGAAATTCAACAATGGCGAAAACCCAACACTTACCGAAACCGCCGAACGAGCAATCTCGATGACATCGTCGCCTTCTCGTCCGGCCTCCATGGCGGCTCGGTCCTTCGGCGTGGCGAGGTGCTTGACGGCCTACATGCTCGCCAGTGAGTTGCCAAGGAATCCATCGTGCTTCCGGACTTGCCAGTCCGGAATGTGGATCCTTTTATGCTCCTCTGTCAGGAGCTCCTCGGCTGCTGCCGTCAGCGGCGGCGTCGTCATTCCGAGGGCTGCGGCGATGGGGAACTCGCCGGCCGCAGCCGATGTCGAAGTCCCCGCCACGGCGACGATCGGACTGTCGAGGGTCTCCACCTCCTCGACCGAGGCCGCGATCTTCGGAGTCTTTGGGGTCGGCAGCTTGGTCGCGACCCTCTTGCGCTTCCTCGGCGCCTTGCTGGCGAGCCCAGCCCTGAGAGCCAACACTGCATCGTAGTCCATCGTCTCTGCATTTGAAATAAAATTGGTTAATACAAATACAAGTTACGAGAAGTAAGGTACGGAAAGCAAAGCATAACAAAGGCCGCGTACTGGGATCTACGCGGCAGAGCCCTCCCTTGTACAGGACGTCCTCGGTGAGCTCCTTCCAATCGTACTTCGGCCGATCGAGGAGAGTCCGGACTGCCTCTTCTTCTTCAACACTAAGCTTCGGCAGTGCCCTCGCCCTCTTCGGCACCCCCTCTACCCAGCCGGAGGGGATCGGCCAAGCCTCCGGACTCCGTACTATCATAAACTTCTCCCGCCAATGCTTGATGGAGTCGGGGCATATGACGAGCCTGCCGTCATGCCTCGGAGTCAAATAATACCGGTACTCCGACTTGTTCCCTTGATGGAGCCGATAGTGTCTGAAGCACGTTCAGCTGCGGCTCGATCCCTGCAGCTTGGCAGTGAAGCACGAAGCCATTTATCACTCGCCATGCGTTCGGCATGAGTTGGATAGGGCTGACCCCGAACCAACTCACCACGGTAACGGCGAATGCATGGAGAGGCAGCCGAGCCCCGGCGATGAAGGCGTCGACCGGCCAGCAACACATCGTCACTGGCAGCGGCGAATTGGCCCTAACCCCGGGACCCGGCAACATGAGCTCGTACTCCTCCGGGATTTGAAAAGAATCCCGGATCACTGCCAAGTCCTCCTCACGCAGGATCGACACCGTCTCGTCCGCCTCCGTCGTCTCCCTCGCTGCATTCTCCTCGAAGGACCTCCCCCTCCCGTGAACGATTCGCTCGGCTTGATCCTCCGGAAGCTGCCGAACTCTGTGAAGCCTGGTCAGCGGCCCTGGCAGTCTCCCGAACTCCCCCATACGCTTCGGATCCTCCACGATCGAATCCTTGTCAAACACCTTCTTGCCTTTAGTTGGAGTTGAATCTTCGACAACTTCGAGGGAGCGCTCGAACCAAGAGATCGACTCGGAGACAGAAGCAAGAGACATAGTTTATGGAATAAACTAAGTGCAAATTACCTTGAAAGGTTAGTTGCCGGAAAACTTCACCGAAAAACGAACGTCGACCACCGGAAGTACTCGCTTAAACACAAGAGATCACCTGAGCAAAAGAGAAAAGAAGTGAGAAATGAGAGTGGGGGTGGGGTTTTATAGAGAAGGGCGCGCTAAACGAGGATAATGGGCTTGTACTACCGGCCCATTCATGCAAAACGACAAAAGCGACCTCAATCGTCACCTTGCTTACCACGCCAAGCCGTACGCTGCATTTAATGAGCGTCCCATCTGACAGAAGCTCAAAGGTCACTGCATTTAATGAACGTCCCATCTGTCAGAGTTGTCAGAAGTTCAGAAGGCGCGCAGGAGCCACCAACTCATACGTAAAAAATGACAAGTTTTGGACCTCGGCACCAGCTGCCGAGCGTTCTTGACACCGACCCCGTTACGGGGGAAAATTGGACCTCGGCACCAGCTGCCGAGCGTTCTTGACACCGACCCCGTTACGGGGGAAAAATGGACCTCGGCACCAGCTGCCGAGCGTTCATGACACCGACCCCGTTACGGGGGGAAAATGGACCTCGGCACCAGCTGTCGAGCGTTCTTGACACCGACCCCGTCACGGGGGAAAATGGACCTCGGCACCGGTTGCCGAGCGTTCTTGACACCGACCCCGTTACGGGGGGAAAATGGACCTCGGCACCAGCTGCCGAGCGTTCTTGACACCGACCCCGTTACGGGGGAAAAAATGGACCTCGGCACCAGCTGCCGAGCGTTCTTGACACCGACCGCATTACGGGGGAAAAATGGACCTCGGCACCAGCTGCCGAGCGTTCTTAACACCGACCCCGTTACGGAAGAAAAATGAACCTCGGCACCCGCTGCCGAGCGTTCTTGACACCGACCCCGTCACGGGGGAAAATGGACCTCGGCACCAGCTGCCGAGCGTTCTTGACACCGACCCCGTTACGGGGGAAAAATGGACCTCGGCACCAGCTGCCGAGCGTTCTTGACACCGACCCCGTTACGGGGGAAAAAATGGACCTCGGCACCAGCTGCCGAGCATTCTTGACACCAACCCCGTTATGGTGGAAAAATGGACCTCGGCACCAGCTGCTGAGCGTTCTTGACACCGACCTCGTTACGAGGGAAAAATAGACCTCGGCACCAGCTGCCGAGCGTTCTTGACACCGACCCCGTTACGGGGAAAAAAATGGACCTCGGCACCAGCTGCCGAGCGTTCTTGACACCGACCCCGTTACGAGGGGGAAATGGACCTCGGCACCAGCTGCCGAGCGTTCTTGACACCGACCCCGTTACGGGGGAAAAAATGGACTTCGGCACCAGCTGCCGAGCGTTCTTGACACCGACCCCGTTACGGGAGAAAAATGAACCTCGGCACCAGCTGCCGAGCGTTCTTGACACCGGCCCCGTTACGGGGGAAAAAATGGACCTCGACACCAGCTGCCGAGCGTTCTTGACACCGATCCCGTTATAGGGGAAAAATGGACCTCGGCACCAGCTGCACACCGACCCCGTTACGGGGGAAAAATGGACCTCGGCACCAGCTGCCGAGTGCTCTTGACACCAACCCTATTACGAGGGAGGATTGGACTTCGGACCTCGCCGAACTCCCTCTCAGCACTCACGACCAAGCCGAGGTCCCTCTCCTCTTAGGAAAGAGGCGCAGAACCGCCTACAGACCTCGGTCCCCTAGACAGCGGGCTCTAGAAGGGGTCGGCAGTGTGAAACAAGCATGTGGTCCACACAACGGAGGGAAACGGCCAACCCGTCCACCAAGAGATCGCGAAAAAAAAAACAACAATTCAAAATTCGGGAAATTAAAGAAGGACTTCCAGTAATTGCGAAGTTGGGGAGGCATTCTCTAGTCTCCAAACAAGCAATTATCGCCAAGAACAATCTTCTAAGGCCCCCGATCGACGAATTGACACTTCGTGGAGTTAAAATGATACTCCTGCAAGAACACCACATGACCATAAGAGCTCAGGAGCGACTCAGAGTTCAATCCACTTGAAATCACCACACTACCTCCTTCAAGATTCAAAACTTTCTATTTGGGCTCCGATACAACTCCCCCAGCCATTAAAAACAGTAAAACTACTCCTCAAAGACTGACCAAACTCAGCCTTCGGGAGTGGGGGGCTCGTGATATGGCTAAAAATGGGGTTTAATCGGAATCGTCCAAATCAAGCACGAATCTTGATGCCTAGGGGTAAAACGGCAATTTCACCTACCAATGGGTCTGAGATGGGTGCTGGATCTCTTCATTGAAGATCCAATAACCCACGATCAAATCCACCTCAATCGGGTGCGGGTTTCAACCAGCGGAAAGCCCGATCCAGGGAGATAGAATTAGGGTTTCTGATTAAGTCCTAATCAACGGCCCTGATTCATGCCTATCCCTTCACTGGGAATTAGGATTACATTCCTAATCTGATTACAAGGAGAATATTCCTTATCAGATCACGGGGATTACATTCCTAATCCAGTCCCTAAGACGCCTACAAATACCCCCCATCCATCTCCATTAGGAGGTAATCAACCTTTCTCCAATTTCTCCGCTCTTTCATAATCTTTCTCTGATTACTGACTTGAGCGTCGGAGGGTGCGTCGCCGGGAACAACCCCGGTGTCTCGCACTTTTTGCAGGTGTACGGCGGGTGCAACGATCAAATTCCGACGGAACAGGTACACAGGTTTGCTATTCAGTTTTCCTAAGAATCCACAAATACTATCTGTTTGTCCCCACACCAAATTTAGCGACATCAGTAGTAATAATAGTACTACCAATAATAATAATAATAGTAATAACATACTCATAATAATAATAATAATAATAATAATAATATGCATCAAAATAAAATTTGAGATTAACAAGTTCATTAAAATCCAAACAGGAATAATATAAAATATAAATAGTTGATCAATTAAAATAGAAAATATATCGTTATTCAAAATGAATATAATTGTCGATTATAAAATACTCAGCAAAAGATCCGAAACCAATTTAGCACAAAATAGTTTATAAATAATCAAAATACCGAAAATATTTAAGAAATACGTATTTACGAGAACGAGGGTTACAAGAGTTGTCCGCCGGGTGTTGCTAGAACTCGTGGTAGAGAGGGATGCTCAAATCCGCTTTGTGTCCAAGGAGGAGCTTGAAATGGAACTGGAATGCCACTCTGATATCCTCGTTACCTTGTATCATTCCCGAATCCGAATGGACCGAGTGAATGAGGTTAGATCTACGTCGGGCACTGGCAACCCGATGGAAGAATGCAGTGTTCGCGTCTCCCTCTTTGAGCCACGAAATTCTGGATCATTATTGCCATTTGATTTCCTCAAGCCTATAGAGTTGGTCAATTTCCTGTCGGAATTGGAGCAGCCTATTCCGCTCCTCCTGTAGTAGGATTATAGTTTCTTCAGTCTTCTCAAGCTCCTCGATACCTTCAAGAAGGGAATCTTTTGCTCTCCAAATCAGCGCAAATCTGGTCCGATTCCATTTCCTGAGTTTGACCCGAAGTCTTCTAATTTTTTCACACCAGATTGCGATCACTTCAGTCCCTCTAGTAGGACGGGACCAATTATTATAGACCATGTGATGGAAGCCTTGGATTTCCAACCATGCTCTCTCAAATCTAAACTTCGGGGATTTCCTAGGTTGCACTTCACCGGAAGACAAGATAATAGGGACATGATCCGAGGTGGGTTTAGGGAGGAATTTAGCTGACGACAACGAAAATTTGGTCTCCCAGTCAGCGGAGACCAAGATCCTATCCAATTTAGCTAAAATGAGCAACGATTGCATGTTTGACCAGGTACAAAGCCTATCATTGATGGGAATGTCAACCAGTTCCAGGTCCGTGATAACCTCATTAAACGTTTCCCTATCAGAATCACTGGAACCTCTACCTCTATGTTTTGAGGCGAACCCAGTGATGTTAAAGTCTCCCCCCCCCCCACCACCCAGGGGTGCGTCCAGTGTGCGTGAATCGCTCTTAGTTCTATCCAGAAAGCCATCCTAGAAGCAGTAGTGTGCAGACCATAGACCACCGTAATTGAGTGGGTCCAAAGGTCAGCTTTACGTTGGATCAAGACCGATAATGAAAATTTCTCGTGGACTTCATCTAGGCAGAAAAACGTCTCGGGGTTAAAATCTAAAGCAATACCCCCAGATGCCCCAACAAATGGGCACGTTCTCCACTCAATGATTTGATCCCCCCCCCCCCCCCCCCCCCCCAATCTACTAAGTCTAGACATATGGGTCAACTTGGTCTCTTGCAGACCAACAATGTTAGCTTTTGATTTAGCAATGACATCCCTAACCATTTTCCGCTTTGCTTGCCTTTCCAGGCCTCTAATGTTCCAGAATAGGGCCTCCATCAACTACGGACAAGCATTGGATCATGACTCGATATGGAAGTCGAGTTCGAAATAAGGTTAACCCTATCACTCTCCCACCCCCTAATCTTATTTAGGAGAAAAGCATTCCGATAAGTATCGCCTACCGCGAGACCACAGGTTTTGGCTAGACAAAAAATCTCGGTATCAGACATGAAATTAAAAATAGATGCTAGGAAGGAACGCGTACCTCCATCGCTAGTCTTAACGGATTTAGCGGCCGTAGCAATCTCAAGATAATCGTCCAAGGACTCCTCAATAGCCCTCTTAGCCATTTTCTGTACTCTAAAACCTGTGTCGCAATGATCAGGGACAGGGGCAGTAGGTTGTGTGGGAGGGAAAGTGGAGGGGACAAAATCATGAGACATATCCAGTGCATCATCAACAAACTCCTCTAACTCCAAAGACTCCTCTTCAGAGTAGACAAAATCATCTTCGAGGTTTAGCCTCGACTCTCGATCGCCCTCCTCAATTAGAAGTCCAAGAAAATCTAGAATTATTTGTGGGGCTTGTACACTTGGGCTGATTTGTCTTGTTCAAAAAACTAATGGGCTTCCCAAAAAACGAATTTGCCGCCTCCGTATTGGGCCCCTCTTTAGGCCCATCTATTGCGTTCTTCGCACGCACTTTACACGTAGGGGAGCCACGCATCTCCTCTCCTTTTCTTGGCAGAGCGAACGAGGAGAGACACGTAGGGGAGCCACACGTCTCCTCTCCATTCTTTGGCGTAGCCAACGAGGACAGAGGCGTTGATAACGGAGCGTTGCTCACTGTGTCCGAGGGGGCAACTAGATCCATGGTTGCCTCTTCAGATCTAATTTTTGCTTGCTCCTGTTCCTCTTCCCAAAAGCTTCCTTTTTTCTCGTTTGAAACCAGCTCCTTGGTTTCGATCGAGCCCCCGTTCGTCTTCTTCCTCAAATTAGCACCCATTTGCTGACGCTCCCTTCCCAAAGTTGCCAAAGTTTTCATTTTTTTTTGCTAGCTCCTGTTCCTCTTCCCAAAAGCTGCCTCTTTTTCGTTTGAAACCAGCTCCTTGGTTTTGATCGAACCACCGTTCGTCTTCTTCCCCAAATTAGCACCCTTTTGCATACGCTCCCTTCCCAAAGTTTCCGCCTTTTTCCCTTCTGGTGAGCGGCTTTGTCTGTTGGATAAGTTAGGGGTCACCCTACTTTCCGTTGTGGTTCTTTCTGCCCCAGTCACCTGCTCCCCTCGAGGCAACTCCTCCGTAGCTGGTAGGGGTTGACTTCCTATTTGAGCTTTCTATTTGATGGGGGTTCCAAGGTAAGGTACTGGGTCTGCAAGACTTGCTCTTTTTGGGTGAAGATGTTGTTCCACCATGTGCAGACCCTCTTGACCGTTGGAATTTTTGGTGAGGCCTTGATTTTGACCGCCGCTGAGCGGCAGAGTTTTTTGGGGTTCAGGGTTCGCCGTGGCCTGGCCTTGGCGCACCTCCATACCTCTAGCAGCTTTGATAACTTCACGGTGCGCACACTCAATCTTGCGGGCTCCGTCCAAGGCGAGGTCCCACTCCAGCGAGACCACATGCTTGTAAGAACGCCCATCTCTGAGAGCAGAGGCAGGGGATGAGAGAGTCAGGGGCTGCACCGTCTCCAGCTCCTCTTGCTTATCCAGAACAAATCTAATGAGGTATGACTCCTCGAATGAAAAAACCTTAGCGAATCTGGGCATTAGGGTGATATCGAGGCTTCGGATTAAAATCCTAGCGGAAACAATCTCCGATCGTCGCACCGTCTTGTCGTCTATGTCTTAGATGGTTCCAAACTCTGAGATGATCTCTTGCAGAGCTTCTTTTTTCCAAAAATGCAGCAGTACATTGTGGATCCAAATCCAAAATCGCTCCCCTTGCGGCAATTCAGCTCCGAATCTGGGCGACCATGGAAAGAATTCCATCTTAAAGTGTCCAAAATCCACTATACTCATGGCCGTTACCTTAGTCATCTTCTCTGGCGAGGGGAAGGACACCAAGAAGTGGAGGTGGCACATCTTTTTTGCAACCCAATCCCTGTGAGCTCACATTGGCCATTTTGCGTTCAAGGCTTGGAGGAAATGGTTCCCCGATGGGCACCTACTGTAACTTTTGCAATGGCACACCATTGGCGGAGCCACTTCTCTTCACTTTTGATTGTCTATAGGCTGTTTGCAAGGCGGATGAACGTGGGATTGTCTGGTGACCTGCCTCTTCTAACATTGTTGGATGCCTAAACGTTTGTACAAACGTAAGATATGTGCCTCCATTTCATGCACTTTAAGTACCGAATCTCTTTCGTACATTTTGGTTTAAAAAATTCGAACAATTAAAGATTGCATTATGCATTTTAAGAATTAAACAAGAATTGCGTAGAATTATATTTGTCTTACGACTGATCGCTTGAGAATCATATCTACTTGTAATTTTGATACAGTTCTTGTCCTTTTCACCGCTACAAATATGAATGTAGGTGTATCTCCAATGAATCATACGATAGACACAATACCTACTCAACAATTTATCAAGATAAGCAAGCCTCTTGAAAGTCAAGTTACAATATATATCAAAAAGAAAGTCAAGTTACAATATAAAATTGCAACTACATACATTTATATATGTATTATTGGCACATTCTCCAAAAATATAGAAATACCAAAATCCCAATCTAACTTCTCTTTCAAAGAAATAAAGCAAACACATAAAAGAGAGAACAACATGATAAATCTCCACCTAGTAAATCTACTCTAAAAATAAAATATATGTTTACATATACCCAAATCATTGTTTAACCTAAGAGTTTGAATGAAATGTTTAAATACCGAAGAAGCTAAAAGTAACCTTACAATGTATGACGAATAACAATGACAGGCAAGAAGAATAAGCACAAAATTATTCTTCTATCTTCTTCATCGACCACCTCTTTCTCGCGCAATCCCAGGCCTCCTCTCGTTTTCTCATCAATTCAGCTAACCAACGCCTATATTGAGCATCAATCAATTCAAGCTCCGCTTTAAGTCCTTCGTGATGTTTATCTGGGAATAATAATAATAATAATGAATAACTTCACAATCACAAAGTTAAAATTAAACATACAGTTAAGGCTACAGAGCATACCATTCAAATTGAGGCTCTCTCCAAAACTTAAAGAATTTGCATCCACCTTAAACCCAGCATTGTCGACATTTCCGTTGCCAGATTCAACATCAGTTGCATATCCACTTAAGCTTTTATAGCTTCCAGTCATAAGAAATGACATCGCAGAACCTTGAGAACATTTATCATCTCCATTTGTATGACTAGCATTGGAATTGCAATCTACATTTAAAACACATTCACCCATTTTCTTGTCTAAGGTCCCTTCAACACAATCAATATAAGAATTATCATGATATAATTGGGAAAGTAAATTATGACCCATCGCAGTCTCAGCAGGGCTTGGTGGGAGTGAGTTCCATGAAAACCCAAACGAAAAATATCCCTTTTCACATTCCTTGCAAGGGGTTGACATTTCACTCGAAGAACAATAAGCAGAAGGTTTCCAACTAGGTTCAAGCTTCATTACTAAAAAATCAATAAAATCAGCTATAAAGGACACATCATAGTCAGATAACTCTAATTGTTCCACCATTTCTCCAGCAACTGCAAGTGCTGTATCAGTATCTAGAGAAAATTGAAAATGAATATTCCTCACTCGACCTGCAGACAATGAATCGCTTTAACATATAAACAATGCTCAACAAAAATACCTATAAACTCGTATAAAATATCACTTACCAGAAGAATCAGCAATCCGCAAAATCAGTGTCACTGAACTGTCATCATTTTTCTCCCCTTTCAATCTAAATTCATGTGTTCCATTAGTTCTTTGAAACTCCAACACTTTGTTACCAGGATTTATGAATTCTTTCTCTATAAGAGTATTAATATGTCGCAACTTGCAATCAGAATCAACATTCATTGATGAACCTTCGATTTTTGAAGAATTGATCACATTCCGTGCATGGACGTCTTGTTGTATTTGATCCTGATCAACATCATTGTTGCATCTAAGAAAAGGATCTTTCAAGAGCTCTACCGCAGGTAGTCTCTCAGAAGCCGTAACCAAACATTTTTCAATAAACTGTTTTACTTCGGGATCAAATACTTTAGAAAGTGCAACAGGTTTTACCCCCTATAGATAAATTGCATGAGCACAATCAATTTATATGAATGGATAAAAAAAAGGCTTATTATTGGACATTAACTGGCATAAGAAAAAGAAAACTTACACAAGTCACTTTCTTATAAATTTGAGCTGCATTTTTGCACTCACTATATGGATATTCAAAAGTGACCATCTCCAACATACACATTCCAAATGAGTAAATGTCGACTAATTCATTATATTCTTCTTCATATAGCTCGGGAGCCATGAATTCTGGAGTACCTATAATTGTACGAAAAATAATAAATATATTTCCACTGCACTAACATTGATACACAAAATTCAATAGCAACTATTCAAATCTCACCAATAACACTACGAGCAGTACGTTGTTGCATTACTGTTGCCAATCCCAAGTCTCCAATTTTCACTTCGCCATGATTTCCATTAACAAAAATATTGTCACATTTCAAATCTCTATGAAGAATAGGTGGATCATGATTATGAAGATAA
Organism: Hemerocallis citrina; assembly: GCA_017893485.1. Classification (NCBI taxonomy): domain Eukaryota; kingdom Viridiplantae; phylum Streptophyta; class Magnoliopsida; order Asparagales; family Asphodelaceae; genus Hemerocallis; species Hemerocallis citrina. Next base: position 17,621,965 of record CM030364.1, on the reverse strand, counting down.
GCTAAACCTCGAAGAATTTGCCTCGCCCAATTCTTTATTGCCTTTATATCAACTTTTTTATGCTTAATTCGGTATCTGTAAACCAATCACAATCACCGTCAAATCAAATCGTACCAAATGAAAACAAGTTAAAAATGAAACAAGTACTGTCAAAATAAATATGACTTTCAAAAACTTACTGTCTAAGACTTCCAGAAGTGAATAGCTCAGTGATAATATTAATTGTTTTCTTCTCATCATCCACCCATGAATTGTAAAATTTGATAATATTATCATGTTTCAAGGATTTTAGTAAATGAACTTCTGAATACAACCTCTCAAGGTTTTCTGGAGATTGCAACACCTCATCAATTCTCACTTGATTCCATGCAACTTCAATTCCATCAGTCTCATCGAATGCTTTATAACTACAAAATTAAAATGAAACTGTGAAAACAACTAGATCCTACACACACAAAAAGGTAAAATTAGAGAGTAAAGGAAAGGGTAAATGATAAAAGATATGTTAACAAGGGTAAAGCCGTACACTGTTTTGAATGCTCCCTTCCCTAAAATGTCTTGATACTGTAAACATGAGAAAAAGTAAGAAACAAATATTCAGAAAGTTTATCCAAAAGAGAGAAGATAATAAATAATATCTCAATCCTTACCCCAAAGCAAAAAAAATTAAGAAAAGAATATGACATTAGAGAAGATATTGAAAGTGAAAAAATTTACCAAACTCATTCCGAATTAAACCAATACAAGCATACTTACATAAAATAATATGAAAACAAATAAATGTCTAGAACAACAATATTAACAGTGAAAAAATGGAGCTAACAATGATAGTATCACAACCTATATAGTAGTACAAACTTCCAAATTTTGTACAAACAAATAACAAGGTCAAAATATTCGATGGGTAATATAAATTGATCATCAAATTTCAAGCAGTATACAAAGAGTAAAAGATTCTATCATAGTAAGAAATTACAAACTCTTGCAACATCTTCAGTGTTCGTAACAAAATTATAACCAGGCAATCCAAGATTACAAAAAATTGTAGAAAATAAATAAAATTTCACAAGTACAATATAAATTGTTTATAAAGGATTGTATATACGAGCATATACGAGACATGGTAAAAGTAGCTCATATCCAAGATAAACTAAGAGATAATTGCCTCATGTTGTTTGGACATGTCACACACAGACCTAACAATGCTCTCGTTGGAAAGAGTGATTTGATAAATGTTGAGGGTAGAGTTAGGAGTAGGGGAAGACCTAAACTTGCTTGGGTGAAAACTGTAAGAAAAAATATATGATAGCTTGTGGTCCTGCAAAAGATATTGCGCTAAACCGAGCAGAATGAAAAACCATGAGTCACGTAGCCGACCCCAACCAGTTGGGAAAAAGACTGTTGTTGTTGATGTTACTGTTGTTGTTTATAAAGGATTGCAATCCAACAAAACCAACTTGAGAGGGATAACAAACATAAATTGAAATTTTCCATAATGATATGCTCATTTTGAAACTTAACAAGTTCCACAAATTCCATCATTTTGAATGCCTATACTTTCATGTATAATATCAAAGATGCACCAACTATATTAACCTATGAGAAATGATAATAGCATGTCACTCCAAATGTCACTCTCTCACATGATTGGTCCATGCATAATTTTTAAATAAAAAATAGATTTTTTTTAAAAATTGGATCAATCTTTGAAAGTGGTAAATGGAGTTGCACATTTGAAGTGGCATGCTATCATTTCACATTAACCTATAAGCAAATTAATGGATTGGATCAAAGCAAGCCTCTTAGAGCATCTGCAGTCGTTGGCTAAAAAACCATTTTTTCCAAAAAAAAATGAAAATAAGTGTTGTAGTCGTTGGCTATATGCCAAATTTTGGGTTTTAGGTGAACAATGGTTGGCTATATTTGGCAGAAAATATAGGAATTTGGAAATTATAGCAGCCGACGAACAATGATCTTTCGTCCGTTCATTTTTAAAATAAAAAAATGAATCGGACGACATATCATCTTTCGTCACTCCTTTCTTTTTAAAAATATATCGGACGGGAAATGATATCCTGTCTGATCAATTTTTTTAAAACGATCTAACGGGAAATCATATGCCGTCCATCGATTGTATTTTTATTTTTTTTAAATTTGGGATGGGAGATGATCTCCCGTCCGAGACCCACTTTTCTCACATGTGAGCAATTTTTTTTAAAGAAGTGGGCCTATAAAAATTATTATGGGTATATATTAGGTTTTAACTGAAATTTAATTAAGATTTAAGATTTAATTAGGATTAAATTAAGAGATAATTAGGATTAAATTAGGAGTTAATTTGAAAGAAAAAAAATCTTGGACGGGAAATGATCTCCCGTCCGTGGTTAATTTTTTTTTAATCCCGTCCGTTGGTTTTTTATTTATTTTTTTAAATCAATGGACGAGAAATCATTCCTCGTCTAACACATTTTTAAAACAATTTTTTTTTTGGGATGAGAAATCATCTATAGTCCGTCGATTTCTTAAAATGAAAACCCAAAATTTGGGTTAAAACTACAACAGCTCAAATCCAAAATTCATATTCCTATATGTCAAATACCCAAAATTTGAGATTGAATGACTACATATGCTCTTACAAGCAAGGAGTTTTTGTGACAACCTACTTGATAAAGATTCAACTAAGAGAAACAACAACAAGCCTTTATACCAAATTCTTGGAAGGGGGTTGACTACATGAAATCCTCCTCCCTCAACTCTATCGAGGGCCACCTCCTCTCCTTTGTCAAATTAGGGCTTTTTTCCAATCTGTGTTAATAGCTTCAACCAAGCTTCGTTTTTCAAACGAAGACCTTTTTTTTCCAATTTGTGTTAAAAGCTTCAACCAAGCTTCGTTTGGGTCTACCTGTAGTCCTTTTTACTCCCCTAACTTTCATCCTACCTTTTTTTTAATGATGCGGTTATTAATCTTCGATGTATGTGTTCAAACCATCTCAATCAATTCTCGCTCATTCAGTTGGGGCAACCTCTGGCTCTATTCTGTATGCATTTTTCTTAATTGCAACATTAGCTTTAAAAATAATTGCTCAAGAAATTACATTTTGTTCAAAAATGAAACATGCATGAACATATTAAATATATACTTGTAGCTAAATGCAAAAAGTACAGCAACAATCATACCCGGATGTATCGCCCCGTGGGATCCATCTCGACGTACTCAACATCGGAAGCACTACTCCGATCACCGCCAACCCGATACCCATTCCTTATCATCAAATCCATAATCACTCGAACCCCTAATAAAAAAAATTGGATGACTATGAAGTGAGAGAAGAGAGAGAGAACGAGAGAGAAAGCCGTGTTTCAGAGAACGATTCGGGTCCGGATCCGAATCCAATAACAGAAGCAGCTGAAGAAGCTTTCAAAGAAGGACTCGGAGGCAACGGAAAAGGAATCCAGTGCCTCCGATCGCATCATTCGGGTCCGGCATCCGACGAAACCCAATCGCAAACCCGCATCCATTATCGGATCCTCTTGCTGTCGCCGTTCCCGCCAACTCCTCATTCTCCCGCCAAAACAAGAACCTCCGCCATTCGGTGATCAGATCCGAAACTCGAATCGATTCAATTACAAAATCTGAAAATCCGAATAGAGCTCGGGATGATTGACAGCCCGAGCCCTAGAGAGGAGTAGATGAGAGAGGATTCATGAAATTGGCGATTCGGAATGAGAAATTTGGGAAATGTGGAGATTGGAATTGAATCCAAAACCCTAATCCTAATAGGGGAGCGAAAGAGAAGTGATGACGAACAAGTGTTCGGTTCCGTTAGAGCTGCTGGATTTTGTTTTAATTTATCTTTTTTTTTCTCTCTTTTTTAATATTTATTTGGGAAACAAGCTGTTTTGGACACCTAAATTTGACGGGATTTTGTGGTGCTTTACACACAAGTCCCCGAGAAATATAAAAATTACATATATCTTTTTCCAAAATCACCATTTCCATGTCCTTTTAATCGATTTCGAAAGTGATCAATTAGAAACCCAAGTACAATGGTCTTTTTTACATTTGCAATCTTATTCTCATTTATATGATTTTGGTATAACGGATTATAATTTTCATAATATTATACTCTCTTTTTTTGTTAATAGATGATTAATATACCATCTTGATCCATTAATTATAAATTAATTGAACAACTCATAGTATGCATATCAATCCGAACAAAGGCCAACTTGGGTTACAACAAAAAATACAAGGGTAATAAGATCATCACAAAGACCCTAAGGTGACATAACAACACATAAATATACACGAAGATGATGAACATAAAAGTAGAAGCTCTTGGCACCATGGATGTCCCACGCAACCAGGGCCAACCCTGAGTTTCCAGGGGCCCGAGGCGAAAGATCCAATTAATTATTTTGGGGGTGCCTAATAAGAATATAATTTTTTTACGCACAAAATACGTGTATATATTTATAAGGAAAATATAAATTTGGGAGCCCTAAAATTACAAAATTTTCGGGGGCCTGAGGCGGCCGCCTCACCGGCCTCAAGGTGAGGGCCAGCCCTGCACGCAACACATCTAGTTAGAAAAAGCCATTCCACAAAAGGTGTCACGTTAATTAAGCTAATCAGACTAAAGTAATTATCAAACTTTTCGCCAAGAGGCACCATCATACACAAATATCACTCATAAATTCCCATTTTTTTCCACCATCCCATCAAGAACAACACTATATGAATACTGATATGGCTAAAAATAGGGTTAAATCGGAACCATCCAAATCGGGCACGAACCTTAAACCTCGGGGGTAAAATGGTAATTTCACCCACAAACGGGTCTGAAATGGGTACTGGGTCTTTTCTCCAAAGACCCAATAGCCCTCTAACGGATCCGCCTTAACTGGGTGCGGGTTCGAACCCGCAAAGAACCCAGTCCAGCTGGATAGAATTAGGGTTTATGATTATACTTAATCAACGGCCCTGATTCACTTTATCCATTCACTGGGAAGTAGGGATTTGATCTTATCCCGAAACTGGCCCATAAGGCGCCTATAAATACCCCTCATCCCCACTGTTAACAGGTAATCAATTTTTTGTCAATCAAAGCTCATTCATAATCTTTCTGATTACTGACTTGAGCGTCGGAGGGTGTGTCGTCGGGATCAACCCCGGTGTTTCGCACTTTTTGCAAGTCAACGGAGGAGATAACGGTCAAACTCCGACGAAAAGGTTTCAGGTTTGACTATTCAACGTCCCAAGAATTTACAAATTCTATATGTTTATCCTCACACCGATTTCAGCGGCAACAAATACATACATGAAGACCTTCAAGCAATACAAGACCATCCCACCAAGGGTCTAAGTACAACGCAACGCAAAATACAAAAAAATACTAACAACAAAGTAACTAAATAGAATTACAACATACAAATAGTAGCTTAGGTCACCATTTGCAAGACGATAGCTTACTTTACACTTAGAAATCCACGCTGGCCTCAATCAGTTGCGCCCTCAGCACCTCTCTTAAAGCAGCTTATGTCCATCCTAAGCCTTTTTGGGGTCTTATATTGATCACTTTCGGAGTTGATTTAATGGCTAATATTGAATTAGTGATATGTGGATGATTTATGTGGACTTTTATCATTTGTGAGGGAGTTGAGTGGAAAAAAACCCTTGGTTAAAATAAGAGTGGGTTTGTTTGGGTTTTGTTGGCAACGGGTGTGTTTTAATTTGGGGGTTAAAAGGTGTAGTTTTAGTTGGAATTTAATGATGAAGACAGATTGGATTCAGTGGTTAGCTCGTATCGTAAAGCAACTTTTTCTTAGATCTGACGGCGGTAAGGGCTTCCTAATTAAGGTATGTGAATTCGGGCAGCCTTAAAGTTCGGGTGAAGTTGATAAAAATAGGAAGACAAGGTTACAACACGGAAGTCGCAAGTTTATTTATTTTCTTCTGTGTTTTTGCCCCAATATAGGCCAAAATGTTGATACTTGATGATTGAGAGCAATGAATCTTTTTTTTCCAAGTATAGAATGTTCTAAGCTGGTTACTCTTGGTTGAAATTTATGTTTATTTTCACTATTTTGAATTATAAATTTACAATTTTTCAAAATTGCTTTTGAAATTTGGTTTAGCTAGTATGTTGGAATGAAAAAAAAGTAATGCTATCGGCAATCCCAAGTAGCATCTAGTATTTAATATTGTAATTGACATGATTGGAATCTTATCAGAAATTTAACCTGGATAAATAGATAAGGTAAGTACAACTAGCTATTGATAAATATTTTTTGGTAATTTATTGATATAAGATCCATACAATTTGTTGGATTTTTCTTATAATCTTTACTGTTAATCAGAGAGTTCAGATTACGACCGTGTGAACATGTTATATAAACACATATACTGAATATATGTTTTATTCTAATTTGATTGTTATTGATAACATATGACAACTAATATTTATTGAAAGTTTCAAATAATAAATGAGTCTAATAAAGCTAAAAATACATGCATAGCATGTGCTAATAATTTGGATGACATAAGGTAAGTTCAATATATCAACTATAGTGTTTGATATATAACGTAGTACATGTGTGTTTTGTAAGTGACATGTGGAGAGAAAAGTTAAAAAACTAATGGAATCATAAACTAAACTCTAATGAAATTTGCTATAAATTCATTTATTTTTTCTTTAATTGCCACTTGTCACTTGTTGAAGTGAGTCAATAGTAGTTAGGATTGCAATATTTTATCCACTAATTGCTATCTACTAATTGCTCCACCATTCACTCCACCACTCACTCCACTATTTTCTCCAACTTATCCTCCAATACATGTAATGTTTCATATGTTGTATCCAAATGTGTACAACAAAAATAGTTTATTGTATTCATTATTCTCTCAAATACAAGAACTATATTTGACTTCACTCATGTCCTACATGTAGCATTATTTAGAAGAAAAAAAATTTTATGGTTATTATTAAGGAGAAAAATCAGCACAATGAATTGCCTCATAACTGAAACAATTCTAGATTTATATGTTGTTATGTAATTATCTTTTATTTCCATTTAGAATCCTAGAATTGTGGATCTGAGCTATAATTGTGGATCTGAGCTTTATTTCAATTTAGAATCCTATAATTGTGGATCTGAGCTATATGGAATTCCTGTATAAATGTATGCTCTTGTACAATAGTCGAATCAAGAAAATTTCTTCACAAACATATCAAATTCTTTTTCTTGGTATCAAAGCAACCCAATTCGAATATCACAATTATCGTTGCGTATAGTCCTCCGGGTCTTGGCCCAAAAAAGATGGTCCTCAATCTGTAGAGGCATGTTAGAATATAAATATTAAAACCCTCACCCTTACCATAACTTTGGAGTTCTGGTCTATTGGTAGGGTCATTAACTTCGGAGTTCAGGTTCGAATCTCAAATAAAAAAGATAAAAGTTCATTAGATCCTCATAATATGGTAAAAAAAATTATGAGATTTGTACATCTTGCATGGTTTTCTTGAAAGATTCGAGTCTTTTGAAGAGATCAAAAAATTTATATGTCATATCATATTTGAATTCTTCATGTTTAAATAAGTTAGAAATCTCAATTATATTGAGAAACATACTTAATAGTTTTCTGTTTTTTGCTCCTTTTTTTTGTAGATAGAGATTGAGTTCCTTAGTTTTGGCTTTCTTCGGTTCTTCTTTCTCATTCCTTTGTTTTGATTCTTCGTTTTTGTTCTGCACTTCATTCACGTTGATTATATCTGCATGACCAACGCTCTTAAGAACTGGTCTTTCTTCTCCCCTTCGATTGCAACTAATAAATTCACACCTTCCAAAATAACAGTAATTAATCATTGTTTAATGTATAAAAAATGTTACTGGAAAGCTCAATTCACAGATTCAATCATTAGTTATTTGAGATTCATCTCTTCCTCAACAATACATTAATCTACAATGGACTTCCAGTATACCATATGTGAAGAAAAAATAATAAAGAGTCATGTAGCATGATGCCGGGTAGCTACTTTCATATTCCTTTTCTCCTTGACGCATACCCTTTTATTTCTATTACGAGTAGTATACACGTGCGATGCACGTCTTAATAAATATATTTTTTTAAGAGTAAAAATTCAGACGTAGTCTGAATTTGATCTAAAACCCCATTTACAATAGTTTTGCACATGTGTTGCACGGGCTGGTATATGGACAAATTACACTAAAGCTGTTGGCTGTTTTCTACTCAAAACCAAGATTCCCTTCTCCTTTTTTAGTCCCACATCGGTGGGAAGGAATGCCATTTGAATGGTTATAATACAAACCATCCTTTACCCCATTGTAGTCTTGTGTGGTGTGGAGAGAACCCGTGGGCCACACGCGCGCCGCCGCTGCCCGGCCCGGTACGGTTCGGTGCGCGTAGTGGGCACGGGTATGCGCGCCCGCACCTGCGGACACGAATGCCGATCCGTAAACTGTTGGATCAGTTATTAAGATCCGAAAATCCTTCCTTTTTCTCTCCACACGTTCACAAATTTTTACCTATATATTTCCACTTCTCATCCCCTTACAACGACGGAATAATATTTTGCTCCTCAAAAACTCTTTCTCTGCTGTCTTCTCTACATGCTGCTTCCGGTTTCATTTTCCAATTCCGTTCTGGGCAAGAACAAAGTTCGGGTCGATCTCTCAACGTTGTGTGCGACAGCGAGATGCCGGTGATGCCGGGGGTTTTACCACTATGAGCATCTGCGAAGAGTCTGCACATAAGACTGCGGATCAACTCTTAGGGCAGTGCGTTTCGCGCGACTTCCCCATAGGCCGGTAACTCTGTTTTAATTTATTTTGTTTATTGTTTTTCAATCGCTGAAAATCAAAGATTCGAGACAATTATTCTAACAAAAGCCTTCTCCCATTATAGTAGTAGAGATTGATCAAGAAAAAAAGTGGGTGAAAGTAAGAGAATAAAAGCATCAGTATGATCTTCAGATGATGCAAGTAAGAGAATAAATCGGCATTTGTCGCATTTCAACTGCACCTCGATCACTATCTTCTTCTGAAAATTAACCGAAAAATTACACTACAAATTCAGCAACAATAGGATCCACTGAACCTGCTAAAATTTTCTAATATTATCTAATTTGAATTGGTTCTTTCCCACAATGTCAATAAATAAAAAATGTCTTCAGGTTCTGTTATCAACATAATGATGATATAGGATCACATAACAACTCTGCTTCAAGCATGAACATTGAACAAGCAGGCCTACCTACTCCAATCAATTGGAAAAATATTTAAATCATTAGGTAAGCTGGATGGGGAAAAATCAGGGATGAGGAAGACAGATATCATATTTTAGATAGCTGTGATTATTATTGACTTCATATAAAGGCAAAGAAAAAATAAACTATACCTCTCACATACATACATGCCAATTCCTCATGGTCTCCAAACTGATACAACTTTATTAGTTAATAATCAACAAAATAAATTGAAAAATGACAAATATTTCTTCGTGTAGCAAAGTAGAACTTCTACAGTGATTCGAGGAAGGAAAATTCCATAACAAGGTGCCCTGGACTTGCTACATCTTAATTTACAAGTCATATATTCGACAAACTCTTTTTAAATATTTGACCCCCCAATTTTATTGTTTGAGCAGGCACCACCTCATGGTCTTGACATAATTTACATGATTGAGCATGAAGGCTCCGAAGAATAGGTTCCATCACAAACAACCATTTGCGGAGTTACGTAACAAGGTTGAGGAGTAACATAGCAATTGGGATACCACGGCGGTTGCCCACAATACTCTATCTTCGGTTTCTCAGCTTTGGCTTCCTTCTTTTCCTCTTTCTTCTCTTCCTTCTTTTCTTCCTTCTTCTCTTCCTTTTTTTCTTCCTTCTTTTCCTCCTTCTCTTCCTTCTTCTCTTCCTTCTTCACTTCACTCACACTTACTATATCTGCATGACCGACATTCTTCCTCAAGTTCTTTGCTATTTTAACAGAATCGACGTCTTCTCCAATCACAACGAACTGATCCTTGTTATCTCCTTCAATTGCAACCGAAATCACACCTTTACAAAAGAAATAGAAACAACAGTATCAATCTGACATACAAGTTATTGACATGTTTTGAACTAATTTGCATATCTTAAAATTTGTTAAAAGTTTGACCTTGAGCTGATGCAATAATCTTCATGGTCTTCTTCCGGCATTTGTCGCAGTGTAGTTGAACCTTGATCACTATCTTATTCTGCCAGTAAAAGTTCAAACAGATTAAATGTAAATTAATACTAAAGCATGGAGAGAAGGAATGTAACTAGCAAGACTTTGGAAATATTATACAATCCAAGGAGAAGCGAAAACAGGACTAAGAGAACAAACAAAAACATGAGCAAACCTTCATGATTTCTTGTCCTCCCTTTGGAAGTTTAAGGGCCAGAGAGGTTGCTTTATATATATTTATATACAGGGTTATTGAATATAGGTACGATATCGCTTACGTGATACTTTCTAGATCGTATTAACTCAATAACTAAAAGTTAACAGTAGGTCATCTAAAAGACTTGGAAGATTTTTAACAAGTCAGAAACAGGCTGGCATGGTTCATTTTGTTTCAACCATATAGACTATTTGTATTGTATATGATATGTAGTTTGTGTTTTAGAGTGATAGTTTGGTGTGGTCAATTTGAAGATAAAAGCATCAGAAGGTCAAAAAATAATAGTTGTACCTACTGAGGAAGAAATAATCCCTCAATTTATAATAAAATCGTTATTGGAGTAGGTACTGATAGGGAAGAAATAATCACTCGATTTATAATAAAATCCTATATCGGTGAATATCACTATCCCTATCAGTATCTAAATTCCTATAACAGTGAGACTGTGATCTCTTTAATGAAGCGATGACTAGATATGGAGGCTGTTGGTATCAAGTGTGGAGCTTTAGCGTATCTTTGTCTCAGTAGCGTGCAGTGATGGTCTATGTGCTTTCTGTATCTTTCTGCTTTCTAGTTTGTTGGTTAGTTTGTTTTTTGGCGTTTCCTGGTGGTAGACTTTTGTTGTTTTGGAGACTTGTTTTTGTCTACTGGATAGACTATGTATGGCAAATTCTATGTATGTAAGTAGCACTACTCTGTTTGTTTAATATTGCATTAATGAAACAATGACGGGGTCATCTTTTATCCAAAAAAAAAAAAAATGAAGCGATGACTAAGTCATCTTTTAATCAAAAAAAAAAACAGTGAGACTGTGAACCCAATAATGATCTTAAATCCTATAAATACGAAATTATAAATAGCCTTTTAACACCAATCTTGATTGTCAAAACTATCATTTCTTATATTAGTAAACTTAATCCCCACGCAACACGTTAGCTTAATCATGAACTAATAAGAATTTAAAAGTTCCATGGGCTACCAACTGGCACAGGGGAAGACTTTATTTGTTAAAGATTAGATAACCAAGAAGGAAACATACCTCAGCTACTCCGCAACTAATATATTCGATTTGTGTACTGGATTGAAGTATACACACATATGACCCCATCAAGCCAAAGAAATGACTGATCTGCTATACCAGAAGATTTTCCATCCACCGTTTGCCTTTTGTATTAGATATTAGACCCTTTCACAGTCATACTTGTCATTGAATATGGTATTCAACACAATATAATGGTGTCACCAGAAATCTCCGCAAGAACAGAATCCATCTATGAAATGATGAAATCTATTGGCATCTCTCACGACAATTTCTCGTTCAAAATGCTTAGATACAAGCTTAGTGAATTCGTGACAATCGCCACAAACTCTAAGGTTCTTGATTATACGGATCTGTGTTTTTTCTTGGGTATGAATTAAACCTAAAGCAATAGCGAGCCTCTCACTGTGCCCATGAAGTATCTTTACTTTCTCCTCTTCTTTCACGTTGTGCAAAACATACCTAGTATCTGCAACATACCCACCTTCTCGTTCTAGTCTCTTTGTTATCTCATCCAACTTTGAATAGATCTCTTCTGAATCCTCACGAGAACTATCCCTCGCTACAAATGTATGCACTTTATTTCTTACCTCAATCCAACTACAAGCTGCCTCCTTTCTCAATCCTTCTTCTTCCATCCTTGTTCTCACTTCTTTTACCTCTTTCCATTTCCCCATTGAAGCAAAGACATTAGATACAAGCACATAGTTTCCAGGATTCTTAGGTTCCATCTTAAGAAGCTTCTCTGCCGCAACTTCAGCAAGCTGATGATTCCGGTGGACCCTACAAGCTCCAAGAAGAGAACACCACACAGCCGCTGTTGGTTCAATGGGCATAGACTGAATGAACTCAAAAGCTTCATCCATTTTCCCTGATCGACCAAGAAGATCAACAGCACAAGCATAGTGTTCAGGCCATGGTTCTAACCTGTATTCTCTTGCCATTTTCTCCAAGTAAAACATCCCCTCATTGTTTAGCCCAGAGTGGCTACAAGCATAAAGAAGCGCTAAGAAAGCAACATGATCTGGTACCACACCTGAATCCTCCATTCTATTAAATAACTCAATAGCTTGCTTTCCTTGCCCATGCAATCCACATGCATTGATCATAGTTGTCCAAAAAATCAAATCTTTGCTTCTAATTTCATCAAATATCTTGAAGGAATTAATAATGCTTCCACACCGAGCATACATATCCACTAATGAACTACATATCAATCCATCCATCGAGAGGTATCTTCTAATGACAAAGCCATGGACTTCTTTACCTTTCACTAACGAAGATAAACCAGATATAGCTGAAAGAGTGCTGACGAGTGCCACAGCGTCAGGCTCAACATTGGCTTCCATCATGTTTATCGACAAACTAAGTGCCTCACTAAAGTTTCCATTGTGAACATAACAATCGATCAGGCTGGTCCAGGACACAACATCTTTATCCGCTATGGATTTGAAAATATTGGAAGCATAGTCAACTTTCCCACACTCGCCATATATGTCAATGATTGTGTTCTTGAGTACAAGATCTAGCAAACCGTGTCTGATTGTATAACCATGAATCTGCTTTAAGAGAGCAAGACTTTCAAAACCACTACAAGTGAGCAATAAGCTCCCAATCATCATAGGGTCAGCCGTCATTCCCAACCTTTGTACTTCTCTAAACAGTTCAAATGCCTCCAAATAGCATGAACTTTGAGCATATCCAGCAATTGCAGTGGTCCAAGATATATAATCCTTGAAGGGAATTTTGTGGAAGACGTGCATGGAATAATTTACAGAGCAACACTTTGTATACATGTCCATTAGCGTGTTTCCTACTTGCAACTCAGAATCTAAGCCTTGTCTAATAGCATATCCATGAATCTCCTTAGCCATCCGTAAATTCCCTAAACGACCCAATGTAGAGGCTACACTTATAACCGACACCTGATCAGGTTTGAATCCTACTTCAAGCATGTGATAGAAGAATTCAATAGCTTCCTTATACAAACCATTCTGAACAAAACCAGAAAGCATGGAATTCCAAGAGACATTATCTTTCTCACCCATCTTGCCAAACACCCTTAATGCATCTCCTGTCCGACCACATTTTGAATACATAACTAAGAGAGCATTGCTTTCGAAAATTTCAAAACTCCGATTCAATTTTAGAAGCAGTGCATGAATCTCCATACCCAATTTCACGAGCAAAAGCTCAGCACAAGCTTGAAGAACACCTACAACAGTATACGAGTTCATCTCAATACCAACCTTGCTCATCTCCCTGAAGAAATTCAGCGCATCAAAGAACTGCCCATCCTGCACACATGCAGAGATAATCGAGTTCCAACTCACTACATCTCTTCCATCCCCCATCATTTCAAACAACTTCTTCGCATGAGCAAACCTCCCACACTTGGAATACATAGCAACAAGCGCATTTCCCACAAACGTGGTCAAATTAAGCCCACATTTTATCACCAAACTGTGAATCTCACTACCAAGTTCGACATCTTCACACCCGCTGCAAGCTTTAAGCACAGAAGCAAATGTACAACCATCGGGCATCACACCCAATCCCCGCATATCCAAATACAACCCAATAGCCCTACTCAACTGCCCACAAGAAACATACCCACCAATCAGCGCATTCCACGCAAAGACACTTCTTTCCGACATTTCATCAAACACCTTCTGAGCATCAAACAGATGCCCACATTTCCCATACATGAACAACAACTTTGTCGAAAGAAACCCATAATCGGATATACAACTGGACTTTATGATATGGGTGTGGATTTGTTGGCCTTGCGAAATCGCCTTCTGCGAAGCACAGAGCTCTAGGATGGATGTGTACAACTCATCAGGGGATGATGAGTTGGTGAGTGAAATGAAGGTATGTTTGAGGGTTTTGGAGGGAATGGTGATGTGGGTTTGTTGTTTGGGTGATGAAGCGGTGGGAGTTGGGAACTGGGGGTGATGAGATGATAAGCAGTGGTAGTTTTTGAAGGATAGGGACATTATTAGTGGTCTGTTTTTGTTGAATGTGAAGGTGGGGGTCATAATGAACAATGGTGGCTTGGAAAGAATTTGATAATGGTATTTGAAATTTATTTGATGAGCATGCTTATTTCTTTTTTCTTTTTCTTTTTTTTTTTTAAAAATCTTACAATATCACAAATTTTTTTTATAGAAATTTTTTTAAATAAAGAGTATTACTTTGTCTGGTATCGAACATGGAGAACTCCTTTTATCCATCTCAAATTCTTACCATGCTTACAGTGACACCAACTTTTATTTTATATGAATGACAGTTTTGTAAATAATTATGTCGTAAATAAATTTGAACTTTGAGGGTATTATGATAACTGACAGCATTTGACTAAATCCATGGCTAATATAACTTCTACTTAAAAACTTAAAAAATTAGTAGATGAGATTAGAGGGTTGATTGTCAAGTCCAACTCTCCATTATAATACTGTATTAGAGATGATCCCAATAGATGATAGGGACATAATAGGTATGCTGAAATTGATGATTGGTCATCATGTAATAACTAATTGTATGGCCCTCTCAACCTTTGCTTTCACTTTACGTTTCACTCAAAATTTTATACCATACAAATTTCAGTTCCATCCCTTGATCTTTCTTCAGACCATTTCCTTTGTCTCAGTTGGTCTCTTCTTGGAATGGAGGTGTTCCTTAATGCTCTCTCTCAAATACCCTTGAATTTTATTACAATGATAAAATAGGATTTAAACTACAATTAAACTTGCATTTTGTTTCTTCTTCTTCTTTCCCCATGATTTTTAGCTGTGTTCAGGTGGTCGAGATCAAAGTACACTTACACTGCAAAGCATGCGAGAATTCAATCAGGAGGACGCTGATCAAGTTAAAAGGTACCTGCAAAACCATTTATAATGCTTATTGTAACAAGAATTTTTTTAAAAAAATGTTTCAGTTTATGACAAAAAAGTTGTTCTACGAACAGGAGTGACTTGCGTCGAAACAGATGTCATTTCGAGCAAAATCACAGTTCTGGGCTATATTGATCAGAGCACGATTGTTAAAGCAGTTAGGAGAACTGGTCGATGTGCATCAGATTGGTCGAGCCATAGGCACAGTTCCAGCAGAGTAAATTCCATTTCAGCGTTTAGATACACTGGATATGAATCTAGAAAGAGATTGAGAGTAACTGAATTTCCTGCAGTGGAGAAGAAGTTCCCTACGCGAAGATTTCAGCTTTCCCAAAAAATCTTGAGGGCAATGTGTTTAAAGGGTAAGTAAATACGCATTGATCGACGATATGGATTGACAAATTGTACGTCGAGTTATTAGTTTCATCTTTCAATCAAACCCCAAAAGCATTGTTGTAAGGTGCAGAATCACTGTAAATTGTAGATGTTTCCTGAATGACTCCTATTATTCGATCTCTTCCCATTCATCTTATGATGATAGATGCATGATATGGAGTAAGTGACCTGGCCTCATCTGGACAACCAGATCTCCTCAGACTTCACTTTCCTGTGATCATCAAGTCAAACGAGTCAAACGGGTTTCACCCCATTCGGGTCTACATGCAAACGGGGCCGACCCGGTCCGTTAGGGTCTCAGACCTGTTTATCCCTGCCTATAAATACCAGAACTCCTCCTCACTTCTGAAGGTAATAATCTTTTCCCCACCTGAACCCTAGCTACAAGGTTGTAAACGGCATTAGGCGGTGGCGGTTCGGTCAAGGGGCGCCTAGCACCTAGGGTGTCTAGGCGGTTGAATTTATTTTGCCGATTTAGTTAATTTCAACCATATTCTTCAATCATAAGTATAATTATGCAATCCAATTGCAAATATTCATCATGTTCTTGTATAATGTGTAATTAAAGGGTGTTTATGCATAAGAAAAACTTTCTCGTGCAATTAATATGTAATATGTGCAATTAAAAAATAATTGTCCAATTGTAATATGTGCAATATGCTAATAGATGTAATATGTGTAACATGTGCTATTTTAATATATGTATTAGGCGTGATATGTGCAATCCATCACCAATAATATTTAAAAAGGTTAAAACAATTCCACTACTATTTAAGATCCATACATAGTATATAACATATTAATAGATTAATAGTAGTTCTCTTTTTTTTTTGTTATTTTATAGTATGTAAAATTTTTAAAAATAAAAAATGCCTAGGCGTTGGACATCAGGCGGACGCCTGATCGGCGCCACGGACGCATAATCAACAAGACGGCCGCCTAATCTCCTATAACCGCCTAGACCACCACCTAATGCAAAGGCGGTTCGTTCTCCTCCATCTGAGCGCCTAGACGCCGCCTAGGCATCCCAGGCGGACGCCATTTAGAACACTGCCTACCTACTGTTGCTTTCTCCGTAACTGACTAGATCGTCGGAGGGCCTGTCGACAGGACTTCTCCCGGTATTTCTAGGCAGTGTGCAGGTACAAAAGACCGAGCCGAGCCTCAAAGATCCAAGCCGAGTTACTAGATCCGAGCCGAGCTACTGGATCCGAGCCGAGCACTCGACCTCCACCTCTCTCCTGCTACTCCCGAGCCGGTCCTACGGCCTAGGATCGAATCAACGCCAGTACCACATCTTCCGCTACACAAATTACAAGAACTCACACGACTCACACCTGTTGCCCCCGCGCCCCAAAAACAAAAACAAACAGCAATAGGTTGGCGCCATCTGTGGGAATCTCAGGTACTGCCGTTGGTCCGAGCCCAGCTAGGAACGTCCCCTCGAGTACGAGCTCTCCCATGGCTCCCAAAGCCCGAAGGGCCGTCACCTCGGCACGACACCCAGACCCTCCACATCACAGCCGCGCAGACACCCAGGGTTCCAACCAACCGCGGATCAACGGCGCGGCCGGACACGGCCCGGGTGCTTCTCACTCAAACGCAACTGATTTGCGACGAGTCATCCTGGATCAGCAGGCCAGTCGAACTAGGGGAGAGGCCGCTTCCAACTCGGTCTCGAACCATCGCAGACGGCAGTCCATAGAGCGCGATCCGGGACACAGCGGGACACAGCCACACGCCCCTTGAGCCTCTGCCCCCGCAGGACCCAGTAGGGCAAGCCCCCGTCACAAGGGCCAAGTTCCAAAACTTTCGGGACGAGGTCCTCCAAGCAATCCGAGGCGGCCAAGGAACCGAGGTCCGCAACAACTCCGACCCTCGGTTAGGAACAAGGGGCGGCGAATCCTACGGATCGGCCCGTCCCATGGAACAAGAGGATGTCGTCCTCCGACTCTTACGAGGAATGGAGAACCGCCTCGCCCATTTCGGCGAGGGTGGACCAATGCCGGGTCATGGCCATCGGCCAACCCGACCCCCATTATCCCCTCAAATCTTGGAAGCCGAGATCCCCCGAAATTTCAAGCCTCCCCAATTCGAGACATACAACGGCGAGGGTGATCCGCTGATCACATGAAGGGGTTTAAGACCCTCATGATGATTCACAGCGCTGCGGATCCCCTCCTATGTCACACCTTCCCTGCCACCCTTCGTAGTCCGGCTCGGGAATGGTTCTCAAAGCTCACACCCAGATCAGTCTTCTTGTTCGACCAGCTGGAAGCAAACTTCCTAGCCCACTTCGTGACCAGTGAAAAGGTCGAGAAGACGAGCACGTCCCTTCTGGACGTCAGGCAGAACGAAGGGGAGTCATTCTGCGATTTCGTTCGGAGGTTCACCCCCGAGGCGAGATCAGTCTCCTTTCTGGACGCGGGCATCGCTTCGGCGGCTTTCCAACACAACGTTCGACACAGTTAGCTGAAGGCTTTATTTGCCAAAAAACCACCCGTCGTTTTTCCCAACCTGCTCAACAGGATCGAGAAGTACATTTGAAAGAAAGAGGCCTTAAATCCGGAGAGCACCAAAGAAGCCACTCCCAAGGGGAAGCGGAAGGCCGACGATGTCGAACCCGCCAAGAAAACCACGAAAGAAACGGCTAGTCTCAAAAGAGTTCCTCCGGTCCCCCGATTTGAGAGGTACACGCCGCTGACCCAGAATGTCTTGGCAATCCTGATAAGGATCGAGGATAAAGGGCTCATCCGACTCCCTCTCCGACCGAGCAACAACAAGAAGAGGGACCAAAGATTCTACTACCGCTTCCACCGAGACAACGGGCACGAGACGGACAACTGCCGGGCCCTTAAAGACGAGATCGAGGCCCTCATCCAGCGAGAGTACTTAAGAGAGTTCACCCGGGATAATCCATGAGACCAGACGGATCCGAGGAATCCGAGGCCTTCCCCTCCTCCTCGAACAATCAACCGATGGCCAGAGCGGAACCTCGAGCCCGAGGAGACCAGACTACGTTGTGTCCCTGGTGGACCCATGGGGGGGGGAATCTAATATCTCCCGTAAGGCCTTTGTTCGGGAGGTTAACTCTGTCCGGGACCATCCACCCCCCCATATTCAACAACGACCAGTATCCTTTTCCAAAGAAGACCTGAAGAGAATCCGGCTCCCACACTACGACGCCCTCGTCATCAGCCACGTCATGGCAAATTTCGAAGTCCGCTGAATTCTCGTGGACAACGGAAGCTCGGTCAACATCCTCTTCTCGGAAGCATTTGAGAACCTCAAGCTCCCCCGAAATAAGCTAAAGCCGGTCGGGTACACATTGCGCGGATTCTCGAACGTCCCAGTACAAATTGAAGGGATCGTTACGCTGGATGTAACAGCCGGCACAACCCCCATCACGCAGACCGAATCGATGGACTTTCTGGTGGTCAACGTCAGGGCGGCATACAATGCCATCCTCGGCTGACCCGGCCATTGCTCCTTCCAGGCCGTTCCCTCGGCCTACCACTTGAAGCTGAAATTCCCCACTGACCTCGGAGTCGGTATTGTTAGAGGAAATCAGGAGTCAGCACGTTCGTAATACATGACCGCGATCGAAAGCGGGGTGTTCCCACTCGACGTGGTCGAGCTTCCGCCTGCAAGAAGCCAGCTCGAGTCCGAACCTGTGGACGAATTAGAGGAGGTCTCATTCGAGGCGGAAGATAAATCCATCAGAAGCGGCACAAGTTCGTCCCGGAGAGGCAACAAGTAGTAAAGGCAGAGGTGGACAAACTGTTGTCCGCCCGGTTCATTATGAGGTCAGCTACCCCGAGTGGCTGGCTAATGTCGTGATGGTCAAGAAGGCCAGCGGGAGCCAGAGGATCTGCATAGAATTCACGGATCTCAACAAGGCGTGCCCCAAAGATACTTTTCCCCTCCCGAGCATCGACGCTCTGATCGACGCAATGTCGGGTCACGAGCTCCTAACCTTCATGGACGCCTTTTCAGTCTACAATCAGATCCGAATGTTCCTTCCGGACATCGCCAAAATATCCTTCGTCACCGACCAGGGTCTCTACTGCTACCGGGTCATGCCCTTCGGGCTCAAGAACACCGGGGCCACCTACCAGAGACTTGTCAACCGAGTCTTCAAAAATCAGATCGGTCGTAAAATGGAGGTATACGTCGATGACATGCTCGTCAAGAGCCGATGGGGGCAGGATCATGTCGCCAACCTTGAGGAAGCCTTTGGTGTCCTTCGGTCCCACAACATGAGGCTCAACCCCACCAAGTGTGCCTTCGGCGTCTCCTCGGAAAAATTTCTTGGATTCGTCGTCAGCCAGCACGGCATTGAGGCAAATCCTGAGAAGATCCAGGTCATAATCGACATGGCCCCTCCCAGAAGCATTAAGGAGGTTCAGCGGCTCAAGGGGAGACAGGCGCTCGGCAATGATCCCGAACCACACCCTAACTCTTCTACAAAAGCACAGGAGCTCGACTTTCGGCATTGACCTCGAGCCATATCCTAGCTTTCTCAAGCTTTATAGGCTAGGCGCTCGGCAATGATCCCAAACACTCAACAGTGACCTTGAGCAATCCCCTAAATTTTACAGCAAGTTGGGAGACTCGACAGTGACCTCGAGCCATCCCCTAGCTTTTACAGCAAGCTTGGGGGCTTGACGGTCGATAGTGATCCCGAGCTGTCCCCTAGCTTTTATAGCAAAGCTGGGGGGCTTGACTCTCAGCAGTGACCTCGAGTCATCCCCTAGCTTTTACAGCAAGCGGGGGGGCTCGACGCTCGACAATAACCTCGAGCCATCCCCTAGCTTTTACAGTAAGCTTGGGAGCTCGACGGTCGGTAGCGATCCCGAGCCATCCCCTAGCTTTTACAGCAAGCTGGGGGGCTCGACGCTCGGCAATGATCTCGAGCCATCCCCAAGCTTTTACAGCAAGCTTGGGGGCTCGACGGTCGATAGCGATCCCGAGCCATCCCCTAGCTTTTGCAGCAAGCTGGGGGGGCTCGACGCTCGGCAGTGACCACGAGCCATCCCCTAGCTTTTACAGCAATCTGGGGGGCTCGACACTCGGCAGTGACCGAGAGCCATCCCCTAGCTTTTACAGTAAGCGTGGGGGCTCGACGATCGGTAACGATCCCGAGCCATCCCCTAGCTTTTACAGCAAGTTGGGGGGCTCGATGCTCGGCAGTGACCTCGAGCCATCCCCTAGCTTTTACAGCAAGATTGGGGGCTCGACGGCCGGCGGCGATTCCGAGCCATCCAATAGCTTTTACAACAAGCTTGGGGCTCGACGCTCGGAATCGACCTCGAGCCATCCCCTAGCTTTCACTAAACTTCGGGGCTCGACACTCGGCGGTAAGCCTCTGCATCCGAGCGCATAGGGGCTCAACGCTTGGCAGTAAACCCCGGCATCCGAGCGCATGTGCGCTCGACGCTCGGCTCCCGACCATTAGTCCCCAGCCCTCAACGTCTCTTTCCTTCAGAGGATCTCCTTCGTCCTACCCCACTTACCACTCCAAGAAGCTACGAGTCATACTCTCTAGACACGCCAGCTCCACTCTTCCGACGGAGACAGACCACTCCTCCATGGCTGGCTTATGCCGCCCTCCAAGAGTGGGGGGCTCCTGATATGGGATAAGTGATGTGGCCCCATCTGGACCACCAGATCTCCTTAGACTTTACTCCCCTGTGATCATCAAGTCAAACGAGTCAAACGGGCTTCAACCCATTCAGGCCCACAGGCAAACGGGTTTGCCCCGGTCCGTTAGGGTCTCAGACCCGTTTACCCCTGCCTATAAATACCAGAACCCCTCCTCACTTCTGAAGGTAATAAACTTTTTTTCCACCTGAACCCTAGCTATTGCTGCTTTCTCAGTAACTGACTAGATCGTCGGAGGGCCTGTCGCCGGAACTTCTCCCGGTGTTTTTAGACAGTGTGCAGGTACAAAAGACCGAGTTGAGCCTCAAAGATCCGAGCCGAGCTACTAGATCCGAGCCGAGCTACTGGATCCGAGCCGAGCACCTGGCCTCCACCTCTCTCCTGCTACTCCAGAGCCAGTCCTACGGCCTAGGATCGGATCGACGCCAGTACCACATCTTCCGCTAGACCGCTACACAAATTACAAGAACTCATACCTGTTGCCCCCACACCCCAAAAACAAACAACATCAATGCAGAAAATAGAGCAGAGAGAGACTTGTGACAAATTGAAAGAATGCCAGAAACCACCAAAACTTGGTTGAGCGAGAAAGATAACAATCATCAAGAGAAAAGAAACTTAAGACGGGTTGATGTATATGAGCATGTAACACACATGCCCTCTGCTTGTACTAATTTCAAACACACTCGGGAATATTATGCATGAGATCTTTGCAGACAGAATTCACAATATACCATCCAAGCAAAAAAAGTAAATACATCAACTAACAGGAAAAGCTTTTATTTTATACAATGATAAAATCTAAGAAAAGCACCATGTCCAGTACAGAATCAAGATTTGTTTGATGGTGGGAAAATGAACATAATAAAAGCTTACCACCAATCATCAATGTTCTCTCTAATAATTCAAGCATAATAGAAGTATGATAACCTATCATCCACTTCACCAACCGCTCGTGTCCAGATTTCTAGAAGCAAATGATCCCTCCAACTGGAAGAATGGAAACCCAAAATGAAGCAAATCACTGAAAGAAATAATTTGACACTGATAGGGCTACTCAAGTTTCAGGCTTATTCCCATACCGGAAAACAAGGGATTTGATCCTTACTACAGATTATCAGCAAGAAATAAATGGTCTACATACTGATGAAACTACTTAGCCAGCTTGACACATCTTTCATTCCAACAACCTGAATGTCAAAAGGTTTGGAGACAAAATTTAGACGAAGGAGAGCAAGATTGTGGTGGTTAAGATATACTCTATATCAGCTAATAATCATCTGATTGAAGAACAAAGCCTGCTTGGGAAAATATTCCATTAGTTCATCCTTCGTGACCCACATGTAATCCTCGTACTTTTCGATGTTAAGTTTGTCGACTCCAATTGCTTGTGATTTGAAAAAGAATCGCTGCGAAACAAAAGGGGAATAACGGAAATGAGCCACTTAAAAAATGTTCCACGCATATTATATATTAAACAGTAGACGTGCCACTCAAATTAAGAACCTTGTAGGTAACTAATTTACAAGGATGAACATACTCTGTAAGAAAGAACCTTTTGTAAATATGAAATTTGTGGTCTTAGATTTAACAGAGAGGGTGCAATTTATGCGAGCCAAGTTACTGTCTCAACCAACTAATCTGCATTTGGAAATAGAATATGCTGCATCTAGTTTTAAGATGTCATACAGCTTTCCTGACCATTCCATATACTGGAACCAACAAACTTTATACATTGAAGCAATAATTTTTTTTTCTTTTCTTTTTTGAACAAGGCCACAGCCACAGAGCCACCCACACTCTCATCCCATAATTGCGGAATTGTGCAAGCAGAGGTCTAAACCTCCGACCTATGGGCTCAGTGGGCTTACCACTAAACCACTAGGGCACTTGAAATAGTAAACAACTGACAACTGAAACAATGTGTATGTGCCTGTGTATCGAAACATTCTGTGCAACAATGTGTGCAACTAGCAACTTTTATCAACTACTGCAGAAATAGGTTTAGAAATAGTAAACAAATGACAATTGACAAAAACAAAGAAAAAGAAGAAATAGTACTTGTGTGTGAGTTAAATAACCTTGGGCACGAAAAATATTATATTGAATCTAATTAGTATTCACAATGAATAAGAAATATATTTAGCTCAATTTCGGACATTGCCGCTGAAATTAGATAGGAGGTGTGCCTTATTATAATACAAATAAGCCAAAAGATGGATTGCAGCTTGCTCCATGAGAAATTGGTAAGGACGTTCTCATTTTGACAGGAGATATGCCTTAACTGATGTTACTTCTCGTTTTGTTTTATTACCACCAAGCATTAAATTTATAGCCAATTTTGATCTTACAGTCTCACAAACACTTAAATGTGATAGTAACATACTGATGACTGAAACATGAAGGTCACTGGGCTTGCTGCTACTCCAACATCCCACGATATGAGTTAGTGCAAATAAAATAGAAAGACAGAAAAAGAAGAAATGTGTAAAATTCTTCTTGACACTTCCAGAATCTTTTCTTCAAATAAGTACACTTACAGGAAATTAAAACTTTATTACATTCAATCTTATTACAAGGTACAAGATTGTTTTACATGAAATTTACACCATAAATTACGTTGTACAAAATTTAACTCTTTTGCTTGGATGCTCCACAAAGCACGAGGCATTGCTCCCACGATCAGGAAGTCTTGCAAACTAACCAACTGTGGGCACGTCAGTTGATGCAACTAACGCAATGCCGATGATAACAACGACAATCAAATTAATGCCAATAATGTGAATATTTATAAATATAAATTCTAGATATGTCGGTGTATGCCATGACCCATGACCATAGACATCTAATGCACAAAATAAAATGCACACAATGTTTTTTCTAATGCATGCTTGTTTGGAATTCTATGTCGCCCATACAACATAGGTTTTGAATGCAAGCTTCTAACGTTCTCCTTATTATATATATGGTTCAATATCTTGCTATACATTCCTATCTCCGTGACAAACATTCAGGATTTGGACATCCTGTGAGTATTGGCTCTCGTCCTGGGATATTAGAGATCAATCACTGTCCGCGGATCATTCTGGAGCCTATTTCATCTCTCGTCCTGGAATTTTGGAGACTATCTCACTCTGCAGATCATTTTGAAGCCCTCATCACACGAACATCCCATGAGTGTCGCTCTCATCCCGGAATACTGGATATCAATTCCACTCTGCAAATCATTCTGGGGCCCTCTTTCCACGTTTGCTCTTTGCTTCGTCACAACTCTTCTCTAGTGTTTGTCCTTACAATCATTAATAACGCGGCCTAGAGCTATTGTACCCTACCGGTACCGAACTTACATCAGCAAAAAATGGGTAAATTAGCCATACTTGGCCCAACTCTACATCCTAAGAACACAACACTGCCAGTACCATGGGCCTTTGCCTAGCCTCTAGAACCACACACTCTAGGCTAAGGTACTAAGTTACAAACTACGACATCTCTACTACAATCTCAACTAGCACTGGTACAAAAATCGGATACCCAGACTAAGATATCTCTACAACAATCTCAACTAGCATTGGTACAAAAACCCAATACCCGGACCCGACCCAGACCCGACATTGGACCGGAACAGACCCGACATTGGACCGGAACAGACCCGTTCTTTTCGGATCCGGGACCAGATCCTATTTTAGGACTCATTGGAATTTCAGGTCCAATCCAGGTCCGCTTAAAATGACTCCGACCCGGACCCAAACAATTTGCCAAAAGATAACCTATATAAGTACACCAAATCCTTAACAATTTTACAAAAGAACCCTTACATTTTGTTTAATTTCCTTTTTTGTAGGCTGAATAAAAGATGGAGGATAATGGTGATGGATATGAAATTAATCGGGTCACAAGTTATTTTCTGTACCCGGACCTGGACCCGACCCAATTCTCACGGGTCCAGATCCGGGTCAAGGTCCAATATTTGAACCCATACAGTAACTACGGGTAAGGCTGGCAATTGACCCGAACCCGACCTAGTCCGAGCCATTTTTAGTAGGAAACGGGCGTGAGTTTTTTCAAAATTTTTAGCCCGAGCTCCACAATTAAGCCTGAATTAATTTTCGGGCCAGGTTCAGGTTTGTATAGGTCCAATCCGAACCCAACCCAATTTGACAATACATTATAAATTTATCAATTTTAATAAACCCTTACTTATAACCCGATGACTCCACTACCCTTCCTCAAAATCCGAGCGCCTTTTCATTTCTTCTTCTAAACCCGAGCACCTCTCTTTTCCCAAAGTCATCAAAAATTCAAAATGCTTTGATCTTCTCTCTTCTCCCTCTCTCATGGCGGCGCGACCAACGGCGGCGACTCATCTTCCATTCTTCTTCATTGCTGGCTATTGCCCCCTTCTCTTCCCAAACCCAAATCCACTCTTTGATTGCCTCTTTCTCTCTTCCCTATCTTTACGTAGATTTTTCCTATTCTTTTCCATAATCCAAAATAAATCTCCAAATCTTAGAGCGTGCAGTTCAAATAAGTGACAATCAGAACTGCAAATCAGAGGGAGAAAGCGAGGGAGGATCGAAGTGGAGGCTGAGATAATGGGCGATTTATAACAGTCATCGGAGGTAAATGGTAATGCTCTTTTTCTTCACCTTTGTGTTGGTCGATTGATGATTTCAACTCTTGGGTTTGTAAAATGAGAAGTCAAAGTTTAAGGCATCAATAATCCCCCAAGAAGAACCAGATTATTGCTTGTTTGAAACGATATAACGACAATGAGTACCAATTGTTCGATGAAATGTGTACAAGGGTAATCGAAAGCAAACCAAGTACAAATAAAATGTGCTGACTGAATTTAAGTAATTCAAATATCTTGCTGATGGTTGAATTCAAACATTGGAGTATTTGATGAATTTTCCTAACTAAACGCAAGTTTTTATATTTTTCAGCACAAAAATGTTGCAGAAAAGAGGAAATAAAGCGGAGACAAAAGCCGCTTGTAGCAGGTAGGGCATCCCTCTTTTGAATATTGGATATTCAGATCTCTTTACTATTTTGTTATATTGATGTCTTCTGTTTTGCTGCTTGATTGTATGGGTAAAACCACGTGTCAAGTGACCTCCATTTTATTTTAAGTTTACTTGTTTAGGTATTGCGATGTGAATAAGTTTATTGGAGGTAAATTTTTAGTGAGCTGCAGTTGTGTAGTTGATTCCTTGACCTGAATATAATAGGTTACACTGTTCATGATTCACGTGTTGTTAGCTATATAATATTTCTTTTGTGAAGTATTTTATTCTTTGACCAATCGTGAGGGCAGGGCCGGCCCTGAGTTTCCGGGGGTCCTAGGCGAACTTCCCACATAGGGACCCCTAATAACATTTTTTTTATGCGCAAAATACGTACCTATATTTACAAGAAAAGTTCAGATTGGGGGGCCCTAAAATCGCGAAATCTCCAGGGGCCCAAGCCGGCCGCCTTACCCGCCTCTAGGGTAGGGCCGGCCCTGGGTGAGGGCGATTTCTTGCATTTTATTCTTTTCTCAATGAAGAGCTTGTGGTGCAGTATTTGAAGAGGAAGGCCATGGCGTGCCCGTTGCCTGCGGCTATCATTCTTGGTATTGAGCTTGAGAAGTATGATCCTTCGGATTTGCCTGGTGAGTATGCAATATGCTTCTTACATAATTTTTTTGCAGGGTAGGATTTTGCATGGGTCAGGTTTGAAGTATATTAGCTTCATTAATTTCATATTTAGTTTTCTAAATGCAAAATATATTTAGCTTCCAGTTGAAACTTATGTCAACAATTTGAAGATGAGGTAGGAGGCATATTCATCAAAATGTAGGAACAATTCAGCATCTAATTTACCTCAACTTTTATGAACTTTGTCTTACATTTTTCATAGTTTGTTTCATTAAATTAAATGCCTTACAGAAGATATTGCGATCAGGATTCATTTTGCCGACCCAAACTAGATGGAAAAAAGGCGTTGTTGTTGTTGTTGTTGTTGTTTCATTAAATTAAATTTGGGTGAAATTTGGGTGCCGAGTAAGGTAAAAGTTTTTTCAATCAATGTAATATGTGTTAGCCTTCTACCCTGATCGCGCTCAGGATTCATGTAGCCGACCCAAACTAGATGGAAAAATGGCGTTGTTGTTGTTTTTTTTTTTAGGGAAAAGGTGGAATACGGCCACCCTATTTCATTAATAAGAGTTTAACGAAACAAACCCAGAGTACTGGGCCCAAATACAAACTACAGACATAAAATAAAACATACATGAAGCAACATGACGCGTACAAACAACAACTCCCTCCAACAACCCTGGAGGGTGGGCCGACAAACCAGCTCGGTCCAGCAAAATTTTGAGTACGTCAGTTTAGCTTCATATAGTGCCTCCATGACACATGCACACCTACCTGAAACAAGTCTGCCAGGATTTTATCACCCGCCGCTCCTTGCATTCACCTCGCTGGGGGGACCCCATCTTTGGGCCCAAGCCCTGCAGATCGAAAACTGATCCCACTGCACATGCACAACTATCGCAACCTCCCACCAACTCCACCACTCATCCTACAAACATGCCAGCCGCTCCTACAGCCGCTACCAAAGAGATAGCCGTGAAGAGGATACCTTCACCTCTCACACGATAGCGCTCTTCTCCAGCGATTTCTCACCAAGCAACTATCTCGCTCACCCCACCTAACACCACCCTCCAGGAGAGAGCCGTGTAGAAGATACCTTACCTCTCTCACGCTCAAGCTCTCTCCGGCGATTTCTCACCACACAGACTTATCTCACCTCAAACTCTCAATCCGAGGGAAGAGGCGATGCTGTCACGAGGCAGTGGCCTAAGCTGGAGGAAGCTCAATAGCCAGATAGTATGCGTTGTGGAGACTGCACCGACGACATCGTAGGACACACCCGACCAACCACACCCCAACCCCACAACCCCTCACCCCCAACATACCGACTTCACACATCACGGAGGGACCCCATCTTTGGACCAAAGCTCCACAAACGTGCAAGACAACCTAACTCCCGGCATCCTCACACGCACTACCAACCCTCACAGGTTGCCATGACTGGCCCCGGGAGTGTGGACATGGTGGCAAGCATGCAGAACATCCGAGCACACAACAAGCAAATTATGGAGGGACCCATCCTTGGGCCCAAGCTCCACAAACGTGCAAGACAACCTAACTCCCGGCATCTTCACACGCACTACCAACCCTCACCGATCGCTATGAATGGCCCTGAGAGTATGGACATAGTGGCAAGCGCGCAGAACATCCAGACAACTCAATCGCACAAAACTACAAGCTTCCTACCCCAACCACAGCAAAGGCGTTGGCCCCATACCTAACCACTGGCCTCATGGGCAAATCAGATCTAGGTAATTGGGGGGGGGGGAGGGGGGACTGAAAGCAATCTCCTATTTTGATTGACAATAACTCACAATCGTCATTTTTTACTTCAATCATGATGAATTCGCTGCTCCTTCAATCTGTACACAGAATCGACATACTTTTCAACATCCCACAGGAAAGACCCAAATGCAACTGCTTCAAGCACCAACCTTTTCAAGCCTGAAGTTGAGACAACAATGACCTTGTCGTTGTCGCCACCATTGCTCTTCTCAGGGTCACCAAATAAAGCCATGGAGTGATTCTCAATGAGGTTTGAGGCTTCCTGAGATCTCAGCTTTGCACATAGCTGCAATGTTTTTGAATCAAGTCCCATCATGTAACTGCCTGGCTCCAAACCCGGGGGGGGGGGGGGGGGGGGGGCTGCCTGGTCCCCTACAGACCCGCGTCTTTGCCGGTTGAACGCGCCGCCTGAGCTGCTTTCGAGATCGCGCAGCGCCGGGCGGTGGAAGTTCGCCGGCGAAATTGTGGTCCCCATGTGCGGTCAGGATAGGTTTGCGACGGGGAAAGGAGTAGTGGAATGGTGGCCACGGTAGGGCGTGGAGAAGAGGTAAGGGAGGGACGACGGGGAGGGGGGGGGGGGGGGGGGGCGGCGGCGCTGAGGGCAAGCCGCTGCCGCCCCTAGGGTTAGATCTAGGGTTTTGTTTTAGTGTGTTTGGGTTCGGGAGTAGTAGGAGCTTTTTGGCATTGTTGTTGTTGTTGTTGTTGTTGTTGTTTCATTAAATTAAATTTGGGTGAAATTTGGGTGCCGAGTAAGGTAAAAGTTTTTTCTATCAATGTAATATGTGTTAGCCTTCTACCCTGATCAATGATCTTAGTAATTATCATGCACTTCTACTGTTATACAGTTATGAGTTTCAAATAATTCATTTTTTAATTCATATCCACAATTCCTGATTTGCATAGTTGTTGTTGTTTACTATTTTTTATGAGCTTTACCTTCTGCTTGCTATTGGAACAGTTTGGACAGGTAAAATTTATAGCAGTACTCATCTCTTATATGTTTGCACTTTACTCTTCATGTATCTATATTTGTATTTTTTTCTTATTCTCGTCTCTCAAACATAAAATTGTGTTCCAAAGCAATACATAACTATTGCTTTAAGGCCTTTTGGTTATTTGATCTGGTATTATTTGGTGCAGCGTATTTTCTATTGGTAAAAGCACATAGACTACGGATCATGTTAAGGTGCAGGTCTTGCTTATTTTTCTTTTCTTCTCGTTTCAAAGTTCAAACCGATGAATTTAAGTACAACTAAACCAAAAAATGCATTCACAAGTTATTGCAGATTAATCTTGCCATCCAGTTCTTCCATATGGCTTCTTTTTTAGAGGGAAAGCAGGATCAATATGCTAAATCTCACCAATCTTTCATTTGTCCACTATTGAATTTTCTATACTGTGTATCGAAAGCATTATACTCGTGTAGCATTATACAATGTAAGGTTGAAGAAATGAATCGACCATTCTTCGATAGACCATTCTTCGATAGGCAACCTTCGATATGCTCAATCCAAAATAAGTACAATTAAGGACTAAGAAAATCAACCTGTTGTTTTAGGAAATTGCATGATATAGCAATGAATTTAGCAACATCAATTTACACTGACAGTGATTCATTTGTAACTATCAACTAGCAAATTGTTGTAAATCTTAATACACATCTTCGTAATTATCTTTTACTAGTAATATACACGTGCAATGCACGTAATATTTTTGTTTAAAAATAAAATAAAAAGTCTGATTTACACGTGCGATGCATGTCTTAATAAATAGGATTATATATTTTTAAAAGTAAATGTGAAGACTATAATGGGAGAGTTGAAGTTGCACGTAAGAACGTAGATTTACAACTCCAACTTTTTCATTAAAATAGTAGAGATTATATATTATATCATAGATAGGTAGATAGATAGATAGTAATTTACACATGTGATGCACATTTAATATATTTAAAAAAATTAAAGTAAAAAATCTTACTATAGTAAGGACTCGAATCTGAGACCTCCTTCATATTAATTATGCACGTGCAATACACGCGTTGGTAGATTTACAAATGACACTAAGGCCTTCCCCCATTATAATATTAGAGAAATATTAGAGATGTAGTGAATTGAATCTTCACATAAGAAGAGCTCAAATTGTATGTATTTTAGTATATGTAAAGCAATGAATGGTAATTACTTTCTATAAATTTTTCTTCATGTAATTGTCTTTTTTTAAGGAATTGTGTCGGGCTCAGGCTTTTTGGTTTATTCGGGCCCGGACTCGGGCCTGAATTTTGGAGTCCGACCCAAAATCAGGCCGGCTTGGATCCTACAAAAAATTTTGGGCTCGGGCTCGGGTTTGTATAAGTCCAGCCCAAGCCCGGCCCGTTGCAAGCCTTAGTAACAGGTCCGGGTCCAGATCCGAGTAGTGCACTACCCGGACCAATAGGATCCGATACCAGTGTTAATCTCAAATTATTTAGAAAGCACTTAAAATTAGAGAGTATTGTTATTCTTGAATTTCTAGTCCGACTCACTAATAACTAGATTCACTCGATTCCAAAGGTTTTATTCTATCAATTATTACTTCCATAACTAGCACGTCTTGCACAATTTCTTAGTCTGACAACTTGTTCAGTTGTTCAATAATTCCTCATCCTCGATCTAGTTTTCTAACAACTCACAAGTTCTATTATCATATCTTAAATTCTTGGCATTCAACTCATTCTCACAAATTATCAAGTTACAAGAAGTGAGCTAGGCTATAACTAGTTCTAGGTTGTGTTAGCTAAACACTCCCCAACTTGACCGGAAAACAATTAAGTCATTGTTTCAACCAACCTATCCCACTTTCAACTAAAATACGGAGCCCAACACCATCCCTACAATGGTTTAAATTTGGCTTAACAATGACTCAATCCCGAGTCTTCAAATGACCCAAAACTGAACCATAACAATCCGGCCGAACCTCCCTTGCTGTCGTTTTTATTTGACATTGTTCAAATCTAAAAACATACTCCTACATGCTACAATCTGATGTCTCTAAGTTTTTGACTTAAACAGCAACTTAAGAGTCTTAAACAGCGAGTCTTCCATCGCTAAAAGCCCCCGAACAGCAGCAAAATACAGCCAAACAGTGACAAACAAATATCTGGAAAACAGTGAACAAATAATTGTCTATTCGGGTCGTTTACGCCCAATCAATGTGCTATATTGGCTACATCGAAACGTAGGTTCTAACACACAATTACCACCGTATGAGGCTTACAAGAGGGTACTAATCAGCCCCCACAAAGCCCGTGGACCGCCCCAAACAGCGAGCCCTCTGGCTGCCATTTCCACCCCCTTTGCTTGCTGATTTGGATCGTTCAAAGGGCCAAAGTCAAGTACTTCTAGGTCCGACTAAAGCCTCATCTAAACTATGACTTCTCAGCAAAAGGAAGCTATAAAAAAAGTAACAGCCTCAAAACAACAAAAATTACAGCCCAACATAAAGTTTTTAACAACAAGAATAACTTGCCAGAAGTGTTGAAGATAGAATTGTTGAAGAAGCTGCAAGAGCATGAACTATATGCGAAGCTGTCAAGGCTGGTCCTGAGGTATTTTAGGCCCTGGGCGAATAATAAAATTGGGGCCCTTTATAGATATGCAAGTATTTTTATATATATTAATAAAATATAATATAACAGCGGAGAACATAAAAATAATACTCAGAAAAATATAAATTACCTTTGTTTTACTTTATAACATCAAATACTCCATAATTTTCATTAAGCATAGTGACTATTGCACCTGCAACAACAAAAATTAAAAAAATCAATCACATCTCATCTAAAATGTTTTCTTCTTGCATTTTTTGAAACTAAATCATCAATTATATGTCCAACCTCAACATTTTTCAACATATTTTTTTCAATACTCAAAATTGCTAATCCATTTAACCAATCATGTGTCATAGTTGTTCGTAAATAAGATTTTAATAATTTTAATTTTGAAAAGCTTCTCTTCGCAGATGCCACGGTCACAGGTACAGTCAACAAAATCCTATAAGCAACCAAAATATTTGGAAACATATCCTTTTTTTTTTGCAAACTCCATAATTTTAATTGAATGCCATGGTTTATCTGTTTCATATGCTTCACTTGGTAGCATTTCTTACAATATTTGTAATTCTGAAAGTAAATAATTTGCATCAATATCAGACACATCACCATGTTTCAAAGCAATTTCAAGTTGCAAACAACAATTTTTCATTTCATCATCATCCAATGAAACTAACCGTTATGCATCAAATAAGAAACCAAATATAGATTCGAACATTTCCATTTGCATCAATATCAGACACATCACCATGTTTCAAAGCAATTTCAAGTTGCAAACAACAATTTTTCATTTCATCATCATCCAATGAAACTAACCGTTATGCATCAAATAAGAAACCAAATATAGATTCGAACATTTCCATTTGTTCAAATCTACTCTTCAATTGAGAAAGAGTCATATCAACTAAAACAAGAAAATAATCAGTTCTAAAATTTTATTGAGCAGATTGTTGTTCTCTATCCGTATCAGGAATTTCATCAAAATGTCTCTTTCTAAAAATTCTACGTTTTACAGAAAATAATGGCTCAATTTTCATTTCAAATGCAATTTCTTTAGCTTCAATCGTAGCAGAATTAAATCCATTTTCTCTATATTTTTCAAAAAATGAAACCAATCCTTCCAAGTTTATAATTGCAACATCATGAAGCATATCTTCAGTCTGCAACTTTTTACTCGCTAAGTTTATTTTATACAAAATTTCATTCCAAATAACCAAATTTAAATAAAATCAAAACTTGATAATTTACCTGATGCTAATTTCTCAGCATCCCAACTCACTTTAGAATCATCAGAAATTTCTGCTAATTTAATTAAAGCTTGTTTATTTTAGAAGCTTAGACTTTTTATTGCTTTTACGCTTTCAATGTCACTTTCGCAGCGTGCAGTTGATAAAGATTTCGAAGTTAATTCATCTACATATTCAAGTAAAAGATTTCATCGCTTTGTTGAATTAGAAAACACATTATAAATGGCATGACATGCTCCCAGAAAAGATTTTTCTTTTAAACAAGAGTTTGTCATATCACAAAGTACTAAATTGAGAGTGAGAACCACATGGCATATAAAAAGCTTTGGGATTTATGTCAAGTAACCTTTTCTAAACACCTTGGTGTTTTCCTTTCATATTAGAACCATTATCATAACCTTGTCCCCTCACATTATCAATATCTAAATCAAGAGAGTTTAGAGCAGCTTGTAATTCATTAAAAAGACCCAATATAGATGTATCTTCCACATTTAGAAACTTTAAAAAAAAATTCTTCTATTTTTATTGGGTAACTTGCGAAAGCAACACTTCGTATAATCAGAGTCATTTGTTCTTTGTGACTAGCATCAGGAGTGCAATCAAGAATCACAGAAAAATATTTGGCATCTTTAAAAAAAAATTATAATTGCACTCTTGACACTTGATGCTAACATTGCTATCAATTCATTTTGTATTTTATGACTAAGATAATGATAATGGATATTTTTATCTTGAATTAGTCGAAAATGTTGCATCATTACGGTATGAAACTCTGCTATTGATTCAAGAAAGCCTAAGAAATTTCCATTAGAATCATCATTGATTTTTTCATTTGTTCCACGAAACGCCAAATTATTCATAGCAAGACGTTTTACAACAGCAATGATTCTGACCATAACTTGTTTCCAATGGTTTGTATCTTTCTTGATTTGCTTTTGTGATTCTTTATCAATTGTTTGATTTGTGTTCAATCTAACTCGCAGTTCAACTAAAGCTCTAAGGTTAATAAGGTGTTCATGACTATTTTCATGTTGTTTAAGCTTATCCCCAAGATGTTTCCAATCATTAATTCCTTCATCTGCTAATTTACTCCTAGTATGAACTTTTCTTACCACTTTATAAAAAAAAAACAAAATACTCTATCCAAATCTTTTGAGTAAACTAACCATTTTCTATCAGAAAGTTTTTCGTTTGTTAATTTTTGATAATAAAATTCATAAGAGACCCCCCTGTTTTGATTATCCTTAGGAAAATTAATATTGGTCTCTTTAATAGGACCTTTTTCTACAAGAAAATCTCTCATTTTTCCATGTAAACTATCCCAAATTCTAGAATCATATACATTCAAAAATGTTGTAACTTCTGAACATTCAAGCACATTGTTTATTTCTATATTATTTTCAGTGTTCTCATTTTCAGTAACATTTATTGTTTCTTCCATATTTTTGGCTTGTTCATTTTCATTTTGAACCAAATCTTGAACTTCTTCGTTTATGGGTTTGGGAATCAGTTGGCAGATTTTATAAAAAAATTACTTTTGTTTTCTTTTGTGTTACATCCACATAGGTATAATTCACCCTAAGTGTCATTGATTGGGACATCACACCATGTAGTATTGCTGATTTCGCTTCATTATCTATACATGACATTAATTTCCATACTGATCATTCTGATGTCCAATTTCCAGTAACAAGAAAAGAGTGTATTAGTAAATTACATGTCTTGAATAGGACCGGCCCTGATTGTATATTCGTTGTTTGTTGTCACGGTGTTTGTCTTCAAGAAAGTCCTACGACCTGATCTAGCTAGTAGTTTATTTTTTATTCAGGTTTTGTTCTTCAAATTTTTGGCTGCAATTGAATTGACACTAACTCATTCAGATTTGCCGATTGATTTGAATGCGGAGTTGAGAATTTTCGAATTGCAAGTCTACATTCACTCTCCAGTTTCTATTGTTCTATATTTTTATGCTTTATTAATTTTATTTTAATTTCTAGATTAAAAGGAATGTTTCCTAAGAAACACGCTTCTGGGTATGAAAAAAGAAAAGGGAAGAAAAGGGAAGAAGATATTATAAAAACTCAAAGCGGTTCTTTAGATAAATTTTTGAAGAAAATAAATGTTTCTTCAGAAAATCAAATTGAAAATGAGGTAAACGAAGGAGTTCAAGATTTAGATGAAACTGAAAGTGAGGTAAACGAAGAAGTTCAAGATTTGGTTCAAAATGAACAAACCAAAAATATGGAAGAAACAACAAATGTTACTGAAAAATATAGAAATAAACAAATGTGCTTGAATGTTCAGAAGTTACAACATCTTTGAATGTATATGATCCTAGAGTTTGGGATAGTTTACATGGAAAAATGAGAGATTTTCTTGTAGAAAAAGGTCCTATTAAAGAGACCAATATTAATTTTCCTAAGGATAATCAAAACAGGGGGGTTTCTTATGATTTTTATTATCGAAAATTAACAAACAGTGAACTTTCTGATAGAAAATGGTTGGTTTACTCCAAAGATTTGGATAGAGTATTTTGTTTTTTTTGTAAAGTGGTAAGAAAAGTTCATACTAGGAGTAAATTAGCAAATGAAGGAATTAATGATTGGAAACATCTTGGGGATAAGCTTAAACAACCTGAAAATAGTCATGAACACCTTATTATCCTTAGAGCTTTAGTTGAACTGCGAGTCAGATTGAACACAAATCAAACAATTGATAAAGAATTACAAGAGCAAATCAAGAAAGATACAAACCATTGGAAACAAGTTATGGTCAGAATCATTGTTGTTGTAAAACGTCTTGCTATGAATAATTTGGCGTTTCGTGGAACAAATGAAAAAATCTATGACGATTCTAATGGAAATTTCTTAGGCTTTCTTGAATCAATAGCAGAGTTTGATTCCGTAATGATGCAACATTTCCGACTAATTCAAGATAAAAATATTCATTATCATTATCTTAGTCATAAAATACAAAATGAATTGATAGCAATGTTAGCATCAAGTGTTAAGAGTGCAATTATATAAAAAAATTAAAGAAGCCAAATATTTTTCTGTGATTCTTGATTGCACTCCTGATGCTAGTCACAAAGAACAAATGACTCTAATTATACGAAGTGTCGCTTTTGCCAGTTACCCAATAAAAATAGAAGAATTTTTTTTTTTGAGTTTCTATAAATGTGGAAGATACATCTGTAATTGGGTCTTTTTAATGAATTACAAGTTGCTCTAAACTCTCTTGATTTAGATATTGATAATGTGAGGGGACAAGGTTATGATAATGGTTCTAATATGAAAGGAAAACACCAAGGTGTTCAGAAAAGGTTACTTGACATAAATCCCAGAGTTTTTTGTATGCCATGTGGTTGTCATTCTCTCAATTTAGTACTTTGTGATATGACAAACTCTTGTTTAAAAGAAAAATCTTTTTTGGGAGCATGTCATGCCATTTATAATGTGTTTTCTAATTCAACAAAGCGATGAAATCTTTTACTTGAATATGTAGATGAATTAACTTTGAAATCCTTATCAACTACACGTTGGGAAAGTCACATTAAAAGCGTAAAAGCAATAAAAAGTCAAGCTCCCAAAATAAAACAAGCTTTAATTAAATTAGCAGAAATTTCTGATGATTATAAAGTGAGTTGGGATGCTGAGAAATTAGCATCAGGTGAATTTTTAAGTTTTGATTGTTAGACGTTTTATTTATTTTCCACTTAATCAAATGTAATTAATTTGATTAATTAATTATGTGGACAAATATGTGATCCATTTAAATGGAAAGTTGCAACTGATCAAAACAACTTCCCCATATGTGAACCATTCAAATGGGAAGTTGCAACTGATCAAAACAACTTCCACATGATTCTCTCCCCTCATTTAGGAAACCACCCACTATTTGCAATTATGATAACTACTCTATGATGGCTAGAGTAGTATAAAAGGATGAAAAAAGGTCACCAAATCTACTCTCTCATACAATTCTGATATACACCATCTAAAAGTGAGAAAGGAGGGTTTGGAACCAAAATTTAGATTGACAACATCAAGAGGCTTCAAACGGCAATGGCTGGAGGTATGATCATCGATTTCATCGCTTCCGCTTCTATTCATATATATTCATATGGCGATTAGAGTATACATGAAAATTTGTTTTTCAAATAACATTTGGTATCAGAGCTGAAAACTTATCTCTGCCTTGCTTGTTGTTTCATTTCACAAAAGAAACGTCTGTGAAATCTAAGGATGATTTTAAACCTTACTCTCCTATTGTTGATTTCCCGTGTTGAATCTTTACTGGGTTTGACAGATTCATCTTTTGTTGGGTTTTGCCTAATTTTGTGCTAAATTTCGGTTTTGTTTTGGTTAATGAAGCCTAGCCGAGCTTGGTAACGCAAGCTTGTAATCCAAGTGGAGGCCTTAAAGGGTAATGGTCCGATTGTGAATGGACCATGAGGGCAGGGGTCGTCCGCGATTTTGAGTTAGGTCGACCTTGATCGGCCTTGAGGGTCGGCCGTGCTCTTCGGGAATCCTCGTCACGCTTTGTCGATCTTCTCGTTTCCCTCAACCCAGGCCCATAAACCGAGCCCAAGCCTATGCTATTGGTTTCTTTGCTAAATCGAAAATATAGTTATGAAGCAATACTGATTTTGTGATTAATTGAGATCATGTTATTTTGTTAGAACTAGAAAAACTTTAGTATTGTTTTGAAATAACTAGTTAAAAATGTTATGACCATTAAATTGTACATGATCAGAATATTAAAGTAATATGTCGAGTGATTTGTTAATTTTAGTAATTGGAGAGTAGCCACAGCATCTCTAGTTATTTAAAACTTCTTATGAAATCACATATGGAAACTAAACATTAATTTGTAATTAATCATATGTAATATGATGAAATATGCCCACAGGAAATTTTATTATATTTTGTATGATTAATTATGGTGAAATATTGAATTATGTTCCTTAATCTACCCACAGGAATTAAGGAATGAATATGGTTTAATAGTTTCATCATACAGTTATGAATCTAATTTGAGTAAGACTTTAGCCCACAGGCAGGTTTTATGTCACTAGATTCATATTTTCATTCATGATTTGCATTGGTAAAACATGATAAAGTTAAGTCTCAAAAATTTTGTTTACAAGCATGTATGTATAAAAAAAAAATTTTGCAGCAATTTTATCCGGGAACATTTCTGGTGTCAATTGTGACATTCCTGAATTTAAGGGTGATAACTATAAGGTGTGGAAAGAAAGAGTGCTTCTGCAATTGGGGTGGATGGATATCGACTATGTTATTCGGAAAGACGAACCCCCTAGTATAACTGAGACTAGCACTCCAGTTGCCGTTGGTCTTTATGAAAAGTGGGAGCGATCTAATCGCCTCTCAATTATGTTCATAAAGACCAAACTTTGTGCTAGCATTCGGGGTTCTGTCGATCAGCATACTAAGGTTAAAGATCTCCTTAAAGCCATTGATGAGCAGTTTGTAAATTCTGACAAAGCTCTTGCTAGCACCTTAATTAAGAAGTTTTCATCCATGAGGCACAATGAGTTTAAGTGTGTGCGTGATTATATCATGCGCATGAGGGATATTGCGGCCCAACTTAAGGATTTGGAAGTTACCATGTCTGAATCTTTCCTAGTACATTTCATTTTGTGCACTCTCCCTCCACAATATGGCCCTTTTAAGATCTCTTATAATACACATAAGGATAAATGGTCAATTAATGAACTTATGACCATGTGTGTTCAAGAGGAGGGCAGATTGAGGATGGAAGAGGGAGAAAATGTGAACCTTACTACTGCTTCTTCTTCAAAGAAGAGAAAGGATCACATTAAGGAAAAGGGAAAGGGAAGGCTTTCAGCAAACCAAGGCATAAAGAAGGAGTCTACGTGTTTCTTTTGTAAAAAGAAGGGACACATGAAGAAAGACTACATGAAGTTTAAGACTTGGCTTGAGAAGAAAGGTAATTTTCTAGCGTTTGTTTATGAATCTAATATGGTTAATATTAATCATAATACATGGTGGATTGACTCTGGTACTACAATCCATGTTTCGAATACCTTGCAGGGTATAACAAACCAAAGGAAACCAATGGGAAGTGAACACTACATCTATTCGGGTAGTCAGATCAGTTCACATGTGGAGGCTGTTGGGACATGCAGTTTAATTTTAAGTAGTGGTTTTAGTTTGCATTTAGAAAAGACATTTTATGTACCAGGTTTCACTAGAAACTTGATTTCAGTTTCAAGACTTGTACCTTTGGGAATTTCCTTTAGTTTTTCAGATTCTGGTTTCAGTATTTTCAGAAATTCTGAAGTTATTGGATATAGTATTTTGTCTGATGGTTTATATCGTCTTTGTTTGCAAAATGATATCACTGATAGTTCTATGCATGTTTATACTGGGTTTAAAAGATGTATTATAAATGAGGACTCTTCTATTTTGTGGCACCGGAGATTGGGACATATCTCCATTGAGAGAGTTAAGAGATTGGTAAAGGATGGGGTACTTGGTACTTTAGACTTTACCGATTTCGATACTTGTGTTGGTTGCATTAAGGGAAAGCAAACTAACAAACACAAAATTGGTGCCAAAAGGAGTTCAAACCTATTAGAGATCATACACACGGATATTTGTTGTCCAGACATGAACGCTAATGATCCGAAATACTTTATCACCTTCATAGATGATTATTCATGATATATGTATCTTTACTTACTTCGTTCTAAAGACGAAGCTTTGGATGCCTTTAAATTGTTTAAGGCTGAAGTAGAGAAACAATGTGATAAGCACATTAAGATTGTGAGATCAGATAGAGGTGGAGAGTACTACGGTAGATACACCGAGAACGGACAAGCACCAGGTCTATTTGCAAGATTT
Source organism: Hemerocallis citrina (assembly GCA_017893485.1). NCBI lineage: Eukaryota > Viridiplantae > Streptophyta > Magnoliopsida > Asparagales > Asphodelaceae > Hemerocallis > Hemerocallis citrina. The sequence continues at coordinate 17,581,376 of CM030364.1, read as the reverse complement.
CTTCAAGAGCATGGGATTGCTGCCCAATACACCATGCCTGGTTCTCCAGATCAGAATGGTGTAGCTGAAAGAAGAAATTGAACTTTAATGGACATGGTGAGAAGTATGAGGAGTAATGTTAAACTTCCATCATTTTTATAGGTAAAAACTCTTAAGACGGCAGTGTACATATTAAACCGGGTTCCTTCCAAGGCCGTCTCAAAGACGCCTTTTGAGCTATTCAAAGGATGGAAACCGAGTTTGCAACATGTACGCATTTGGGGATGCCCGTCTGAAGTGAGAGTGTACAACCCACAAGAGAAGAAGCTAGATCCAAGGACCATTAGTGAGTATTTCATTGGATATGCTGAAAGGTTTAAGGGTTATAGATTCTATTGTCCGTCTCATAGTACCAGGATTGTGGAATCAAGAAACGCTAAATTTCTTGAGAATGACTTGATTAGTGGGAGTGATCAATTTCAGGACATTGTTCCTGAAAAGGATTATGATCAACTTCCACCCACTGTTTCAAGTGACAAGTTGATTGTCATTCACGCACCTCAAGCTGAATTGCGTGTTAGACAGCCAACTATTGAGGTTCCACAAGTTGACAACAATCTAATAGATCATGATGGTAATGAGGAACAAACAGTTCATCGTGAAGATGAACAAGTTCCATTGAGGAGATCTACTAGAACAAGGAAATCTACTATTCTGGTGACTATGTAGTGTATCTGCAAGAATCGGATTATAATATTGGAGCCGTCGATGATCCTGTGTCATTTTCACAAGCCATAAGTTCTACAGATTCAAACTTATGGATGAATGCCATGAAAGATGAGATGGACTCTATGGCATCTAACCGAGTTTGGGATCTTGTCGAGTTGCCAAATGGTGAAAAAGCCATTGGATGCAAGTGGGTCTTTAAAATAAAGAAAGACTCGCATGGCAACATCGAGAGACATAAAGCTAGACTTGTTGCCAAAGGGTTCACTCAAAGGGAAGGAATCGATTACAACGAGACTTTCTCTCCTGTATCAAAGAAAGATACTTTCCGGGTGGTGATGGCATTAGTAGCTCATTTTGATTTTGAGCTACACCAAATGGATGTGAAAATGGCATTTCTCAATGGTGATTTGGAGGAAGAGGTTTATATGAAACAACCTGAAGGATTCTTATCTAAAGAGGGTGAGCATTTGGTTTGTAAGCTTAATAAATCCATATACGGGTTGAAACAGGCTTCCCGACAATGGTATATGAAATTCCATAAAGTGATTACTTCATTTGGGTTCGAAGAAAATGTTATGGATCAATGTATATACCTTAAGGTCAGTGGGAGCAAGATCTGTTTCCTTGTGTTATATGTAGATGATATTTTGCTAGCAACCAATGATAAAGGGTTGCTATATGAGGTGAAACAATTTCTTTTAAGTAACTTTGATATGAAAGATATGGGCGAGGCATCTTATGTCATTGGCATAAAGATCCATAGAGACAGATCTCGAGGCATTTTGGGTTTGTCTCAAGAGGCCTATATCAACAAAGTCTTAGAAAGATTCGGTATGAAAGATTGTTCACCAAGTGCAGCACCCATTGTGAAAGGTGATCGGTTCAGTTTAGACCAATGCCCCAGGAATGACATTGAAAGGGAACGAATGAAAAATGTTCCATATGCTTCAGCTGTTGGTAGCATTATATATGCTCAGGTCTGTACTAGACCCGACATTTCATATGCCGTTGGAGTATTAGGAAGATATCAGAGTAACCCAGGCATCGATCACTGGAAGGCTGCGAAGAAAGTAATGAGGTACCTTAAGGGTACTAAGGATTACATGCTTATGTATAGGCGAACTGATTGTCTTGAGGTGGTAGGCTACTCCGATTCTGACTTTGGTGACTGCAATGATTCACGTAAATCCACATCAGGATATGTGTTCATGCTAGCTGACGGGTCTATATCCTGGAGGAGTGCCAAGCAGACCTTGACAGCCACTTCTACGATGGAGGCTGAGTTCGTTTCTTGTTTTGAGGCTACCTCACATGGTGTATGGCTGAAAGGTTTCATATCTGGGCTAAGAGTTGTTGAATCTCTTAGCCGACCGATAAGAATGTATTGTGACAATTCAGCTGCTGTCTTTATGGCTAAGAATAATAAGAGTGGAAGTCGAAGTAAACACATCGACATAAAATATCTAGCCATAAAGGAATGTGTGCAGGAAAAGAAAGTGATCATTGAGCACATTAACACTGAATTGATGATAGCTGATCCCTTGACTAAAGGCATGCATGTTAAAGGATTCAAGGATCATATAATCAGGATGGGACTTGGTTCCATTATGTAGCACATTCATTATGTTTGTCTGAAACTTTCATTTAGTTGGATTATTTCTCATTCGGAATTATGTACGTACTTATTTTAGTTATTTTGTTGAGAAATATCATTATGTTTGACCTAGAGCAAACATATGGTCTACTCATTAAGTTAAGTGTGAGTGGTGAAAGACTAAGTATATTGTGATACATGGAAGATTAATTCTTGCTCTTAAAGAGAATTAGTCGCCATGATTCGTATACGGAGTCTCTCTCGTTAAATGGATCAAGTGGGAGAATGTTAGACGTTTTATTTATTTTCCACTTAATCAAATGTAATAAATTTGATTAATTAATTATGTGGACAAATATGTGATCCATTTAAATGGGAAGTTGCAACTGATCAAAACAACTTCCCCATATGTGATCCATTCAAATGGGAAGTTGCAACTGATCAAAACAACTTCCCCATGATTCTCTCCCCTCATTTAGGAAACCACCCACTATTTGCAATTATGATAACTACTCTATGATGGCTAAAGTAGTATAAAAGGATGAAAAAAGGTCACCAAATCTACTCTCTCATACAATTCTGATATACACCATCTAAAAGTGAAAAAGAAGGGTTTGGAACCAAAATTTAGATTGACAACATCAAGAGGCTTCAAACGGCAATGGCTGGAGGTATGATCATCGATTTTATCGCTTCCGCTTCTATTCATATATATTCATATGGCGATTAGAGTATACATGAAAATTTGTTTTTCAAATAACATTGATTTTATTTTAAGTTTGGTTATTTGGAATGAAATTTTGTATAAAATAAACTTAGTGAGTAAAAAGTTGCAGATTGAAGATATGCTTCTTGATGTTGCAATTAAAAACTTGGAAGGATTGGTTTCATTTTTTGAAAAATATAGAGAAAATGGATTTAATTCTGCTATGATTGAAGCTAAAGAAATTGCATTTGAAATGGAAATTGAGCCATTATTTTCTGTAAAACGTAGAATTTTTAGAAAGAGACATTTTGATGAAATTCCTGATACGGATAGAGAACAACAATCTGCTCAAGAAAATTTTTAAACTGATTATTTTCTTGTTTTAGTTGATATGACTCTTTCTCAATTGAAGAGTAGATTTGAACAAATGCAAATGTTTGAATCTATATTTGGCTTCTTATTTGATGCATAACGGTTAGTTTCATTGGATGAAATGAAAAATTGTTGTTTGCAACTTGAAATTGCTTTGAAACATGGTGATGTGTCTGATATTGATACAAATTATTTACTTTCAGAATTACAAATATTGCAAGAAATGCTACCAAGCGAAGCATATGAAACAGATAAACCATGACATTCAATTAAAATTATGGAATTTGCAAAAAAAAAAAGGATATGTTTCCAAATATTTTGGTTGCTTATAGGATTTTGTTGACTGTACCTGTGGCCGTGGCATCTGCGGAGAGAAGCTTTTCAAAATTAAAATGATTAAAATCTTATTTACGAACAACTATGACACATGATCGGTTAAATGGATTAGCAATTTTGAGTATTGAAAAAAATATGTTGAAAAATGTTGAGGCTGGACATATAATTGATGATTTAGTTTCAAAAAATGCAAGAAGAAAACATTTTGGATGAGATGTGATTGATTTTTTTTAATTTTTTTTGTTGCAGGTGCAAAGAGTCGTTGTCACTATGCTTAATGAAAATTATGGAGTATTTGATGTCATAAAGTAAATCAAAGGTAATCTTTATTTTTCTGAGTATTATTTTTATGTTCCCCGCCATTATATTATATTTTATTAATATATATAAAAATACTTGCATGTCTATAAAGAGGTGGGTGCGCTCTATTCTTAATTGTTGTTGTTGCATGGAATATGGGCTTTGATGAATTGCTGTTTGTTTGTTCATATGTTAGGATGGCATGTTAGAATGGCATGCATACTTTTCATAAGTAAAAAGTGATTATAAGAAACAAGATGGATTTGATAATTGTTAGAAAAGAACACAAGTTGTTGTTTTTCTTACACATGAAAGTACGTTGCTTTTAGTATATCGTATCATGCAAAAACTCACTATTAAAACATCTAGTTTCATGCCACAAATTTGTTAGTTCTGCTTCAGTTTCGTTGTTGAACAAATAGTATGAAGTATGAGTAGGAATGTAGCTCACAACAACAATTGTAATGGTAAATACTTTCTGTTTTGAGTAGTACTCACTGATTTTTGGGTTGAAGTGTTGTTGATTTTTAGACGCATTTCTTACTCTTTTTTAAGGTTTATATCGTTGTTTAGATGCTTAGTTATGTGGTTCTAAATTCATTGTTGTTTTAGCTCATGTTTTGGGCTTGTTAGCTCATAATGGCATGTTACTCTCGTTGATCAAAAACTTTGGGTTGTAATTCTTGCTGTTTTGGGGTTATTACTTGCTTTTTTGAATCTTTCTTTCGCTGAGAAGTCATAATTTAGAAGAGACTTTAATCGGACCTAGAAGTACTTGACTTTGGCCCCTTAAACGATCCAAATCAGCAAGGGGGGTTGGAAATGGCATAAAGTGGGCTCGTTGTTTGGGGCAATCTGCGGGCATTTTTGGGGGCTGATTAGTACCCTCTTGTAGGCCTCATACGGTAGTAATTGTCGGTTAGAACCTACATTTCGATGTACCCGTATATAGCACATTGACTGGGTTCGTAAACGACCCGAATAGACAATTATTTGTTCATTGTTTTCGAGATTTTTGGTTCCTCACTGTTTGGCTGTATTTTGCTCATATTCGGGGGCTTTTAGCGATGGAAGACTCATTTTTAAGACTCTTAAGTTGTTGTTTAAGTCAAGAACTTAGAGAGATCAAATTGTAGCATGTAGCATGTAGGAGTGTGTTTTTAGATCCGATCAGCGTCAAAATAAAAGCAGCATCATGGGGGGTTCGGTTGGGCTGTTATGGTTCAGTTTTGGGTCATTTGCGTACTTGGGATTGAGTCCTCGTTGAGCCAACCTAAACCCTTGTTGGGGGCGGTGTTTGGGCTCTGTATTTTAGTTGAGAGTGGGCTAGGGCGGTTGGAACTAGGACTTGGATGTTTCTCGGTCAAGTTGGGGAGTATTTAGCTAACTCAACCTAGAACTAGTTGTAGTCTAGCTCGAGTCTTGTAACTTAATAATTTGTGAGCATAAGTTGAATACCAAAAATATAAGATATGATAATAGAACTTATGAACAATTAGAAAGATAGATCGAGAGTTAGAAAATGAATTAATGGGATGTGAGATTAAGAGTTGGGTGTGGTTTGTGAGTCGGGAGTGGTTAATAGGATAGACTTGTGCAATGAGAGTGAATCTAGTCAATTAATGTTTCGACCTAGAAATTCTAGAGTAACATACCCTCTCGTTTTTTAAGTGCTTTCTAAATAAGTTGAGTTTGTCATAGAGATGTCATAGTCTGTAAATTAGTACCTTAATCTAAGAGTGTGATTTTAGAGGCTATGCAAGACCTAGGGTGCCAGCAATGTCGTGCTTCCTAGAAAGAGGAAGTGGGTCAAGTTTTAGCAAGTATTTTATTTGTTGAAGATAAGACTGGTAGGGTACGCTAACTCTAGGCCGTGTTATTAATGATTGTAAGGGCATGCATTAGTTGAAAGTTGTACTCATATGTCAAGGGGACACGTGCGACGTCATCTCAACTGTTAATTTCTGGGATAGAGGCAGATGTATAGGTTGTTGGCTCCTGTTGGAATTTAGGTAATGTACCTTTAAGTGTCTGTCTATGTTGTATGTTATCAATACGAATGGGGAGCAAGAGTTTAACTTTGAATCTCTTGGTGAAGTAGGAAAAGACCTGCCGGTCCATCTTATATTCGAGATAACTTTTGGTAGGGTCCAGGAGTGGAGAAAGACTGCATGTCTCGGGCGAAGTGGAATTCCAGGTTTGGGGATCGAAGAAAGACTGCAGGTTGTTGGTAGAATGGAATGAACATTAGTCTAATTGCACTAGTAGAGGTGGACCGCAGGTATTGTAACTTTACCAGTCACTAGATAAATGTCAAAAACGGAGAAGAGTACAAGAGTATGCATCGCGAGAGATTGAACCATGTAATAAGGAGAAACACTAGAAGCTCGCATTCGGAACCTATGTTGTATGAGTGGCATAGAATTCTAAACAAGCATGCATTAGAAGATAGCACTGTGTGCATTTTGGTTTGTGCATTACATTTCTAGGGTCATGACATACACAGACACTTGAATGCATACTCAAATACTCACATTGTATGGCATCAACTTGTTCGTTGAGAATTTCAGTTTGTTGGTATCATCAGCATTGTGTTAGTTGCATCAATTGACGTGCCCACAATTGGTTAGTTTGCACGACTTTCTGATCGTGGAAGCGGAGACTCGAGCTTTGTGGAGCATCCAAGTGAATGAGTTAAATTTTGTACAATGTAATTTATGGCGTAAATTTTATGAAGAACAACCTTGTACAATGTATTAAGATTGAATGTAATAAAAGTTTAAATTTCCTATGATTTGTACTGTGCTGTGTACTCATTTAAAGTGAAAGAATCTAGATGTGTCACAAGTTTCCGGTGTACGAAAATTAGGGCGCTACAGACTATAAAGAATGAACTTTGCTACTATATCTATTTTCTTGTAGTGATTTAATATAAAAAAAAATTACTTTCATTGTGAAGATCATATACTGAGGTCTTATTTCATTTCTATTTCTCCTCCAAAACAAGTCAATGAGGTGTCATACTTGACAATCTAAATTATTTGCTTCACATCCTTCTGTAAATTTCATCTCCATTTCTTCTAATGTATTTATAACCTTCTTAAGTTCACTTCACTGCATCAACCTAAGCTAATTTTATGTTCATGGGACCTTACTCTTCAACAACACTCACAACGGCATGACTTACAAATTACAATGATTTATGGGTAACATTAATTCTCCTCCAACTCTTAATTGTTTAAGATGATACCTCGGAGACAAATCTATACCTTACACAACCTACAAAATTTGAAGGAACATGTTTATTTTAGCCTTTTGGAATAACTAACAAAGGTAGAAAGCCATTCCTCAGGAGAATTCTAAATTCCAAGTCCAACTCCTGGTACATGATTGAGTTTCAAATAAAGTTTTCAATTCACATATGTGGTTAGTCATCACATCTTTCTAATTTTAGTAGTGTCCAAGTCTAATATAGTTTTACTTTCAGTAGACATCTAGAAGTAATAATTTTGTTCCATGAGAAGAAAGGGACCACATTTTCAATAGTCATGTACAATGAGTGCATGCAAATCAAGGGTAAAAGGGCGAATATATGAAGCTGCCCAGTAATTTTTACATACCATACCAAGTCTACAATAACAAGTATTCTCCATTTTTTGCCTAAAATAATGCAAAACGTCTCGGGACTAATACAACTCTCTTTTGTTACCCATTGTCTAGCAAAAGAATCCACCACTAACATAAACGGATAAACCTTTAGAATCCTAAATACTCATTTTAACCTTTTAGAATCCTAATCAAGAACATTGTCTCTAAATCACTACCTTGGCTTGACTTATATTCTAGAACCAATATCTCATAGCTGATACCCTAGCATGTAAACTGTCTGTCAAGGAAGAAATTTATTCATCCTAATTCCTTCTCTACTCCAATGTAGGAACATAAACTTGAAGAACGTACGAACATAAACTTGAAGAATATAGGAGCAAAAATCTGAGTATAAGTACTGTAGTGGTATCACATGATCTAATGAACAATAGATAATATATAGGACGAATTAGCCCTAGAGAACACTAAACATCTCGTGTGTCATTTGTGATTGTTCAAGATTACAACAGATTATTGATGTGATACGTGATACAAACCACAAGAACTAAAGGGGCGTTACTGATGATTTTTTAAATCTCAACACATGTAATAAAAGTAGGAATCTGATTTTTTAAGAGAAACTGCATATATGAAATGCATATCGGCTTTGGAAAATTGTGAAAATTAAAGTTTAAAATAGTGGTACCTTGAAGGATGGAATCTTTGGTGAGTCTTCTGTTGGACCTGCCATATGCGCCATTGGAGCATTTCCAACAAAATATGTGTGAAGGAGTTCACCAAGCACGGATTTTAGAGCTGATTCGGCACACTGAAAATCAAGGACATTATACAATATACTTGAGCTTCATTTATTTTTTCTTTGTTCTTCCTTTTTTAAAGATACATAGAGGACAACATGAGGCCATATGCAGAATATAAAGTAAGAATATGGTGCAAATAAACAGAGAAAAATCATATGCAGTAGTTGAGCTTGAAAGAGAGAATCTTACCAGCCGTAAAGTTTCTTCATTTTCATAAAACCTTTCTGGTTAATACCAAGCAGGTTTCTTGTCAGGAGCTCCATATGTGGTACCATAAATGAGAAGATAAAGTCTTCTATCAAGTGCTCTCTGCAGAAACCTTATTTAAGAATGCAAAAGGGGGAAATGTGAGAAAATAATAACTAGAAACTATGCACTGTAGAAATAGAGTATTAATAGAAAAACTATGAGTTATACAATAGTCTCAAAGGATTAAGATCACGAAGGTTAAAATATGTTGGTGGAGTAAAAAGTAAATCAAAATCATACTGAATTACTGATTTATTTTTCCCTCATGCAGACATAAACTACCAGAATCTGTCTACAAGCATCGAAAACCCAATATGACTAGATAACGGATCATTGTGATTTGAAACTTTTCATTTATCCTCTTTTTGGTCAATTTCTTACCAGGAGCTAGGTTGCTACAGTAGGCAACAGCAATCATCCACGTGCTAATAATTGATTGGTAGAGTTACCTTGTAAATCACTTCTCCCTTCTTTCTAATTCTACTAGAAGATATTGAACCATTCAGATGTCAAACATAGAAAGGGCTCAGTGTGCTTTCAGCACAAAACTCGATAGAGCTTCATTTTGGATATCCATTTCAAGTAGATTCATAAAGAAGTTCTATGATTAATCAAATGATCACCAGATGATTACTAAGAATCCATTGACATGACTGATAACAAGGGTAAGCAAGAGCTGAAAATCTAGAACTAGTATTTCACTGTGATTAGAGTAAATTCAACAGATTCTTTATATTTATCTTATGCTTTACTCCTTTCTTAGGAGTCGTATTGCAGGAGAGGCCAAGCTATCACGGATATAATTATAATGTAATCAACAGCACTTCGTATACGAAGTTTCAAGTCTTTCCATTTTCAGGTGCTCTCTCTAAATATCTTGATTCTATATTTTTATATGTTTTGCTCTCCTTTGTGAATCGCCCAATGTCTTCTTACCTTCGTTTATACTCTATTTGTTTTACGTTCAACATTGGGCCAACATAAAAATCATATAAAACGAGTACAATATACAAAAACAACTTTAAGAAATTGTAACAGATAATCAATATCAAAATTATCTAATGTATTACTAATAACTAGTAATTTTAATTATTATTATTTTTATATAGTAAATAATAAGACTTTCTTTTACTCATTAGATACTCTTTACAAATTACTCCTAGTGTTACAAACTTTTATTTTATAAGAGTGACACTTTTGTAAATAATTATGTTGTAAATAAATTTGAACTTTGAGGGTATTACGGTAACTAAGAACAGTTGAGTAAATGAATGGTTAATATAACTCCCGCTTAAAATTGAATGGTTGAGATTAGATGGTTGAATGAATGTCCACAAATTACAGGTTGTCTACAAATGACAACCCCAACTCTCCCATTATAATATTAGAGATTAGAGATACTACATTTATGAAAATGCAGAACATACATGCTCTAAAATACTACTTCGCAAACATTCATGAAAAGTACTTAACGTCGCATTACCGGTGACACCAGAACCTTACCATAGCTACACCAACCATAAGCCTTAATAACAACTAGCATAACAGTCCCCATTGATTATATGCTTTCATTCTAAACAATTATCACCTATACAAATCAACCAAATTTAACCATCACAACAAAAATTAACAAAGCTACCTCCGATCGTTGTTCTTGTCCGCTTCCGTTATTCTCGGAGCTGGCTCATACTCAATCTGGTAATCTCATTTGCCCCTATTTCAAAAATCCACAAAATTCATACAAACATTAAAAATGGTAACCCTACGCCATGAAATACCCCACATTTCGACAAAATCAATCCATAAATCACACAATTAGCATCAGCAAACATTACCTAGCATCAGCTTTCCCCAAAATCTCATCCGGGTACTTCCTCCGAAACAGCTGCTGCCACCGAAGCCTGCACAAAACCAAATCAAAATCAAATCTTTTTCCCACTAATGCCCCTCAACCACCGTCAATTGCAAAGCCCATAAATGGGCTGAAAATAGAATGATGAGATTACGATAATTCGTGGAAGGCGTAGACGACGGGTTCGACTCTGGGGATGACGACAGGGAGGCGCTCGAAGAGGACGGAGGCGACGATGTTGTCGGAGGCGGAAGAGGAGGAGGAGAATGGACGGTGGGGATTGAGCGATCGGAGCAGAGGAAGAGCTGATCTTCTTCGTCTTCTTCTTCTCAGTCCACTGTTCCTATTCTTAACTTGATAACCTCCAATATTTTGCTTGTCCGAGCAAAAAGTAAAACCAAGAAAGAGATCACGCAAGCATTAAAATTTCAATTTAATATATAAATAATAGCAAATAAAGTAAACCAAATATACTTACTTTCTTCAGTGCAATTATTCATTCATAATTTCCAACCAAATTATATTTGTCTTGTAATTAATGTAATTATATCATGCAAAAACTCTAACCTTCTTAAAAGTTTTTTTTTTAAGGAAAATGTCGAATATTGTCACCATGTTTCATTAATAAGAAATTAATAAAACAAGGGTAATGCTATACCTACTACCAAATCTATTGCTTTTTTTTATTACCTTTGGTGGCACACTACTATTAAATGTTTCTACCACCTACTCTACAATAACCTTCACTAATAGTGTACCACCTAAGGTAGTAAAGATTAAAATAGTAGATTTGGTAGTAGGTGTAGCATTACCCATAAAACAAACTCAGAGTACTAAGCTAAGTACAGAGTCCTACAAAATATAAAAGACAACATAAGTCTTCCCAAGCAATGGGGGGTGGGACAAAAGAACATACATACGCCCTACAAAAGTACCACAAAACAACTCATTCCCCTCAACAAACCCCTGGGGTGGTGGGCATCAAAACAGTAGTAAAGACCAGAGGAGCAGGGGACACTCAATCCCTCATTCGAGCATCGGGCCAATCTCGACTTCATCATCGTTGTACTCCTCCACCTAGAATACGCTGGCAATCCTCCCTCGCGGACCTGTTACAACAGCAAGAGCCCAGGAAAAAAATAAAATGCATAATGAGAGTCAAATTACCAGAAATACTATTAATAGTCCCACAAAAGTAACAGTTATTCCTATCTAGCCAAAGGACCCACGTCGTAGCAGCAATAGCGATAAACCAGGTTTCTCTCATGGAACGTCTCTCAGTAGCGAACTTTGAACCTACCCACAGATCCTCATACGTACTAGGGTAATCATTGGTGCCCAAAGCGATGAGTACCTCAACGTGGACTGCTTTGCTCCTATGACATTCCAGAAAACGATGGTTTGTAGTCTCGGAAATAGCATTGCAGAAACCGCAGAAATAATCGATGTTGGGTTGGCGTTTAGTCAGGTTCACTCTGGTCAGAATTGCATCGTTCAGGACCAGCCATAATAAGATTTTTATTTTCAGCGAGGTTTTCGTCTTCCAGATAATACCCGACCACTTCGGGCAACATCCCCTGAAATGAATCCGGTTGTACAGGGAGTGAACCGTGAACGTGTCATTCTTTTCCAAATCCCAGTATTTCTTATCTGGCCCCTGAGCGAGTAATACCCGAACTGTCAATATGGGCCTGAAGCTCCATGAACCTGATATGAGAGTCTGAGTCCAGCGACTGTTTAAAGGCCGGTTTCCAGGAGCCTCTTTTCCATGCTGCGGCCACCATGCAATGCGGCTGTGACGCACGAGCGTACAAATCGGGGAACATATCTCTAAGCGTGTGATCCCCACACCACTTATCCCACCATAATTGGGTTAGTCTGCCATTACCAATGGAAGACGTCACACAGGTTTTGAACGGCTCATATGCTTTAGCGATACCTTTCCAGAACCGGGAGACACGTGGGCCCACCCTGAAGCCCAGATTCCTCGTCCCATTCCCATGCAGGTATGCCTGAAGGTAATCCTGCCAGCCCTCACCATTAGGGTAAAATATTTTCCACCACCACTTACCCAGTAACGCGAGATTCATATCACGCAGGTCAATAATACCTAAACCTCCGTGTATCTTCTTCATGCATGCTTTTTCCCATCTGATGAGGTGATATCCGCCTCTATCAGGACTTGCACCCTTCCATAAAAGCCTCTTACGGACTCAGTCAATTATCTGGATAATTCATCGTGGCATTTCGAAGAAAGATAGATAATAGGTAGGAATGTTTGAGAGGACTGCATTAATAAGCGTGACTCTCTCTCTCTCCCAGGGATAGAGCTTTACCTTTCCAGCCTGCAAGACGGTTCTCCACTCGATCAATGTTGGGCAGTCAGTCAGCCTTCTTGAGCTTTCCCGGCCTCAGCGGGAGCCCCATATACTTAATAGGGAAATTCAGGAAGGAGCAATTGAGGATCGAGGCGTTTTCTTGTGCCTCCTCTGGGGTTAGGACAATGAGGATAAGGGCACTTTTGTAGAAGTTCACCCTGAGGCCAGTCCAAGCTTTATAACTATAAAGAGTACCTCTGAAAGCAGTTGTTTCCCCGAGGTTCCCAATTTTGAACAGAAGAGTATCGCCAGCACATTGGAGTATTGAGCAACCTTGGCAACTACCTCCACTGGCCACTGGTGAAATCCAGCCTGCCGCAGAACGTTTGCCACAATGGTGAAGAGGATAGGGGAAAGGGGATCTCCTTATCTAAGGCCCCGTTTACACACAAAAGGATGACCCGGGACCCCATTCACCATGATAGTAGTCCTGCTGGTGGTGAGACACATGTGGATCCACCTTTCTCCAAATCCACTACCAGCAAGCGCCATCAGGAGGCAATCCCATTCAACAGAGTCATAAGCCTTATCAAAATCATGTTTCAGGAGCTAGCTCTTAGTGTTCGACAAATGTCATGATGAATAGTTTTTTCAGCCGTGGCTATTGTCACGTCTTGCTTCCCAAAATACGGGAATACGAGCCCATGACTGAGGCACAGCGAATGATATGAATACACCATTCATAAGCTGTACAGGTAACTCAACAATAAAATAACAACAAAACCACGCAGACATGTAAAATCACAATATGATAACAAAAAGTACATGACATAGTTCATAACATAACCAACAACTGGAAAATACAAAGTAGTTACGGGTCAAACACGCCTGGAATACAATAAACAATAACATGAATAAAACATGAATTAAAGATAACATGATAATTAACATGACTAAAACACTTGATCAGCAACACCTTCGGGTAATTCTCCATTCGAGTCTGCAAGTACTTTATTACAAAAAGAAGAAACAAGAAGATACCTGTTAATGCAAGTCACGGGCTGCAAGTGGTACAAGCTAACGGGATAAGTATAAAATGAAACAAGAAGCAGAAAAAATATCAAGGAACCAAGAATCGTGTAATAGGAGAAACACAAAACATGATCATGAACAAGATACCATGAAACAAGTGGCATGCATGCAAACAAGTATTCAAGTAAACAAGTCAATAAAAACATGTAACATGTAATTGGATCATGCAAATGTACGTGTTAATCTTATGTCTTTTATTTAATTCTATCTAGGTAGCACTTCATGCATCAATAATTTTACTACATGGTTGCTACATACAATCAGTTACGCTTAGGCCTAGTGGTGGATTTTATAGGGCGGTGTACTCAGGTATCAAATATCAAGCAAGCAGGGTTCATGAATACGAAAATAAAGTAATAAGTTCACGAACCAAGTTCAAGTTCGTGAATACACTAACAAGTTCAAGAACCACACAGTGGGTTCGTGAATACAACAAGTTCATGAGCCAAGTAATGGCTTCATGAATACATCAAGATACAACAAGTTCATGAACCATGTACTGGAAAACACGGGCCCCCTTCCGAGTATACTTACCTATATTGTCCACTACTATGGTCCTTACCCTTATACCCCGGCTTGTTACTTTTATTCATTTTAATCAACAATAACAAGATATCATATTTAGACTACTATCACGGGTAAAACATTCATGCACATAATCATGTATAATCATAAGAGTACATATGTGTAACACCCCGAATTCCAAAATACAACTGAATTCGAAGTTTCATATGATCTTTACACTTCTTTCGTACAATTTTACAAGGAAATAAAAAACATTTCTTATATCAGAGTTATATTACACTTTTACATTGTCACAGCGAAAGCAATTTTACAATAATTTACATAAAACAACGTTTAAAATTAATCTTGAGCAGCATGTATACTTCAATTGTGTCAAGCATCTTTACCCTGCATATAAAACTGTGGGCGCGTCAGTTCATTCAACTGATGAAATATTATACACGGCCATCCTCTCTATGCCGGAAACAGTATAACGATTCTAAATACTTAGCAAACCACAAACTTGTCACAAACAAAGCTAAAGGGACTATCCTATTGATGTCGTGTTGTAAAAGTCCACTTAGTCCTTAATGCAATTATTTGTATTATATGACACTAATGCGCACTTGTTCAGAGTCTATGCAGCCCATACTACATAGGTCCGAGGGCAAGCCCTTAATCGTTCTTCATCTTGTAGGGTTCAATCCCTCGCCATGATTTAATCTACTACTATACCTACGGTAAGTATCCTAGATGTTTTCTGACATAGGAACTCATGTCTAGGCGCCCTGGAAAGAATCCCAACGCACTGTCACATGACTCATCATGCAGGCATCCTGTGGTAATTCAGCTCCTACCATAGACATGACACCACCCGCAGTCGTCAAACACCCCACGAGCATTGCCACCGGGACAGTACTCTGGAGCAGTATCCACGCCCTATCATGACGCATCATGGGACATCCTGTGAATACTCTCACGCCGCCAATCCAATGGCCTTCATACTCATTGTTTTACTCTTACTTTCCTAACATATTCACTATGTATCTAATCCTTAGTTTAATTGAATCATGAATAAAATCAACCCTTAGAGTGTAGCACTTCCACTATACTGGTCTTATTCATTTAATTCACATGACCCAAACCTTGGTCTTCTCATTTCAAATATCATTTCCACATTTCTTTTTTTGCGATATAAGGCTTGGCTATACCCTAATTCTCAATTTCAACTCATAATTACAATATCGAACTTTTCATAATCATAAGGTCTTTTCATGATTAATCACAATTCATGTTTCATAAGCATAGCATTCATGTATTCACATCTTTCATAACTCATCACAATTGATAATTCAACTTCACGTGCGATTTATGTGTAAGAATAAATTTCAACTAGTAGTAATCAATAATTCATGTATTCCACAATTCTATTGTTCCCATTTCAAAATCTTACTACAAGCACAAGTTAGGAGTCCAATTAATTACACCAATCACACTTCCAAAAATTCCTCATTTCTACTTTTTCATCTTCAAAAATCACATTTTATTTTTCCTTTATTTAAAAAGACAATTTGATTTCAAAAGGAAGTCCTTTTATTGCAAAACATCCCAATTTCTTAATCACACTTTATCAAAAATTATACAAGTTTTTCTTATAAAGCTCTAATAATTTTCAGTAATTAATCCATATTTTTTTCCAATTTTTATTCTATTTTTAAAACTCCATTAATCAAAAAATCAACAAAAAAACATTTTTTTTAACCTCAAACCCCCAACTAGATTCGAACCCACAACCAGCGGTCAAACAGACAGCGCACAAGACCAACGCGCCAAAGCCGCCAAACGTTATAACTAGGGGTTATAATCCCTAAGTATCGGCTCTCGGCTAGTTGGGTTTTTAACAAAAAAAATAAAAACAGAGCCATAGTATCGAACCCGAGACTTCCAACTACTGTAGCGACCCAAGCTCTACCGACCAGTTGGTCTAAGTGGCCAATTCGTTTTGAAAGTAATTAATTTGGGTTTTGATTTTGTTCTCTGCTCATAGTTATAAATCATGAAGTCTCAAAACAAAATTGTCTCTTTTTCTCCTCTTTTGAAAACAAAAATTTCCAGAATTAAAATACATTTAATCCTACAGTAACAAGTATTTTTAAGGGTATTTTTAACTCTTTAAAACATATATTTTAGCCTTAGTTTGTATTCCCTTATCGTAATTTTGACATTTGAAAACTAAAGCATACTTCTTCATAATTAAAGATAGTTTCCCACAAAAATTCACTACATTAATGTTCTCTTAATTATTGACAAGTATGATGTTCTTATAACACAAAAATCATCTTTCTTAAAGAATAGAACTTCTATTTTACCACTAATTTTCACATAATGCATTCAATCGTTTGTTTGCAAAAACAATCTTTTCCATATAATCTAACATTCATAAGGCACATATAAATGGAGAATTATACTACAACGATTAACAATTATCTCTTAGTAAATTATTCCATCAATTCATCTCTAATATACCATTCTATTTTAATACTTTAATTAACAAACATGGTTCCAATCTCTTGCTAGTTAATTCACATAATTGCATTTAAAACATACCTAGCATGCATTCTATTATTAGGAGCAATGAGAACATTCACTTTTACTCATAATTAATAAATATAGCAACCAAATTAACACACATTTACTAGTTTATCAATTCTCCTCTAATTAGGCAAACATGTATTTCATTTCAACTAGTTGCTTTTTAATAACAATTCAATTTATTCCTAACATGATTTCTATTTTAGAAATCATGAGAAACACCTACCTCTTTGGAGAAAACCCAATTAAAAGCTCATAGAGTTCCCTAGAATGCGAGAGAGTGCCTTCTCCTCCTAGATTGTGATGCAAAAGAACCTCCTTCTTGCTTCCTTGTCAAAACCGAGGGCTCCTTTGTGGGGAAAGATGGGCCGGCCTCCAATGTGGGAACACACACACAACTCACACTCACTCTAATATATTTCTCCTATATAATTTTCTTTCTTTCAATAGTTTCTTAGTGTAGAATACAAAGAGGTAGGGGGTATTTATACTAATTCTAGGATGGATTGGAGGGCTAGGATTCATTAGTTGGTTAAAGGATGGATGGCTAGGATAGGAGGGGAAGTTGTAGCAACCACCCACACTCAAATAAACTACCCATGTACACACACACCCACTCCCCATGACTCCCATGCACAATCCGGCCTCACATGGTGTGCATTGCACACTACGTGCATGCACGTGCCCCCTAGTATCCCCCTATTTGAAGTTTGTATAATTTTAATTAATCAATTGTTCACATTTTGTGTCTACATGACAAGTATAACCATTTAAATGATTAATTAGATTTGTGGGCTTCACAAATAGTGGGCTTAGACTTGTGGTCCAAAATTAAAAAAAATAATAAATTATTAAAGTGGGCTTAAATTAAGAAAATAATGTTTAGGCTTTATAAAATAGGCTTTTAGAAAAATAAAGGGGAAAATGAAAATTTATATATAAAAATAAATAAATAAATATACACATGAAATCTACACGTGCACAACACGTGAAAATCAACATTTATATTAAAATGAAAGTTTAGGGTATTACAATATGTGTGTATCAATCGTGTTCATGTAATGCATGGCAACAAAGTATTCACGATCATATGCGAATACAGGATCGACGGGTTATATATAGCAACAGTTTTCAATTCGACCGAAGAATACGAATTAGAGTCAAAGAATATACTTGCGGTATTTTTCAAAGAAAGCTTGTACGAAAACAAACGATTTATACAAGAGGATACTTGCCTGTTAACCGACGACGATGATACCGAACACAAGAATAACGGGATCAGAATTCCGGGCGACCCTCCAAGACACGATCACGTGCGAGACACGTGCTAAATGCCAAACAGCAATCGACCACACAGAGGATCAGCAAGCACACACGGATCCCAAAACAATAACAGCAAACAACATCAATTTCTCCTTCTCCCAAAAAACAACAAACACACAGACCAAATTCTCCCCTACCATTGAACAGCAAACCACAAATCGATTCCCCCCTCTCCAAAACAGCAAACACCTCAACCGAACATCCCAAACTTCCAAAACACCAAACAGGAAGATAGGCCAATCGTCTCTCTTCTTATTACTTTCGAGAGAGAGAGAGAGAGAGCGCTATGGCGGGAGAACTGGCAACGGCGCTACGGAGATGACGTCGCTGTGGTCGGGAAGCGATGCAATGGCGAGAACGACGGCGCGAGCGAAGGAGCGGCTCTGTTCCCGTTCAAAACAGAGGAGGACGAGAAAGCGATGGAGGTCCCCGATGGTGATGGCGACGGGCGAGCTCGATGGTGGGGTTGGAAATGGCGGGGGCATTGGCATTGCGAAGGAGGTCGAGCAGCGACGAACGGAGGCAATGACGATGATGGGTTCGGCTGCTGTTGGATTGGGCGGGAACAGAGACGAGAGCGGGGGAGCAGAGCTTGATGGGTTAATGGCGAAGTCGGAGGTGGGAGTTGAGGAGGTGACAATGGGTTTTGGTTGGAGATGAACCAGAGAGAGGGATGGAGATGAGCGGGGGCTCCAGTGGCGTTGGGTTTCGACGCCGCACAGCGAAGAGGAGGAAGACAATGGGTGAGCGGGAGATGCAGTCGACAATGGTGGTTCGGGGTGGAGCAAGGCTACGGTGCTGCTCAGGGTGAGGGCGGAACAAGGGGGAGGAGAGGTGGAGGATGATGAGGTGAGGTGTTTCTATTGGGTTAGGGAAACATAGGGAAAGAGAGAGCGGGAGACGGGAGAGAAAGAGATGGGAGAGGAAGAGAGAACAAGAAAGGGGGAGGGGGTTATAAATAAAATAAAATAATAATAATATAATAATGGATAGTTATTGTGAGTGGGGGGTTATGTAAGGGGTTGATTAGTGGGGTGATTTATGAGGTGGTGGGGGGTTTTGGAGTTATTGGAGGTGAAGAGTGGGGGGGGGGGGGGGGAGGGGATGTGAGGGGATTTGTACACGGGTGGTTAAATTTGGGTAGGGTAGGATAATGGGTTAACGGGTTGGGATCCAATAGATATGGGTTTGGGTTTGGGCTTAAAACAATTGGGCTTTGACTTCAAATCATTTAAATAAATCAATTAGGGTATTGGGCTTATAATAACAATTGGGCTCATATTAGATATATAAATAAATAATGCATGATGAATAAAAAATGGGCTTTAAGAATATATAGTTAAACAATTGGGCTTATAATAAATAGTTAAACGATTGAATAATTGTATATTGGGCTTCATAAAATAGTTTGAATAATATAATCAATTACGAAAGAATAGTTACTAGATACTAAGAATTTAAAATACGGAAAAATATTTGAAAAATATGTATTAACAGGAACAGGGGTTACAGCTATACAATCCTGGATACATCGATCTTTAATGAACCCAGTTTGTTCGCCACTAATGAGACTATCCATCACCTTTCCCAATATATTAGCGAGCGTCTTGGTAATAATCTTGACGGAGCAATTAAGAAGGCTAATAGGGCGGAAGTCACCCACCCGCATGGAGTCTTACTTCTTCGGAATCAACACAACCTCCGCATAATTTATTCTACCCAGTTTAAGCTTATGGTCAAAGAAATCTGTAAACAATCTCAGAAGATCGTCCTTATTTTCCTCCCTGAAGACTTGGTATAAGAGGATTAAGAAGCCATCCGGACCTGGGGCTTTCTTTTTTCCCATTTGCATCACTGCCTCCCTAATTTCCCTTTCCATGAATGGAGCTTCTAGGGAACGAAGGTCCCGGTCAGAATCGTTCACGGGAACGTGCCAAAAGTAATGGTGAAGCGGGACTCTCAGATCTGCCTTCTGACCAAATAGGTGCTTGAAGTGGGACTGGAATGCCATTCTAATATCATCGTCTCCTTGAACCATTCCATAGTTAGTATATATCGAGAGGATGAGGTTAGATTTACGTCGATCACTGGCAACGCGATGGAAGAAGGATGTATTCGCGTCTCCCTCTTTGAGCCACGAAATTCTAGTCTGCTGTTGCCATTTGAGTTCCTTCAGCCTGTAAAGTTGAGCAATGTCCTTTATAAGTTGGAGCAGCCTATTCCGCTCCTCTTGCGATAGATCTCTAGCTTCTTCAAGTTTTTCAAGCTCCTTGATCCTTCCATAAGGGAATCTGTTGCTCTCCAGATCAACGCAAATATGGTCCTGTTCCATTTCCTGAGCTTGGAACCTCCTTAAAAGTTAAAACTCTCAATTGACCCGAACCCAAATTGGTCCAACCCGAATGGGTAACCCCTTGGGTTGGCCGTGACCCGAACCGCCAAATTGATGGGTTTGAAAATTATCTATTCAAATTCAGGGTTAAGAGCATCCACTATCGTTTGCTTTAAAATATGCAAATTTAGCATTTGTCAAATAGCAATGAAGAGGGGGCGCTGCTATCATTGGTGCCAAATTTGCAACAAATAAAAATAAGTCGGAAGATATTGCTCCGTTTATTTCTTCTTTTTTAAAAAATTAAAATGGCATTTTCGTAATTAATTAATGGTATTTTAGTAATATTTTGAATTAAAAAATGGAAGGAGTTATCGGACGGAATAAGATATTTCGGGTGAGAAATTTTTTATGGGAATTTTTTAAATGGCAATTTCGGAATATATGAATGATATTTTCATAATATTTGAATGACATTTTCGTTTTTTTTGGTTTAAAATTTACTGAATAAGTTGGCGGAATCTTCTGTCTGTCTATATTAAAATATTTTGTTGTTAAATTAGTGTCACGCCCCACTTCCCAAAAATACGGAATACGAGCTCGTAACATTGGCCCAGCGAATGATTTTCATCAGTCATAAGCTGTAGGATCGACTCAACATCATATAAAAATATATGACAAAATATACTCAACCTCGCATGCATGAATAATTTATTAATCATTAGGAAACAATTGAAACAAATATAAATATCCCAATAATTTCAAGATCTGGAACAAAAGATAAAACTCGGGACTATAAGCCCGTTACAAGATTCAAGTAGCAACAAAATGAAATAAACTCAGATACAAGATAATTATAGCAAGCTTTTCTCCAAGCGAAACTTAGAACGTCTGCTCACCGATTCCAGCAGGCAATTCGTTCCCAAAGTCTGTATATATAAATATAAAAAGGGAAAAAAAAGGGAAAACAATATAAATGCCCTTAGTGCAAGTTAGAGCCGCAAATAGTACAAGTAAGGGTATGAAAATAAGTGCAAGAAATATGGAACAAGATTTGGAATCAAGAATGTATAACATAATATAATAGGGATGCAATAAGTAGTGAGATTCAAAAAACTAGCTAGCAAGAAAGACAACTCGAGTGACAAGATTGAGTAACAAATACTAGTAGTAGAACAAGTGGCTAGTGAAGATGTAATGGAATCAAGCATCAAGTAACAAGTATCACGTACAAGTGTCAAGTAACAAGTCTCAAGTAACAAATCTCAAGTAACAAGTCTCAAGTAACAAGTCAAGTGTATACAAGTGACAAGTTAATCTTAAGTCTAATGTTTAGTTCTATCTAGGTAGCACTTCATGCATTCATACTTTTACTACATGGTTGCTACATACAATCAGTTACGTTTAAGTCTAGTGGTGGATTTTACAGGGCGGTGTACTCAGGTATCAAGTATCAAACAAGCCATGCTCAAGAATCGAGTAATCATATAACTAGTTCCTGTGTCAAGTCATAACAAGACAAGTCATGGATCAATTAATATACTAGTTCATGAATTGGATAATAATATACTAGTTCATGAATCAAATAACATACTAGTTCATGAATCGGATACAATATAACTAGTTCATGAAGCACGTATCAAGTGGGAAACACGGGCCTCCTTCCGAGTACACTTACCTATATTATCCACTACTATGGTCTTTCTCTTAAACCCCGACTTATTATTCATTATTATCATCAAGCAAGTATGAAAGTGTGCGAAACAAGTCAAGTAAACATAATCAAGAACATGGAACAAGTCTAGACTAGGTAGGGTACATGTTCGAGGGTGAAAACAATTCAAAGTATTAAAAACAACGAGAAATCTCAAATCTGGATAGCATGACGTTGCTGCACCAAAACTGCGATTCCCGTTGATAAAAGATAGAAATTGTGGATCCGTCACAAGGTCTAGAAACTAGACTCCTGCCCGGTTCCAACGCATATAATTAAGACATATAAAGGTTGTAGCAATTTATGTCAAAACAACAAACCATACAGCATTTGTGTTAAACCAGAATTTGTAAAACTGAGTTTATACCTATGAAACAGGGTTGAAATATTATTAATTAATTCTGAGAAAATTAGAAAATATTTTCTAGGGTGTCCAGTAACAACATGCAAAATTTCAAGTCATTTATTTACTAGTAGCATAGTTAAAATAATTGTAAACCAAAGGTGGTGCAGCAGTTGTTGGTAGCATAGTTAAAATAATTATAAACCAAAGGTGGTGCAGCAGTTTTTGTGAATCTGCGATTACCGACACAGCAGCAGTATAACTGCGATATCTCCTAGACCGTAACTCGGAATTTGAAAATTCTGGATGTTATCGGCAACTAAATACTTAGGGTTACATTTCATATTCAGGACTCAAGTTCAAATTTTGGTTTTATCAGGGTCGAAGCAGCAAGTAAAGACAAAAACAGCAGTAAGTGTGAATTCCTTTTATATACAAGTTACATGATAAATGACTATTATGAGTCTAGATTAGTGTGTGATACAAATACGGATGCATTGGGGATCAAATCAGCAAGTCACATGTATTTCTCAACTCAAAAGAATGTAAAACCAACACAGTACATTATACAACACACGTCTTCAAGTCAAGGGGTTCATGTTCAGGTAATTAGGAGATAAAAAGGGATTCAGCTAGTTTTGTAAATATATCAACGAAGGGTTGTGACTCTTAAGATTATGGAATCGATGAGGAATAATTTAAGATCAACAAACGATGAGACAAGGAGGAGTCACAGCTACTATCTATTTGCAGTATTTTCAATTAAATACTTGTACTAGAACAATAATTTGTACAAGAAGAATACTTGCCTTTAGGACGACGTTAGATCCGATAATTTGAGAATAACGGGATCGGAATCCCGACGACACGACGATGAGCAAACGATCAGGATGGTTACGATCGGCACGAATCTCGTTGATCAAGATGGTGATCAAGATGAAGATCAAGCGAATTCGACGACTGAGATCGAACATAAACATATAAGAACTAGAAGAGTACCAAAAGAGTAAATATACCACGATCAACAAATCTAAAGAATGAGAACAAAAGTAGATCAAATGTTTAACTCACCAAGAAGAAGACGAACGAGAAGATCGAGACAATCAAGGACCGAGATCAAGTGTGATCGATTGATCGGACAGCTGAGATCGAAGATCAATATCAAGATGTTGATCACGATCGCGATGATCAAAAGAGATCCGACGGTCGAGATTAAGATCTTGATGATGATGGTGATGCAATCAACGGCCGAGATCAACAGATCAAGAAGACGATGATCGTGATTGTGATGAACGACGATCGGGCGGCTGAGATGCGATCGGATGGTGATGATCTTGACGATCAAATCAACGGCCAGAATTCAATAGATCGCAACTCCATGATGATGATGATCATGACGATCGACGGCCAGGATTGAACATGATTTAAAACTCATATAAACAGCAAACACGTCCATGGCTGCGTTGATGCGGGGTGGCCGGCGCGGTGGGCGCCGAGGGGCTACCGACGATGCCGCAGGTGGTAGCAGCAGCAGCGAGGGGAAGCCTCACGCTAGGGTGCTGCGACCTCGGAGACTACAAGCGGAGCCAGGGAGGACGGGGAGTGCAGCGGAGGCCAAAGGGTGGAGCGATGGGCCAGGGGTCGCGAGCAGGGAGGCCGGTAAGGCTGTTGCTGCGTCGCGAGGAGGATGCAGGGTTGCGGGGTCGCCACTGGCCGCGGCGAAGGCGGCAGGGACGCACACAGGGGAGAGGGGATGAGAGCGGCAGGGGCGGAGCTATGTAGGGGCCTGGGGCAGCCCGGGCCCTCCCAAAATTTTGAAAACCCCCTTAAATTTTTTGAAATTTTTTTTAAAAACCCCTTAAATCTATTAAATTTTATTATTTGGCCCCCCTAAAAATTAAGAAAAATACCTATATATTTATATATAGTTATAGAATTTTTTCTTGGCCCCCCTAAAAATTTTGTTCTGGGTTCGCCCCTGGAGAGCGGGAGAGAACACCGGGAGGGAGAGAAGGCTGTGCAGGGACGCAGTCGACGCTGGCTGGTGGCACACTGGCGTCGCCGCAGGAGAGGAGAAGGGAAGGAGAGAGGAGCGGATGGGTTGAAGTCGGGAGAGAGGTGGAACAGGAGGAGGGAGATGAAAAGGTAGGGGGGCGGCTGTGTTTACATAGTATAGGGGAAGTTGGGTTAGGGTTTGGTAAATATGTTTGTATATAGGGTTTGGGTAATGATAATGGGTTTTGGGTTTAATAGGGGTAATGGGTTTGGGGTGGTTAACGGGTTGCAGGTTGAGGGGTTATAGGGTATTGGATTATCCAATAAGAAAATGGGTAATGGATTTTGGGTTTTTAATGTGTATTGGGTTAAGAAAATCCAATAAGAAAAATATACAATTAGAGAAAAATAAATAAATCAATAATAATATAGTAACAAAATAAATAAATTTGTGTGCATCAAATTAATACTCAAATACTACTAAATACAATAGGGATAGATTTTCAATTCAACAATCAAATATAATAATAATATTTATAACAACAATAATAATTTTGATAAACATATCAAAATGTGATTTGTGATAAACAAGTTTATTAAAATCTAAATAGTAATAAAATAAGATACAAATAGCCGATCACTTAGAAAATAAACATCAAGTTAGAATATACTATTATTCGAAAAAAATACAATTTTCGGTTCGAAAAGATTTTAATAGAAGGCCCAAATCGAGTTTAAAATAATACTGAATTTATAATTAATCAAAATACGAAAAATATTCAGAAATACGTATTTACGGAAACAGGGGTTACAATAAGACGGAATAAAATGTTCCATCTTCTGTATTTAGCAATTCCCTAAAGCCACTATTATCTTTAGCAATCTACTGTTGATTCCGATTCTAATTTTTGAGTTTTTAGCACACGATAGTGGAGATTTTTTTCAACCAAATTGCTAATTTTTGAGTTTTTAGCAAATGATAGCGGATGCTCTGATTGGATCCTTAAGCAAGTGGGAGTGCCTCGTTATCTAAAAATATTTTTTTCCCAAAATGCCACACACAAAAATTATATGTACGGTATATGTAGGTTTTTATTCTTGCAATCTTAAGTAGTGTATTTATGATTTTTTTTTTCAAAACGTTGTTTAATGCATGATGTTGCAAGTGGGATACAGGGTCGGCCCTGAGTTTATAGGGGTTCGAGGCAAACTTCTGAAACAGGGGCCCCATACAATTTTTTTTATAAAAAAATGTTAATTTTTGTTTTCTTTATTTTTTAATACAATTCTTAAAAACCGATATATATATATATATAGAGAGAGAGAGAGAAATCTTCGGTTGCACACTACTTTGGTGAGCACTCCGTGAGTACTCACGAAATAGAGCACCTATGAAAAATCCGAACCGCTCATATTGTTCTATATGCCTAAGATAGCCTAAAAATAAAAAATCAAGTAATTTGAAGTTCATTTGCCCATGATTTACATCGTCACAAAATTGTATGGCTGAAAATTCTAACGGCATGATGGATGGGCAAATGAACTTCAAATTACTTGATTTTTTATTTTTAGGCTATCTTAGGCATATAGAACAATATGAACGGTTCGGATTTTTCATAGGTGCTCTACTTCGTGAGTGCTCACGGAGTGCTCACCAAAAGTAGTGTGCAACCGAAGGGGACTCTATATATATATATATATATATATATATATGAAAAAATAGTTGAAAATTTAGAAATTTGAGAGGAAAAAAACTCCGCACAAATCCAAATCCAACTAAAATAAACAGGTCAAAGTAATATTTTTTTTAAAAAAAGGAAAAAATTGAAGGCCCCTTAAATTGTCAAAAATTTGGAAGTCCAAGGCGGCCGCCTCACCAGCTCCATTAGGGGCCCGGCCCTGGTGGGATCATGACTAATAACTTTTGATATTAGACGAGAATAATATGAAATAACTGTTAATCAATTATATAGAATTGAAACATATGTTAATATAAATAATGTTTTTATTAAGCTACGACATTGTCGATTTCTTACAAAAATTGCGGACAGTTAAAAATCGATTGATATAACAATATAGAATAGGTAGACCAAGTGAAAACAAAAATGTTCAATTTCACCTAACTCCATAAAAATAATAATAAACCCATTCACCTATCATGACATGCTATCTATCAATGAGTCAGTATTGTTTAAACACTTCATGCTGTATAAGCTACCGTCAAGGCCGGCCCCCACCTAGACGCAGGTGAGGGGGCTGCCACATGCCTCCGATTTTTTTGTAATTTTATGGACCCCAAATTTGTATTTCTCTTATAAATATATATACGTATTTTGCGCGTAAAAAATATTGTAATTAGGGGCCCAAAAAATAATTATTTGGACCTTTCGCCTCGGGCCCCTGGAACTTAGGGTCGGCCTTGGCTACTATAGAGGGATAACATGTAGTGCCCCGAATTTCCAATATGATATCTTAGAAATACGTTGCACAATTCCCAGCATCAACTTCAATTGCAATAGTAAATACAGTCCAAAAACACAGATGGTTTTTTTTTATAACTTTTATTACAATAATCATTTACAAACACAGCGGAAATACAAATTACCTTGAATTACAAACTTTCTTTTTACAACACTTCTTTTACAATTTTTACACAGAAGCTCTATTATCTCAATTTATCTCAAGCATCCAAACTCCAAGCTCTAAGCAACAACAACCTGTAAAACATGAGGCTAGAGATAACCCTAACCCCCAAAACTACAGGAGTCAGCCATAACGGTGTGAGTGACATAAAAATAAACAACATAAATAAAACATTAAGCATGGAGTCATCAACAACATGTATTAATCGCAAGAATAAATGAAATGAGAAATAACAAATAAGTAAAACATGAAAACATTAAGGAATATAAGATAGTAAATAGTAATACATGAAAACATCAAGTGAAACTAGACTAAGTGTCAAGTGTAGGAAAAACAGGAAAACACAAGCATAAAACCAAGTCAATAAAACACAATTTTATATGTTGACTCTCTAATGCGTACTTGTCGGATTCTGTGCATTCCATAGTACATAGGTCCGGTGCAAGCCCTTAATGATCTCCACTTTGTAGGGATAACCCCTCGTTATGCAACTAATCCTACTACGGTGATGGAAAACAAGATCCAGAATACTCTGCGAATAGGCACCACAACCCTCGACGTGCAAGCATCATGTAAGATAGCTCAAAAACAACCAGAGAATCATCTCCCAAACCGTGTACCCCACGAATAGGCTTGCAAGGCCCTCGACGTGCAGATACACCAGGTACATCCCGTGAATAGGCCTGCCGACCCTCGACACGCGAATGCACCCTGCATGCTCCGTGAATAGGCCTGCAAACTCTCGACACTCAAAAACACAAATGTCCTCTCGAGACGGAACAACAAACAGTCCTGGAACGCATCCATTGGACTAACAAAACCATGAGCCTATACTTACGTTTCCCAAGTTCCATCACATCTCCACTAGTGTCTGTCCTTAAGTTGGTTATTATTAAAACACAAAATCTCAATCTCTAGAGTTAGTGTATCCTGCCGGACTTAAATACTCAACAACAACTAAACCAAGGCCCCCCAGATCTAACTCAATAAATCTCAACTCCTAGAGATCTCAACAAGACCTAGAGATCTCAACAAGACCAAAATTCACAAATCCATCGTCAAAACGAGCATAGGAAGAAACCTTTCCAATCAACAAAACCCAAATCCTTATAAAATTCCAGAATGCAAATCCAACAATAAAATATCTTGAAAACATATGTTCTGTAGAAACAATAATATTTAGAATAGTAAGTTATAGATCCGAAAACATTTAAAGAATCAATCGTTTAAAGAACGTCAGAATAACTCAAGAAAGCATCAGTAGCAGTCGACTGTAAAGAGTTGTCAGTCGGCTGTCCAGAGCGAAAATCCAACATTTTTAAGAAAAATAATTCTAAGTATTGATGGTCGACTGTAAAAGTCACCAGTCGACTGTCCAGATCGAAAATCCAACAGCTCGAGAAAATATCAAACAGAGCAGAGACAGTCGACTGGAGAAATGGTTCAGTCGACTATTCTGCACTAGATTTCAAAAAACGAGAAAAACACAACAGCCAGGGTAGCGACGGTCGACTGTCGAAACATTCCAGTCGACTGTCACACCTATAGATTGCAGTTTGGGTTGTGCATATTTCAACCGATACGAAGATCTACTTTACAAAAACGAAATCTATAAAAAGTATATTTCTGATATGATCAAATACAACTTATAGAATATATCAAGATCCATAAAAACCAATCAAAACCCCTTGAATTGATAAAATAGCTTTTTGATGAAAAAAATAAAAATATGAATGTGTGCCTATATCAAAACCAGAGTTTTTAAGAATCAGTCATATATCAAAATAACTTTGTTTTTATATTCCAAACCTTATCAGTACCAAAATAAGTTAAGATATAGTAAAATCCTTCGAAAACACATAAAAACTCAATTTCTTCTAAAATAACAAAAATACTATATTCATGAAAACGTTTGTGCATGCTTGTGCACCAAAAGAACTTCATAAATCCATAAATTAAAATAACAAAAATATTCAGATTTAATCTTAGTGTTTGAGAAATCCAAATTCAAGTAATATTTTTCACGAAATCACAAATCCCCAAATTTAGTCAAAATGTATCAAACCCATATTTAGACATCACAACTCAAATCCTTAAGACATGATCTTTTAATCCATTACTTCTTCTCAAAATTCCTCAAACTCACTCAACTATTCTCAATAGTTGATGCATAAACAAATTTATCATTAACATGGCCAAGTTGCTTTCATCCAACTCACCAATAGTCCAAAAAATCTCATCTTTAATCAATTAATGCATAACTTTCACCATACTCAATCAAATTAGTAAATACCCAAAAGAAATAGTCTACTAACAATTTATATTAGGTTCTCCTACAATCTAAAATCATCCACATGTAACTCTACCCACAAATAACTAGGGTTCTTCTTAAAAGATCCAATTTTAACTCATCCATTCATTCAGTTCACCACATGTATTCATATAAAAAACCATAACATGCTTTCTACTAGATGAAACACTACATACAATATTCAAAGAACAAACAAAACAACTTACAACATGCACAAAACAAAATAAAACAAAACAAGTCACTCACCTTGTTGAAGAGATCAACGAAGACAAGATAGAAATAGGAAAAAGCCTCTTCTCTGCAAGAAATCCAAGATCTTCTCTTTAAATCTCCACGAAAAATAAAACAATGAATCTTTTGTATTGTGCAGCGAAAGATGGTTGCACTCCACCTTTTAAATAGGCCGGGATTAAGAGAATTAGGGTTTTGAACACATTTGCAAAATAATCCTTTTAAAATATATCTTTACATAAATAGATCCCTATACTTGAAAACTTGATAAAACCAATTTAATTGAGATTTAAAAACAAAATGAACAATTTATTTCTAGCCGGCACTATTTGAAAAGTCCAGAAAAACAGTTTTGCACTTTCACCCCTCAAAATGACAATTTTGCAAAAAGATCATTCTTTTTGTAATATTTGCAAATAAGTCCAATGCATATCAGAAAAATCTAGAAAAATTAAAATTAATCCCAAATAATAAATAATGATTTTTCACAAAATAATTTTGGCTTTTGAACTTCCTAAGAAAATATTTGCACGTGTAAAGAGATAAATTTTCAGAAAAACATTTATTAAATCTCAAAAAATCATTTTAATTTATTTTCAGATATCAAAAATAGTATTTAAAAATACGGGGCACTACATAACAACACTAAGCTTACAATAACAATGATTTTGAATTATCTCTTAATTCATGTTATTTTACTTCGAATTAGCTCAACAACCTTAGTAACATTGTTAAATATATTTGTTCGGTTCTTAAACTCGGTGTGTTGAGTGCAAACATTTATAATTTTTATGACTAGCAACATACACGTGCGATGCACATATTAATTGAAGAAAAAAAACTAAAGTAAAAACTCTAATTTACACATGTGAAGTATGTCTTAATAAATATGATTATATATTTTAAAAAGTAAATGTGAAGACTACGATGGAAGAGTTGGAGTTGCATGTGTGTTGCATGTAAGTAGTTAGATTTACAACTCCAACTCTTCCAAGTCAATAGTTATTATATATTATATTATAGATAGATCGATATATAGATAGATAGATAGATAGATTGATAGTAACTTACATGTGTGATGCATATTTAATATATTAAAAAATTAAAGTAAAAAATCTGACGTAGTAAGGACTCGAACCTGAGACCTTTAGATTAGAGATTTCAGGATGTTTATTGAAATCATTTTTATTTCCATACTACCACCCACAATTTTAATATTTTCCAAAATGTCACCGGATATTACGGAAATAACAAAAGTATAGGGCACTAATACGATAATGGTATTCTCCTTTTCATTTTTCAATAATCAGTTATTTTCCATCGTCCTTTCCAATTTCCGCACACACTTCTTCTTCCCCCTCCGTCATCTCCACTTCCTCTCTTAACCTGCGCCGTCCCCTTTCTCCCATCCCCGGCGCACATTAGCGAAACCCTAACTACTCTCTCAACCGCCATGGCCTCCTCATCTCCGAACCCCAACCAACCGCCTCTCCCCTTCTCCATTCACCCCCTCTTCCACCCCCCTCCCACAAACCCCAACCCTAACCCTAACTTCCACCCCTTCTCCTTCTTCCCCTTCCCCCCAAACTCCAACCCTAACCCCAACGCGGGAGCCTCTCTCATGGCGCTCCTCAACAATGCCCCTCCTCCCTCTCCCGCAACAGCTACGTCGGATTTCCCTCCTGCGCCAGCCGCAGCCGCGGCGGCTAGGGTTTCGAGCAGCAAGATGCCGAGGGGACGGCCGATTGGGAGTGGGGACAGGGCGGTTGTTGATGTGGATGCGAGATTGGTGGTGGGGCAATCGCCGCAGCTAGAAGTGACGCCGATTACGAAGTATAGTTCGGATCCGGGGTTGGTTTTGGGCAGGCAGATTGCAGTGAATCGGACGTACATTTGTTATGGGCTGAAGATGGGGAATGTTCGGGTGTTGAATATTAATACGGCGATTAGGGTGCTGTTCAAAGGCCATTCTCAGGTAATTTAGAGTATATAATGCGTGTGTGGAATTGAAGAAAATGGTTGTGATGGAATGGGAATTTAAGAATTTATGTTACTAAATAAGCAATTTGTTAAGATAAGCTTGACTTGTTTTGAATGTACCTATAGAAGGAAATTGTAGAAGATGGCATTGAGTGTAAACATTGAAATAGGGTTAAAGTGATCTGGAAAGCGAAGCAAATATGTGAGGAATTGAAGAAATCAAAGAAAAATTGTTTAGAATGTACAATATACGAGGAATTGAAAAACATGGTTATATTGGAATGAGAATTTAACATGGTTTCAAAAACCGTCAAAGAGCTTCATTTAATCGTTAAACGGTGGTATACCGTTCAATTTTGCCAAAAAGCGCAAGAAAAAGTGGTACTATGAAAATACATTATAGAAAGCTGCGGAAAGCATTAGAGAGGCGTAAAGTTCTAAGAAACACTTAAGCTAGGCTTTTTGACATGTTAAAAAGCGAAAATTGGCATGCTTTTTACCTGTTTTGACCTGACCTCACCCAACCTGATATTGACTATTTCATTTCCCCTAATCCCGAGATGCCCTATCTCGTGTTTTTTTTTTTCTTTCTTTTTTTCATATATTTTTTAATATTTACTATATTTTAAAAATATTTTAAATTTTCAAATAGCAGAATGCGTTTGTGCAAATTTTTTTCGCATAAATGATGCTTATTAAGCCCGCTTAAGCAAAATTGGAGGCCGGCAGGTTTTTCTTCTTCTTCCTCTAAATGCTTTTTAAAACAATGAATTTTAAGAAGGTATGTTACTAAAATAAGGCAATTTGTTAGGCTAACCTTGATTTTTTTTGAATATGACTATAGAAGGAAATTGTAGAAGACAGCGTTCTTTGGGTCTCTCCATGTTAAATATGGAAAGCAAAACATGTATCTGATGGTACAATTTATGTCAGTTTTAAAGTAAATTGTGAAGGTAAGTTTTGAGAATGGGAAATGAGTTTTACTTTCCATAATTTCTTTGCATGTGTGTTTAACAGTGAAACTAGATGTATGAAAGTGAAATAATACTTTCGGGGCTCATAAAAATAATAAGATACTATTTTAATATAACTTTCCAGGCCTTGTCCAATCAAAATTAGAGAAAAAGAGAGAAATGTGTAAATTACCAAAAGCTGACATGGATTATGAGCCCACCTCAATTTATTGTTCGGTTTTATTTGAAACCATACACAGGGAATGAAATGAAGAAGGAACGAGGGGATAAGCGAGGAGAATAGGAAGAAGGGTGGGGGAGAGTTTGATGAGAGATTTTCAGTTTCAAGTTTCCACCCAATTTATATGAACTAGGTGGCCCCTGGAGAGAAAGGAAGAACTAAAAATTGTTTTGCTGGCAACTACGATATTGGGTGGGAGGATTTTAGGATGAACCTTTTAATTAATTAACTTGTTTTTTGATTGTCATATGATTTTATGTGCTATATTCGTTGAATTAGGAAGAGATTACCTGTTTGAGTCTGATAAAAATGAACAGAGATATTTTGTTTATCAGACGGTAGTTCTAATTCTTATATTTGCGAAGATAGATGATTAAAAAAGTAGTTAAGTTCGAATGTAGAATTTGGAACTAGTCGTGGATTCTTTAGGAAGAGTATGTGGTTTGGTTTATCATTCTTTTTTCTTTTAAGGTTTAGCGAAGTGGTAGAGATATTATTAAAGGATTTTGCAGGTGTAGATGGTGAAGTTGGAGTTTTAGTTATTTTATTGTCACCTTTTTGGTGATAAGCATGCTGAAGGTTTCTTGTAGGTTGAATCTGCCCTCCTTGTTCTTGGCTTTTTCCAGTTTCCTCTTTTCGTGACATTTGTTCACTTTATGATAATAATATGGAAGGTTGCCTAGTATTTTTGGTGAAATTTCATCCCTAATACCTGTTAACTTGGTCACTTGGTCACTGTTTAGTTCTGGTGCGTAGTAGGTTTCTTGGTTCTCAATATAAGTGGTTCTTTTAGATATTTTTTTTTTAAAAACAAATTTTTATATGTGGTAACATCCAAATATTTTGTAAGTTACATGGTCATGTCTTGAATGCTTTGATGTAGTAGGTTATACAATATATTAATATATTCTAGGGGAAAAATCAAGAAACCCCCTAACGTTTTCCATTTAAATCAAGAAATCCCCTCACGTTATTACCCCCTCCCCCTCCACCGTTAAATATGAATTTTCTGATAAATGCCCTTTATGAAATTACCTTTTTGCCCTTCCTCTTATTGTATAAACCTTTACTTCTTCCATTCTTCTTACTTTTTCTTTCCAAAACAACACAGAAAGTAACCATCTTACAAGGCTCTTGTCAAACTCATTAACTCTTGCCAAATTCAGTGAATCAAACCAAAATGGTACATAAAAAGTAGGGCTTCAACTAAGGATACATAATTAGAAATGAGTTCAAACAAATTTTGGAAAGAAAAAAAACCTTGCGAGCTGCGCCTTCTCACCTCTTTTCAGTTGGAACTAGGGTTTATAAAATAAAAGGAGGGGCAAAAAGGTAATTTCATAAAGGGCACTTGGCAGAATATTCAAATTTTAATGGCGGAGGAGGTAAAGTGAGCGAAACATAACGTTAGGGGGTTTCTTGATTAAATGGGAAACGTTAGGGGGTTTCTTCATTTTCTCCCTATATTCTAATCATGAATTTACTAAATACATTTGAAATGCTTCACAAATATATTTTGAAAAATGCATATCATCCAAAAATTTATGAAGTTATGCGGATATATGTTGGTAAAAATGAATTTCATCGGGAAGAAAATGATAAACGACGACCACAAACAAGTAGCATACCAACTTAAAGGTTTATATGGATATTTCTTAATGTGCTGAAATTTTCCCAGTTAGATTTTATCCCTTGTTTGATATAAAGAGTCAAGACTACCCATTAATTAACCATTATATTTTAAAAAATATTTATTTTATTGACTTGATGAATATATACTAAATTGAGGCTGCTTTTTGAGTCATCTAGAGTTGTCTCAACTCAACTTCTCTCTCCCCCCTTGCTGTGAAAACCACTCAGTACTCGGTTTACTATGCAAGTCTGACTGTTCTCTTCAATCATGAGTCATTTAGTCATTTAGAAACTCATCCACAGTCGTGACATATTCTACACGAAGTTGATTGAAACTTGTAACTCGACACAACTTTAATTGTTACCTAAGGTCTATGAACTAGAGATATTACTTGTTCATTTCTTCATAAATTCTTTGTGTCTTGAGTTCCACATACCATTTCCTGTAGGTGGCATTTGTTAGCCATTGCATGAAACTTGCCCATTATAAGTATATATGACATTGTATCTATATGCTGAATGTATTCCTTCTAAATTATTCCGAATTTGCATTAAATAGCTCCAGACAGCTGTATCTGGTTTGTTATTACCTTCTTCTTTATTGTTATCAGTTGCACTGCACTAATCATTGCACTAATAAATCGTATCTGCTTGAACATCATATTCATCTTTCCTTAGGTATGATTTAATCTTATTTTTACTATTATAACCCAAATAGGTTTGAGGCCAGGCTTCATTGTGTGAACCTAACTTACACTCATTCAATGTGCGCATTTCTCTCCACAGACAATTGTAGGAATTAGACATCATTAAGTGCATCTTAAATAATGATGATCCATTCACAAGTTGGAAATTTGACCATTAAATGTCTCTGGTTACCTAATTAGTAAAATTATACACATGCATGTGTTGAATAATATAATAACGTTTAATTTTTTATGATTGTTTTTTAAAATTATCTGTTTCAGAATTGGGAAACACTTTATCTGATTTCTTTTCTCTCTCCCTGTTTTCCCCAGAGGGTCACAGATATGGCTTTCTTTGCGGAGGATGTTCACCTTTTAGCTAGGTATTCTTTTGTTTATTTATAAGTAGTGAAATCAAATGTTTCCACCTTCTGGGGAACATTTATATTATACCCCTTTGATAATCAACCTGCTTACTTTATGTTTTGCAGTGCCAGTGTAGATGGGAAGGTATACGTGTGGAAAATTGACGAGGGACCTGATGAAGAAAACAAGCCTCAAATTACTGGAAACATTGTTGTTGCTATTCAGATAGTAGGAGATGGAGGATCATATCATCCACGGATCTGCTGGCACTCCCATAAACAAGTAATGCCACTTATAAAAAAATGTCTATAATAGTATTTTATTTCATTTTTGTCTTTTTTTTCTCTATACTGAGATTTCAAGCATCTTTATGTTGATTTTGATTATAGTTCTAATAGGTTATTTGTTCAACATTTATATAAAACCCGTTCTTCTGAACTTTTCTAACTACTTGCAGGAGGTTCTGATTATCGCAGTTGGAAACCGAGTTTTGAAGATTGATGCCACAAAGGTGGGAAGGGGCAAAAAGTTTTCTGCGGATAAGCCTCTCGAATGCCCTATTGATAAGCTCATTGATGGAGTACAGTTAATTGGTAGACATGAAGGGGATGTAACAGATTTGTCCATATCCCAGTGGATGACAACTCGCTTGGCTTCTGCCTCAAAAGATGGAACGGTT
The DNA here is from genome assembly GCA_017893485.1 of Hemerocallis citrina. Classification (NCBI taxonomy): domain Eukaryota; kingdom Viridiplantae; phylum Streptophyta; class Magnoliopsida; order Asparagales; family Asphodelaceae; genus Hemerocallis; species Hemerocallis citrina. The sequence goes on along the minus strand of CM030364.1, from coordinate 17,544,915 downwards.
TGTAATTATTCCTTTTAAAACCATTTGTAATTATTCCTTTTAAAACCCTTTGGTGTGTGCTAGTTTGATACATATTCACTAGATTAAATGGTTACGTCTTATTAAAAGTTGAATGACCTATATATAATATATTCCATGATTTTGTACATGAAGCTTTGTGGCTATGTACCACAAGTATTTCTGTCATTGAGCCCTAACCTTTTGTACACATGTTTGACACCTTGTGGATACTTTTCCTAAATCTTAGCAGCATATATTTTTATTTCTGGGCACTTTTTTGGTATTTATCAAGTACTGCACAATCAATTTTCGGATACTGCACATTTTTACTTAAAAAACTTTACAACTTTTTGGTACTATAAATTAAATAATGTGTTTATTCCTTCATTTTATATTTAAAGGCTGGCAATGACTATTTAGTTGGTAACTTGTCAGTATGTCTATGACCTTTACCCTACATGAATTTGATGCCTAATGTGAAATTATTTTCAATTGAAGAAAAATGTTTGCTTGTGTGATAGATGACTTTTCAATTGACTTAAGTGCAAAAGCTAAAGAATTATGACTACATACTAGGTTTGCCCGTGGGCACGTCCGATGGCACTTGCGTCTTCGGAATGATACAACATATAAAAGCTCTATAAACAGTAAAATATACCATACAATTATTGACAGTTTTAAAGAGTAGGGGATACATTTACTTTCCATCATTTTGGATGAATGAATCTGAAACTTCCATCATGGAGTTTATGTAGCTTAAGTTTGAATAGTAAGACAACAATTAGTTGTAAATAAAAGTCAATGTTTCCATCAGCATATGTTGAAAAATAATTATAAACGAGGTGTAAAATCCAACTTCTTAAAACTTTGAGGGTGCAAAATGATGAAATTTAAATTTTGAGGAGATATTTGCTACTTTCAATGTAACTTTAGAGGTTGTAATTTACCCAAGTGAATATCCATTTAAATCTTCCATTGTATTTGAAATCAATCAGGGAACTCAGTGAAATTTTCTACAAAAGCAATCAAAAGAAGAACAAAAATTATGAAAAATTCGAAAAATTACAAAACTGAAATTTGAAAATCTAAATTTCTGGGTATATATATAGAGAGAGAGAGAGAGAGCGCGAGATCCATTTAAATCTTCCATTGCATTTGAAATCAATCAGGAACTGAGTGAAATTTTTTACATGAGCAATCAAAAGAAGCCTAACAAAATCCGAAAAATCCGGAAATTTACAAACCTGAAATATGAAAAATCTAAATTTTTGGATATATATATATATATATATATAGAGAGAGAGAGAGAGAGAGAGAGAGAGAGAGAGAGAGAGAGAGGGAAATCTGAAAAGTGAAGAGAGGAGAGAGAGATAGTAATAAAGTGAGGAGGATTTTTGTTTGGGGGGGACAACTTTTAGGGGGGAAATGTCTTTTGGGATGGTGAATGTGATCCATTGATTTTGTTTCAATTGAAGGAGAACCACTTGATAGCTTTTTTTTCAAATTGCATTGTGATTTATTATATAGATATAAGGTATGGAACTGCATTTTGCAACAAGGTGTTAAATTCTTAAGTGGCTATTCATTGATATACTAATGCCAAATGGTTATGCATATTTAGACTTCTGTTGAATTCCGTGGTTCCTTTGAACTTTGAAATACTTGTACAATTTGCATAGCATTTCTCTTTTCTGGGGTTGAATCATGAATTCTGCTAGTTATTTTGCAACATGTGGCACGCTGGCAATTTCAGTTGAAGGTAAGATTGTTACAAGATATGGCGTGCTCTTTTCGTTTGTAAGAGTCCTCTAGGGCATGATTTATGCTAGAGTAAAGAACTCTCTAGGCTTTCAATCTACATTAACAATGAAACAAACAACACAGCGCAGGAAGCTTGAACCAATGCCAAGCCTCATTGCAACAAGCATTGCAATCTAGAATCTCATATTTAGTTATGTGATTTAATTGAAAACTAAATATGTTTAATTTATATGCACCAGCATTTCCAATTTCTAGCTCTCGACTCAGTGTTGGATATTCTTCTGCTACTAATTTCTTTTGCATATGGTTCTGCAACTACCATTACCACTATACTTATTATATATCATTATGTCTTATTGACTGCTGTTCAGTTTACGAGTTTGACTTTCATGCTGTGCGATTCTACCTCTGTAAGGAATGCTACAGTTTTGATCAAATATCATTATGTCTTATTGACTGCTGTTCAGTTTACCAGTTTGACTTCCATGCTATGCGCTTCTACCTCTATAAGGAATGATACAGTTCTGATCAACATGTGTGTGTGTGTGTGTGTGTATAGGGCATTGCTCCATTGCAAATGGGTATGCAAACCACTGAAGTCGTTGTTCCTAGCAACGACTTAGGTTATAAACTAAGCTGTTGTTGGAGTCCAACAACGGCTTAAGTTATAACCTAAGCCGTTGTTGGGAACAACGGCTTAGGTATATTAAGCCTGAAGCCGTTGTTCCCCAACAACGGCTTCAGTGGTTTGCAATGGAGGATTGCTTTTATATATATACTAGTAATCTGCACGTGTGATGCACGTTCTAATTAAATTAATTTTTTTATATGGTAAATAATAAGACGTAATCTGGCCACGCACCTGAAACCTCCCCTTACTCATCACATACTCTTTACAAATTACCCCCAGTGGCACAAACTTTTATTTTTTATGAGTGACACTTTTGTAAATAATTATGTCGTAAATAAATTTGAACATTGAGGGTATTATGGTAACTAACAATAATTGAGTAAATAAATGGTTAATATACTTACACTTAAAAATAAATGGTTGCGATTAGATTGTTGAATGTCTACAAATAATAACTCCAACTCTCCCATTATAACATTTGAGATTATATATTATATTATAGATAGATGGATATATAGATAGATAATAATTTACACGTGTGATGCACATTTAATATATTAAAAAAAATTAAAGTAAAAAATCTGACGTAGTGAGGACTCGAACCTAAGACCTCCTTCATATTAGTTATGCACGTACAATGCACGCATTGGTTGGTGTACAAATGACACTGAGGCCTTCTCCCATTATATATATATATATATAATTTTTTTTTTGGGGGGGGGGGGCATGATCCTGATTGAAATTGTATGTATTGTAACATTCTAAAATTTCCCTTTTTTTGCTGTTTTGTCTAAAATTGTTTTTGTAGAATTGATTGTCCATTCCGTTTCATTTATTACATAATTAATATTCCTGTTATTTCCGTGTATGTATTTGTTTGCTTCATATTTTTATTTAAAAAAAGTTATTATTATTTCTCTTCTAAAAGTTCATTGCATACTGCAGGTAAAGATCTGGGATGATCGGAAAACTGTTCCCCTTGCAACAATAAGGCCACATCAAGGTCATCCAGTTAACTCAGTTGCATTCTTGACATCTCCTCATCGCCCTGATCACATCATTCTTATTACTGCGGTATGTGTCTATGGACAATTTTGGCACTTACATGTTATTTGTTACTTTTTTCGTGTAGTTTTTGTTGGTGTAGATTTAGCCCTTATAACATTTTTATTAGGATAATTTGTATTGGAGGGCCATGCTTCATTGCTTATCTTGAAATGCTATTCCATCACACTAGAATGATGCTTTGGAATTTTGTTGATTGTGTACCTGTTTAGTCAAATAGTTTATAACCATCTCTGATCTTTCTTTAGGGTCCTCTAAATCGAGAAGTAAAATTGTGGACTTCCACAAGCGAAGAAGGCTGGCTATTGCCTAGTGATTCTGAAAAATGGCAGTGCACTCAGACCTTGGAGTTAAGAAGTTCTTCAGAACCTCGACCAGAAGAGGCATTTTTTAATCAGGTTGTGGTGTTTCCTCATGCAAGCCTAATAGTACTTGCAAATGCAAAGAAAAATGCTCTTTATGCAGTTCATGTTGATTATGGCTCATACCCAGTTTCAACTAGGATGGACTATATAGCAGATTTTGCTGTTGCAATGCCAATTTTAAGTCTTACAGGAACAAGCGACAGCCTCCCCGATGGTGAACAGGTAGTCCAGATTTATTGTGTTCAGACACAGGCTATTCAGCAGTATGCACTGGACCTGTCTCGGTGCTTGCCTCCTCCAGCTCACGTTTTTGATCCACCTAATTCAGAAGGATTTGTAAATGCTTTTCCTTTAGGAAGTGGTTTCCCAATAACCTCCCTTCCTCCCAGCAATTCTGAGACTTCACCTGCTCCTGTATACTCTGTTCCGTCTGTTTCTTCTGAGGTTCCTGGTATTAATGTTGAAGTTAAGACCTCTGCTCCTCGACTTTCGAGTGCAGATTCAGCTACTACACATTCCATGCATTCCCCTGCTACTGTAAATGTGGACCTTTCTGGTGGGATTTCAGTCTTAAGGGATTTATCGAAGGATTTTGAGCAAGCTGATCATCAGGCTGAAAGGAGGGCAGATACAGTAGTTACATCTGTGCCTGATGTTGACAGTTCTGGAAAGGACAAATTTGAAGCTGGCCTAAATGAAAATATTTTTGTGCGGAATCATCATTTAATGTTCAAGTTGAATGGAAACCCAACACACCTAGTAACTCCGTCGGAAATACTATCAGGGGCTATATCTTCCTCAGGAATTGTCAGCCAGGATCAGAAAAGTGATGGGGAAGTGAAAGTTCACTATTTAGTTGATAACAATGATATAAAGGGTATACACGTGGAAGCTAAGCATGTGATTGAGACTAGATTGGTAGTGCATGATCCGTCTACTCAGAAAGAGCCACAAGTAGGTAGTGGATATGAGGCCAGCAATCAGATGCGGAAAGTGACTACAGAAACTTACACTATTGATGAAATTCAGGGAGGGGATGATACTTCTATGGGCGGTACATTGGAGCGACCAGAAAAGGCCCCAGAGTTGGTTACTGCAGTCTCAGAACTCTGTCCAACTGTGCAAGGGAAGAAGCAATTAGCAAAGGAATCTCAAGCGGCACTCCGTTCATCACCTTCTTTAATCCCATTTAACTCTACTGATTCTTTAGATGAACCAATTACACGCCTTCCTTCAACTGATGCATCTTTCTCTCAGCTACTGGCAATGCAGGATATGCTTAATCAGGTTTGTTGGTTTGCATATATTTATATAGAGTAAAAGGGATATGAGCAACTTGCTCATTTAATAAATGAGCAATTGATGAGGTGGCATGCATGTGATACACTGAGTATCTAACAACTTAGGATTTTCCAACCACATGCATGCCACCTCATCACTTGCTCATTTACTAAATGAGCAAATTGCTCATACCCCTTTTTCCCATTTATATATACAGTTGAAAACTGCAAAATTATTCTCTGCTGTGAATAAATCATTTTATATATTGAGCATGGTAAAAGTTGCACTTGTCCACGGCTAAGATAGCATTTTTAGTTTTTCCCTTAGACTGCGGTAGGTAACCTGCTGCTTATCTAGTGCCTCCATTTGGTTCCACCGTAGCATATCACTTTGTCCATGGTAAACAGCTGCCTGTCCATGCTTTGGTTATATTGTTTACGTTAAGTTTTGGTTTTGTGGAGCTCCCAGTTGATTGACAGTGATTAGCATGCTTTATCAATGTTCCTTTGAGATAATCATGAATGAATATTTCATATCCCAAAGAGTAGGAAGATAAACGTTTCTATGTAAACATGCAAGAGTAGAATGGGAACTCTCAAGACCTGAGCAGAGGTGTGTATAATATGCAGACATGCATACATACGTTTCTCACAGGACGATAACGCATGAAGTTTACAAATATAAATAAGTTAGTGACCAAGTGAAGTCTTGTGGAAACTTTGGATTAAGAAGTCCACTGAAAGATTGTCTAATAGATGTTAATTTGTTTTCTCCACATATGTTGTGGATATGTCAAAGGATCTATGAGACATTAAGATTTTTTTTACTTCTAAGTCTCATGCATGTGATCGCACAATAGATCAGATCAGGTAAATAAACACATGGCTAAGATTGTTCAATGTCCAGAAATGGATTGCAATAGAAGGCTTTAGTAGTCTTCTGTTAGGAGGAGATCCTTGCCAAGACTTGAAAGAGCTTCGTAGCTAGATCTTTTATGTCCTTGTCTTGGAGATGATCTGGTGTGTGTAGAGTACCATACTATCATGTGTCCTGTAGAAGAAGTTGGATCGGAAGCTACGCTTGTTTTCTTGTCCATTGAAAATGGATGACATGAGAGTGAGTATTTGATCCTATGTCATGGATATCAAAGAATCTATAATGTTGTGGATGCCATAAGATATGTGCAAAATATGAAGTCTTCAGCTATTAACTGTCCATTGCTGTCTTGTGTGATTTGGCACGGACAGCTCTTGTTGTACACACTCCATGTAGCGGCATCCTCCTTCAACTGACCCTATCACATGCATTAAAGGATCTGTGTGTGTGAATGCGGAGTCTCCCTGTTTTTATGAATCATCACTCTATTCTTGCCTCTTTTAAAATGAAATTTGTTGTATGGCATTTTAAAAATAATTTGTAATATTATTTGGAAATCTTGTGCACTCCATTTTACTCTAGGGTGTTTTGTACAATTTTCACTGCAGATTATGGGCATGCAAAAGGAAATGCGGAAGCAGATGAATTCCATGATTGCTGGACCGGTCAATAAAGAAGGAAAGAGAGTGGAAACTGCCTTGGCCCGAAGCATGGAGAAATCTGTTAAGGCCAACAGTGATGCCTTATGGGCTCGTTTCCAGGAGGAAACTGCAAAGCGTGAGAAGGTTGAGAGGGAGCACATGCAGCAGTTAACAAGCCTTATCACAACCAGTATAAACAAGGATATGCCTTCCATTTTCGAAAGGGCAATGAAAAAGGAGATCTCTACAATAGGGCCTGTTCTTGCTCGGACTATCACTCCTGTGACTGAAAAATCCATTTCTTCAGCCATATCAGATTCTTTCCAGGTTTTCTATCTTTCATCACAAGTTTCGACTCTTCTCTTTGTTTAGTTGCCCACACTTTTTCTGAAAAAAAATCTTTTCTAAACTTACAGAGAGGTGTTGGGGACAAGGCAGTTGGTCAGCTGGAAAAGTCTGTCACTTCAAAATTTGAAGGTACAGTGGCTAGACAGATTCAAGCACAATTTCAAACATCTGGCAAACAAGCTCTTCAGGTAAATTTCTGGAAAAGGAACAAGCGCTGTCCCTCATCCTCAAGCTATCTGTTTCCACACCTTTTAAATGTAGACTAAGCGGGGTGTTTAGCCTGGATGTAGTTGCAATTGAATTGCACGCAACCTACTGCCAGTGGATGGTTGCAAACAAGGATGAAAAATTGTAAGAGGGTTGTAGAACCTTTTAACTTGCAGCTCTTTCAAATGTTGCAACTGGGTTAGTAGTGAAGTGGCCCAGTTGCAAGTTGCAACGTAGCTAAACATCCCCTAGATCTCTTCCAAATTTATTTTTATGTTAGATACTATACCTTTACAAACTGTTACAGTTCATTTAATTTATAACTGAATACATTCAGGATGCACTGAGATTGAGTTTGGAAGCTTCTGTGATTCCAGCATTTGAACAGTCGTGCAGGACTATGTTTGAGCAAATAGATTCTGTTTTCCAGAAAGGAATGAATGAACACACAGCTTCTTCTCAGAAGCAATTTGACTCTGCATATACTCTGGCTACTACGTTAAGGGTATTCTATCTTTTTAACTTTCAATTAGTATAAAATTAGTGTAATTTGTGTGAGTAAATACTGCACGTGTTTTGGTCTTTACTTTTGCTGTCCATTGAAGCAAGTATTTGGAGTTGGTTGAAATTAATTATGAATTGAAGTGTGGATGAGGTTTCACTGAGTATCTAGGCCCGACGGGCCCGGATTAAATTTGTGCGTGTACATGTCCATGTGTACATATATATACATATAGATGAATGCATATGCATATTTACGTTAATATTATATATATACATTACTTTAAAAAAAAAAGTTTATTCATTTTTTTCTCCACAGGATGCAATTAATTCTGCATCATCATTAAGCCGAAATCTCTCTAGTGAATTAGCTGATGGTCAGCAAAAGATCTTAGCTTTCATCACAGGAAACACAAAGGCATTGAATCCCATGCATATGCAGCCAAGTTACGGCCTTATGGGTGGAATGCCAGAGATGGTACTCTATTTTGACCTCCACATTCTCATATATTTCCTAGCCTGTTAACACTACCACTGTTAGTGCCATTAGCTAATCTGTTATTCGTACTGATTTTCCAGCAAGTCTTATCGGTTCAACAAATTGAGGCACCTCTGGATCCAACAAAGGAACTCTCAAGATTAATATCTGAACACAAGTTTGGAGAAGCATTTACGATGGCTCTTCAAAGATGCGACGTCTCCATTGTTTCCTGGCTATGTTCTAAAGTAATTGTCTTCGTCACTATTTGTAGTTTTCATTACATATGTTTGATCTTTATGACTTATTCTAAATCTGATTTCAGGTTGATTTGCATGCAATTTGCACAATTATGGAACCAATCCCTCTGAACCAGGGAGTTCTACTAGCACTTCTACAACAGCTAGCCTGTGATATTAGCAATGAGACTGCCCGGAAGTTGGGATGGATGACTGATGTTGCTTCCGCTATTATTCCAACAGACCCAACGATCACATTGCATGTGCGTCTAATATTTGAGCAGGTTAATGGTATTTTGACTCATCAAAGATCACTTCCCACAACCACGGCATCTGAGGCTTCAGGCATTCGTCTACTAATGCACGTAATTAATTCTGTACTAATGAGCTGTAAATGAAATCTTCCACAATTCTGCTATCAGTGTGAAGAAAATTTTGTGACTCTGTCTCCAATGCTTGTATAGAGAGATAGAATGAGAGGGAAAAGGGAAGAGAAGACTACATACATTCTGTGAATTAGACATAGGGGTTACAACTTTCGAGGTTTCTTATTCCTCCCTGTTTTGATTACTAATAGTTGTAGCACGTGAACTGATGTCATAGCCCAAATTTATAGAATAATGCTTTTTGTACTCATATTTGTGTACTCACAATGTACTTCACAATCATTAATTGCTTGTGGGTTACAGTATTTCTTTTTTTTGAGTACATTGTGAGTATGGAGACCTTGAGTATAAACATCACTCAATTTTGTAAGGATGCAAGTGGAGCTTGTTATTAATTTGTATCCATCTTATTCATTTTGAAATTTTCGTTGTCAGTGTATCAAAAATGTTTTTATACTGGGTCAAAGTTTTTAATTCATTTTAGTTGTTATCAGCATAGTCTAATATATATTGTCTCCTGTATTTCTCGGTGCTTTCTTGTGAACTTTTGAATGATGATGTTGTCATTGAAGATGCTGTGCTAAAACAATGTTCTTTCTACTATTTTTCGGGAAAAAAAATGGTTCAGATTTTTATAAAAATTTAAAAGAAAAAAAATTGTTCAGATGCTTTATTGTTGGATATGGATGGTTAGTGTTTGCTAAAGGAAAGCCTTACTTCTCTGGCGTGTATTGTTCTACCATATCATCTCGACCATTTAGTATACTAGTATTTTTCACGTGCGATGCACGTTTTGATAAGAATTGGAGAATTTTTCCGTGCAGTTTACATGTTAAGAAATAGTTTTGGAGTTTGACATGCATTGCACGTAATTGGTAAATATATGTTGAAGGAAAAATTACAATTTGTACGTGCAATGCACGTGTTTATAAGTAGAATTTGAGTTGTAGGTGCAATATATATGTATGTTTAGTGTTAAAAAAATACTGAATTTTTTTTTTGCACGTGTGTTGCACGTTTTAAATAGCAGAATTTTTTTATTTGTTTGTTTTTGTTGTAATTAATGAGAGAGTTAGAGTTGCACGTGCAACGCATGAGTTTGTATGTTGACAAATGACAACCCCAACTCTCTCACTATAATATTAGAGATTAGAGATTAGAGATTTATAGAACATAAAAAAGTCAACTTAGTTAGATCTAGGCATTTAGCATAGTATGGAACATAGAAGAGTCAATATAGTTACATGGATTAATGAAGAAAATAACCATCCTACTTAAAAATCATTGGCAATGGAATCAATAATCACATCAACTTCAACTAATTATGTCGACTAATATGGATTCTGTATAATATAAATTCAGAATTTCAAGTTTGTCGTAAGTGCCTGAACAATGAACACAAATGTGACTTTCTAAGATCTAACCTATTCAATACTAGTAGTCATCTGCATCTGCTTTGCATATTCTAATAAATATATTTTTAAAAGTAATTTCTAAGATATAATCTGATTTTGAACATGAGACATCTCTTTACTCATCACATAATTTTTACAAATTATCTTTAGTGACACCAACTTTTATTTTATATAAGTGACACTTATATAAATAATTATGTCGCAAACAAATTTTAACTTTAACGACAGCTGACTAAATGAATGATTAACATAACTCATACTTAAAAATGAATAATTGAAATTAGATGATTGATTGTCTACAAATAATACAATCCCAACTCTCATATTATATTATAGTATTAGACATATATATTTGTATGTATTTATATAGCAATGATTTCACGTGGTAAACAAGCATTTTTTTTACTGTTGCTAAAATCAGAAGAAGATATGTCAGTTACAAAGTTAGACATCAACCAAAATGCAAGGATAAGAATTGAATCGTTCATAGGTTGGACATCAACCGAAAATGCATTCATAAGTTAATATTGTGTAAATGCCTGGAAATTTATGGAAGATTGTAGGCCCATTAGCCCAGTCTGGACCGTCAATTGCATGAGTGACGAGTGGTATGCACTAAAAGGGGTGTTTTTTAGTCCCATACTGGTGGAGTTAGGAAGTTGAAAAGTTGAGATCCTCATAAAAGTGCGATGATGGACAACATTTTAAATTACTTACCTGGACGGGGTCTTTGGGTGATCAAGAATGCTCAGGCCTAGGCTAGTGGCCCTCATTGCACTTTGAGGATGCGCTGGCCTACCATCTCCCCAAGTGGGAGAGTGGACGTCATTATTTATTGCTGAGGGGGTACGCGCACGCGCGGCCCCTGCCCAAATCATAATTTTTAAGCTTTGGTTTAGTTTTGGTACAGTTTGTGGATTAAATTGCAGGATGTTTTCATAATAATCTTTCTTGAACAAAAGATCAGCTTATTTGATCTGCTAGGGCTCGCACTGATACAATAATTAAGTGAGATAACTCATAACTTAGGGATCGGTCGGAGTTAGCAATTGGACTGAGATTGGTCGGGAGTTAGCAGTTGGATCCTAGCAATTGGACTGAGCTGGGTCGGAAGTTAGCAATTGGATCTGATGGATCGATCCCAACTTTGAAATCACCAATCATACTCAATAGATCGACCCAATCTCAACCCGACACTACAAATCATATGATTTAAAATTTTCAAATTTTGAATTCTCCATTCATGAGAATTCTATTATCCAAGTTACGAAGATATACATAATTTCATTTCTAGCTGATATTTTATTTTTTCCTTGTATGTAAACAAAATTTGTATTATTTATAGTCTACGTATTTCTATTGTTCTAAGTTTATACTATATTAATAATTCTTTAAAACTAATTAAAATATTCAAGTTTGTGATTGAAAAATGTTACATTTGTAAAAAGAAATATTTATATTTAAAATTAGATAGAAACATATTAGATAAAAAAAAATTAATTTCTTAAAAATGCATGATCCAAAAATCCGATACATTGATCTGATCAAAGCCCGATCCCAATCCCGAACAAAATATTTGGAAAATTCCGATCCCAATCCCAAGTTCGATACACTAATCTGATACTATTGATCAGGCTGATACCGATTCCGATCCCGACCCAAATATTTGAAAAACTCCGCTCCTACTCCCACTCCCAAGTTTTAAAACCTTTGATTTGAACCATGCATTTTCATTTTTTAGATTCTAACCATACATTTTCATTTTTAGTTTGAAGTTAATGAACCATTTGCGCTACGTTCAATTAATTTTTAATTACCAATTCTAAGACTAAGTTACAGTAACTCTTAAGACTTTTATCCACATTAACATTCACATCATCATCTAATTAACTCACAATCACGGCACATTCTTTTATATCTAGCATAGTGTATGATGTGCTGAATTGTACTCGATTTGTAATCTTTTCAAAAAGAAACTCTCGAACTGAACTCATCAATCTAGCAAATTAAAAGTGTCCTTTCGAATTATAGACTTACAGCCAGCGTAGCCGTTACTATTGTTAGACACCCACTGTCCTAGGATTTGTTGGGGGGACGTGATGTATTTTGTTTAGTCGCTTATATGTTGCGGACTTTCTGGCACTATTTTGTCCCACCCCTATGTTTGGGGTGGAGGTTATGTACCTTCGTTTTGTTTGTAGGACTTTGTAATTGGCTCAGTACTCTGAGTTTGTTTTATTGACATCTTATTAATAAAACAGGGTGGCCGTACTCCACATTTTCTTTAAAAAAAAATAAAAAAAATATTACTACTATTGAGAGTTGCTCTTGACAATTGATTTTTATGATAAAAGAAATTATGATCTGGTCTTTTTGTCAAATAAAATTAGAAAACGGCAAAAAAGAAAAAAAGTGTGTGTGCCTATTATCTTTAATGAGGGCTCATTGCAACTAAGAATTAGATACGAATCATAGTCATATTTTTAGTTTGTAATATAAGAATAATCATGTGTGTACTTATACACTCTCAAATCGGTACACTTTGATATATTAATTAATTATAAAAATTGTCGCATCATTAATTCAACTAAAAATTTAACTTGTATCCATAACTAAATCGAATCCTAACTAATTTCTAAGTAATTTTTATTTTGTTATAGTTACGTGAAGTTTAATTTTAATTAGGAGGTTCAGACTTTATAGTGAAACTAGGTTTGCCCGTTATCACGTGTCTGCATTACGTCTTCGGAACGATGCACCTTGTCTAATTATTGAAGGAACTAAATTTGGGTTTGACATTGCTATAAAACTTCAGGTAGTTGTAAAATACCTTACAATTGAAGGAACTAAATTTATTTGTCTGTGCTGTATGTCTATTGTCCAATTTCAAAATAAAAGTTAGAGCCAAATTTGTACATAAAATCTAGGTCATTAATGGGGGAAAAAAGTGATGATCAAAGAGAAATGGGACAAAAACAAACTAAAATTTCTACAATATAGTTACTTTCTATGTCTTCAACTCTCCCGATATAGAATCAGAAGTACATAATTCTAGAAAATCTTTTTAGTTCTTGAAATAAGCCCTCCAAAATAATAAACCAACCTCACATACACAATCACAATCAGAAGCAAAGCACAACCACACTCACAAGCAAAGCCCGAATCTCGAAGCAAAAAAGCATGATTCTTAAAGCAAACCAAAGGAAACCGATACGTACTGCTACCTCAACCAGAGCCTGTCCTCCTCCGGCGCCTTCTCTGACTGCCCCTCCGACTCGACCAGCAAGTTCCCCTCCACCTTCGCCCTCCGCCGCCTCTCTCTCCTCTCCTCCTCCGATGACGTCATCCAAACTCTAACCTCCTCCCTCTCCTCCCTCGACCTCGACCTCCAGTGCCGGTCCGCCAGGGAGCTCCGCCTCCTTGCGAAGCACAACCCCTCCAACCGCCTCAAGATCTCCGGCTCCGACGCCATCAAGTCCCTCGTCTCCCTCCTCCAATCCCCTGATCCCGTCCTCCAAGAGAGAGAGAAAGCGGTGGAAGATATATATATATATATATATATATATAAAGAGAGAGAGAGAGAGAGAGAGAGAGAGAGAGAATTTGAATTTGAGTTTGAGTTTTGGGGTTTGAAATTTGGGAGGAAGGGGGGGGGATTTGTTTTGTGAAATTCAATCTGGACCATTAATTTCTTTCAAATTGAATAGGAGCCGCTTAATAGCTTTTGGTTGTGTTTTATTATATAGATTTATCTCTTTCGTTTTGATGATGTGGCAACACTGAATAAGCACACTAAATATAAAATTAATAGTACATTAAGATTAGTGCGTGTTTAGCTTGCTCGAACTCGATGCAATTATGCAACTATAAATTAGATAGAAATGAAAATTAAAAAATTAGAAGTTAATCATACTCTGCACGTGTTTCACATATAGATAGCAAAAAAATAAAATTAATAAATTGCTGATCATAAGTAAAAGAAAAATACATATTTGTACATAATAATAACAATAATAACAGTAACAATCATATCTTATAATAATAAAAGAATTATAAAGAATTCATTAATGAAACAATGGCTTAGACCATCTCTTTTATCAAAAAAAAAAAAAGAATTATAAAAAATTGTTTAGAAATTATAAAATAGGAGTGTGTTACACCTTAGCCACATAAGATATGTGATTAATTCTCCGTATTTCGTACCATTGGTCTCATCAAAATTCTCACCCAAACAAGAGAGAAATAAAAAGCGGTTTTGTGCTCAAACTCTAAATCAAGAAGTTGGTAAAGGTGATTTCAAAAGGTAATGAGCAGTTTTTCGAAAACCCATTAAGAAATGATGACGAGAAAGGTGGTCGTGATTCATCTATGCATTATTGTTCTATCTCCCATCCTTCTCTTCACCACCACCACCACTTCTTGTGAATAGTAATTAGTTTTTTCTAATTTTTGGGGATTTTTTTAGCTCCTTTGGTCGAGCTCCCTTGGTCGAGCTATACAGTTGGCGAGATACTCATGGCGAGCAAAGCCTTGGTGATTACTGAGCGTTCTCCTCTTCGGCGGGCTACTCAGGACGAGCTTCGAGTTATCGAAATTGGGTTGTGGACTCATAGCGGGAGTTCGTCGAAGTTTCCGTGGTTGACTTCAGGTATCGAACTGAGGGATTTGAAACCTCCGTTTGAGCATGAAATTGGGTTTGAAGTTAATTGAGCTTGGATTTTGAAGCTACTGAGTTTGAAAATGGTTTAGATTTTTTTTTTAAATTTAAAAGAAAAAAATGGTTCAGATGCTTTATTGTTGGGTAAGAGCATCCACAGTCGTTCAAGCCATTTTTTGGTATATAGCAATTTAGAAATAGGAAAAAAGGAATGTTGCTGCAGTCGTTAAAAGCTAAAATATAGCCGGACGGTAGATTATTATCCGTCCATTAAGAATGACGGGGGATTATCGTCCGTTTCAAATTTTTTTTTTAATTTTTTTTTTTTTTAATGCACTAGAAGACAAAAAATTAAAAAAAAAAAAAACAAAAATAGCCCAGGGACGGGAGATTAACTCCCGTCATTTTGGCCAATGACGTGTACCAATAGTATAAGTTTTTTAATTTTTTTTTTTTTAATGCACTACACGACAAGAAGAAAAAAAAAAGACAAAAAAAAAAAAGAGAAAATTGGCAACGGACGGGAGATTATATGCCGTCAATTTCAAATGACGGTGTATATTCCCCCGTCGGCCAATCGGATCGTTTTTTTATTTTATTTTTTAAAAAAAAATGGTTCGGACGGGATATAATCTACCGTCAATCTCCTTGGACGGTGTATAATACGCCGTTGGTTGACTTTTTTTTTTTTTTTTTTTTTTAAAGCTTCTTAATCATTCGACTTGTACGAGACGGAAGATTATCTTCCGTCAATTGGTTCGGACGGAAGATAATATTGCGTTAGCTATATTTTCCATTTGGCCAAATCGCCTGCTATATTTGGCATCGAACTGTTCATCGTATACCCAAATTTTGGGTATTTGGACGACGACTGCAGCTCGTTTTTTTCCAAATTTTCCAAATTTTGGGTATTTAGCCCACGACTGTGGATGCTCTAAGGATGGTTAGAGCATATGTAGTGGTTCACACTCAAAATTTTTATATTTGGCTTTTAAAAATAGAAATTTTGAGCTGAGCTTGTAGTCGTCGAAACCCAAAATTTGGTCCAACGGTGAACGATCGTTTTAATTTTGAATCTCAACAGATGGTTTTTAAAAAAAAATTTGAGTCCAAAACATTTATATAAAAAAAATTTGTACGCATACGAACACATTATAATTCCTATAGGCCCATTCCATCTCATCCCTTGATCAAATAATCAAACCAATCTTAAATTTACTTTATATGCATAAATAATCCTATAGGCTCTATTCCATAGAAATTAAAAAAACAAAAGGGGGGAAAAATCTCTACGACGCAACATGATGTTGCGTCCGTCCCTTTTCTTTTCTTTCTTTTTTTCTTATTTCGCTCTCATCTTGCGTCTGATTTCTTCAGCGATTTTTTTTTATTTAGTCAGACCAAATATGATTTCGCGTCCGACACTTTAAAAAATAATAATTAATCTGACGCAAGATGATCTTGCGTCCGGCCTGTTTATTTATTTACTTATTTTTTAAATTCTTCATACGCAAGATCATCCTGCGTCCGAGACAATTTTTTTAGAATGGACGCAAGATTATATTGCGATTCCACTATTTGAGAATTTTCTATATCTTCTCTAAAATATAGACGGATACGGTTCAATTTTTTCCAAAATTTGGAAATATAGGGAACGACTGCAGTGTCTCTGTAGTCGTTCGCTATTTTGTAAAATTTAGTAAAAAAGGTCTCACAGTTGTTGGCCAAATATTCAAATTTTGGGTTTGAGAGGAACAGTAGTCGGTTATATTTGGGAGAAGAAATAGGAATTTCCAAAATATAGCTAACGAAAAATTATATTTCGTTCGCTCAACCTTTTTTTAAAAATAAAAATAGAATCGGACGAAAGGTGATCTTTCGTCTCAACTTATTATTATTTTTAAATCTATCAGACGGGAAACCTTCGCATGTATTTTTTTACTAAAAAAATGATTGGACAGGAAATCATTTTCCGTCTGTGATCTTTCTTTCCAAAATATAGCTAAAAGTTTCTATGGAATTAGGCCTATACAATTGTTTTGCATACATATGAGGATTTAATTAAGATTTAATTAAAATTTCTTAATCAAAAAGGCTCTTGGACGGAAATGATTTCCTAGCTAATGCTTTTTTTAGTTATTATTTTTAATCGGATTGGAAATCAAAATGATTTCCGTCCAAAGAGCTTTTTTGATTAAAAAAAGTAATACGAGATGAGACTTCATTTACCGTTCGTCTAATTTTAAAAATCAAAACCCAAATTTTGGGTTCAAACGAACTATAACTCTAACCCAAATTTTCTATTTCTAAATGCCAAATACCTCTTGTAAAGTTGTTGGCAGCTTGTGAATTTGCCTTTGATTATATATATATTTTTTGACAGGAGTCGTGTTTGACTCTATCCAATTATCAAATAAATATGAGTGGCACTTTGATAAATTATTATGTCGTAAATAAATTTGAACTTTGAGGCTATTATGATAACTAACAATAGTTGAGTAATGAATCCATATAATAAAACACAAAGAAAGCTATCAAGTGGTTCTCCTTCAATCCCCAAAAAATCAAAGGCCCAGATCTCACCTCACAAAACATATTTCCCCCCAAAAAATTTCCTCCAAAACTCGAATTCAAATTCCCCACCCAAAACAACTCTTATATTTATTTAATTTTTTTTTCTCTCTCTCTCTCCCTCTCCTATTCAAAAAATTAAGAAAATAAAAAATTTAAAAATTTAAAAAAAAATAAAAATTTAAAAACTTTAAAAATAGTTCAAAAAAATCAAAAAAAATCATATAATATGTTTTTTTGCTGGACCCCCAAAAATTTATCATATAATATGTTTGCTACTTCAATTAATTTGCTCGATCTCCAAAACTATTTTATATTATCAAACAAGGTGCACCGTTCCGAAGACGTGCCGTAGGCACGTGTCAACGGGCAAACCTAGTAATTAATATAACTTCTACTTAAAAATAAATGATTGAGATTAGATGGTTGATTGTCTAGAAATTACACAATCTCAACTTTCATATTATAGTATTCAAGATATCGGTTTGTATGTATTTATATAGCAATAAACAAGCCTTTTTTTTGCTGTTGCTAAAATCAGAAGAAGATATGTCAGTTACAAAGTTAGACATCAACCAAAATGCAAGGATAAGAATTGAATCATTCATAAGTTGGACATCAACCGGAAATGCATTCATAAGTTAATATTGTGTAAATGCTTTGAAATTTATGGAAGATTGTAGGCCCATTAGCCCAGTCTGGACCATCAATTGCATGAGTGACGAGTAGTACGCACTAAAAGGTGTGCTTTTTTAGTCCCATACTGGTGGAGGTAGGTAGTTGAAAAGTTGAGATCCTCATAAAAGGGCGAGGATGGGCAACATTTTAACATACTTACCTGGACGGGGTCTTTGGGTGATCAAGAATGCTCAGGCCTAGGCTAGTGGTCCTCATTGCACTTTGAGGATGCGCTGGCCTACCATCTCCCCAAGTGGGAGAGTGGATGTCATTATTTGTTGCTGAGGGGGTACGCGCACGCGCGGCCCCTGCCCAAATCATAATGTTTAAGCTTTGGTTTATTTTTATCGGAGTTCCAAGCTTTTGTTAAGTTTTATTACAGTTTGTGGATTAAATTGCAGAATGTTTTGATAATGTTCCGACTTAAACAAAAGATTAGGCGTGCTTGTCATATTTAAATCTTTGTGTACAAGATTACTAAAATATGGAGACGATAAAATTGAGACAATGCGAAATTGTGTTCATTTTATTATGTTGAGTGGTCCAATATATCAAGCTTTTCAGGATTGGTGTCAGTTGCAAATGTTTTTATTTAAGTTCATTTAAAAATTATTATTATTATTATTATTTTAAATAGATAGAAACATATAAGATAAAAGAAATATTTCTTTAAAATACATTATCTCAAAAACCCGATACACTGATCTGATAAGGCCGATACTGATCCCGATCCCGAGTCCGAAACATTGATCTGATACTACTAGTCAGGCCGATACCGATTCCGACCTAAATATTTGAAAAATTCTGCCCCCGCTTCCGCTCTCGAGTTTTAAAGCCTTGATTTGAACTAGGGCTTGCAATGGGCCAGGTTTGGGCCAAACCCATCTAAGGTCGGGTCCGAGCCCGATCTTTAAAACTGATATGGCTAAAAATGGGGTTAAATCGGAACCGTCCAGATTGGGCACGAATCTTGAAGCTCAGGGGTAGAACGGTAATTTCACATACAAACGGGTCCGAAACGGGTACTGGATCTCCTTCTCACAGATCCAATAACCTGCGAACGGATTCACTTCAACTGGGTACGGGTCCCGACCCGAGACAAACCCAGATCAACAAAAGGAAATCAGGGTCACTGATTTGACCAAACCAACGGGCCTGATTTGCTCTCACCGGGGATCAGGGGTCAGTTTCCTAAACAGATTGTGAGGATTTTACTCCTGACAGTTACACAGGAAATCAGGTCCCTAATCACTCCCATGGCGACTATAAATACCTCCCCCTACCACTGTGACGAGGTAATCACTCTTTTTCCACCTTAAAGCTCTTTCTTAATCAACACTGGTTACTAACAAGAGCGTCGGAGGGTGCGTCGCCGGAATCAACCCCGGTGTATCGCACTTCCTTGCAGGTAGCGACAGGAATCAGAAGGCTTGGACCAGCTATTCAGGTTTCCTACGAACTCACAAATCTCATCTGTTTACCCCCACACCAAATTCAGCGGTAACAGATTGGCGCCGTCTGTGGGAAAAACCACACGAATAGCCTTCGCCTCTTCTTCGTCAACTAGCCCTTCTCTAACCATGCGTCCCAAGAAGGTCAGGTCTAGGGGGTCCAACCGCGGACCCAATCCCGCCGATCAGCCAGAGGAAGTCCCTGTCCATCCTGCTCCGCAGCCCGAACATCTTCCTCCCCCGGCCCAACAGGGCCAGCCTCCTCTTCCGAACCAACAACCCCCAAATAGTCCTGCTGGTCAGAACCAGCGGAGGCAGAAGCAACCACTCCATCCAGACCACGTCTTAATTCACAATGCCTCCTCGGACTCCATGGCTTCCCATCACACCCGAGCCTCCGACCTCCGCAACACCGTTCTAAATCGCCAAAAGGAAGAGGACCTTCGCAACCACCTAGATGAGAGACGGGCCCGAGAAGGAGCCTCCCGCCAGCATCATGGTGAGCGATCTCCTCATCGCCGAGACGGTAGGAGGTCTCCGGACCGAAGGGGCCGGGGGGAATCTCCCGAGCGTCGTAGGAGGAGGCCGCACTCCCCTGCTGACCGACATCATCCAAGGGACAATGAGGCACCGATCACTCATGCCGAGTTCCTACAGTTCCAGGAGACTGTCCTGCAGGCCCTCAACCTTCGCCCCAACAACCACAATGCCCAGAGGGCTCCAACACCCCCACGGGTACCAAGTCCTCGCTACCGATCCAGAAGTCCTCTCCCAGCTCCCAGTCGCCAGCCGCACCACTATAGTCCTCGCCGATCCCAGGACTATCGACGCCGAACTCTCCGCTCCCCTTCCTATGAAGAAGAGTCCAGGGGATCGTTTGATTACCAGCGGAGGGACGATGCCCTCTACCGTCGTCTCCACGAGATGGAGAGGCGCATCGGTCGCATGGACAAAGAGGAGTCGAGAGCAAGGACCGTCCGCCCCAGCAGACCCCCCTTCTCTCGGACAATCATGGAGGCCCCCATACCGAGGGGTTTCAAACATCCGCAGTTTGAAACGTACTCAGGGGAGTCCGACCCAGTTGATCATGTCGAAAGCTTCAAAACCTTAATGCTGATCCATCAAGCTTCCGACGCCATGCTCTGCAAGACCTTCCCCGCCACCCTCAAGGGGTCGGCTCGAGAATGGTACTCCAGGCTCGCTCCCTCTTCCATCTTCTCGTTCGAGCAGTTCGAAATGCTCTTCATAACTCACTTTGTGAGTAGCAGGCGAACAGAGAAGATGAGCCTCTCTCTTCTCCACCTCCGGCAGGAGAGGGGAGAAAAGCTGAGGGATTATGTGAGGAGATTTACCGCGGAGGTCAGGTCAATAGCCACCCTCGACCAGTCCGTGGCGACCGTCGCGTTCCAGTCGAATGTCCTCAACTCCAACCTCCAGTCGTCCCTCGCCAAGAAGCCCCTGCACAACTTCGCCGATCTTCTCCTAAGATGCGAGAAGTACATTCGGGCGGAAGAGGCCGAGTGCCTCCCAAGTTTCGGAGTACCTGCCTCCGGCTCGAAGAGGATGATGACAGAGGAGGAGGGATCCAAGAAGCTGCAGAAGGACAATAGCGGTCAGCGCCGTCCTCCCCCCAGGTTTCGAGAAGTTCACCCCTCTCACCACAAATGTCTCCACCATCCTGATGGAAGTGGAGAAGGAAGGTGTTATACCTCCTGTGCCGAGGATGAACACCCCGGCCAAGAGAAGGAACAAGGAGAAATGGTGCCGTTACCACCGGGACCACGGCCATGACACCAACGACTGCCGGGCGTTGAAAAATGAGATCGAAGCCCTCATCCAGAGAGGGCAGTTGGCCAAATTTGTTAAGGCAAATGATCGGGGAGACCGCGCCACTCCCCCGCCTCGGGGGGCTAACAAGCGCTCCGAGCGGCGCGATGAGACCCCCGAGTTCGAGGAAGAACGAGTTCTACACCTCATCCACGGAGGCCCCATGGGGGGCTCCTCCAACTCCTCTCAGAAGGCCTTCGTCCGAGAGGTCAACTCAGTTCACAGCGCCCCTCCCCCCAAAGGCCTCGGCGTCCCAGTGACTTTCTCCGATGAAGACCTCGAGGGGGTCCGAACTCCCCACTGCGACGCACTTGTCATCGACCTTCGCATGGCAAACTTCAAGGTGCAGAGGGTCCTGGTAGACAACGGGTACTCAACCAGTTCCCAATAGATTCTCCGTTGCCCAAGGAGGTTGCAGCTGGTCGGTTTAGTTCCGCCAGTGCAGTGCCTAAGTGGTGGTCATATTTGTCACTTGGTACCCGCGCACGGACCTATTCAGAAAGCCGCGTTGAATCCGGCTGCAAGACCGTGTGATTCCTGTGTCCACCCCTAACCCAGGCTATGGACTGACGCATGCGTGTTCACCCCTAATTCGGGCTATGAACTTATATATACCAAAAACAACAAAATCCACGTGCATAGGAACATGATGGCCTCGGGGGTCAATTCCCCCTAGCCTCCCGTACCTTACTCTGGCAAAACTTTGGGAATTAACAGATCGAGATACGAGCTGAGAACTCACTCCGAAAATGTATCCCTACATAGGAAGGTACAACACCGACTATGGTCTGCTAGTACTAATGCAATCACCCAACCCCTTAATATGTCACTCTAATCCCAGCCTTACTCTAATCACTTTGGGTAAAAGATCAGATTGCTTCCAAACTTGCCTATCAACCTCTGGTCCTGGCAATACCGTTCCGGTTCGCCACTTTCCCGGCTTGGAATTGCCCAGCACTACGGCCTACATTCACCCCTAACCCGGCAATGAATGTGTATTCACCCCTAACCCGGGCTATGAACTCATATGAATGGCACGACTCGGATGTCTTACGCTTCGGTAGAAGTTCACAACTTAGGGTCGACAGTTGCAGGGTATCCCTTACCCTAGTGACTAATTTGAGTCACGCATCCCACTATGGGAGTCAACAACACCAACAACAAATACCAAACGTTCCCAGACAAAGAGTTATCAACACTGTAGTACACAGAGGAACAAGTCTTCATAATACCTAGTCAACAACCAGACTAAGCAACCTACGGGATTTCTGTCCGAAACTTAAAAAGGTCATAACTCTCTCGTTAAAACTCCGATTGGGGTGTACGAGCCCAATCCAAAAAGTTAAGAACCTAGGCTACAACTTCCTAGTTGCTCATAAACTCAAATTCCATCATCTAGGTTCTCAAAATAGTCTCTCAAGTCTCAGCTTGTGTATTTTCTGTACACGGGCTGCGCCTTACCAGTAGCATAAAATCCTATTTGCTCATCAGAATGCTACAAACCCTAGTCCTATGAAAAGGTGTGGATGTCCTCAACAATCCTCTAGTTGGTCATAAATCCAAAATATACCAATAGATCACCCCAACACACACATCTCTCACAAATGTACCAAGTCACACATTAGGACTTCCTAAATCAGAGCACTCAGCTCAATTCATGGCCTCTATCCAGTATTGCAAAAATTACAATAAATCAACCACTTACTGAAAACACCTCAAATAGGTCTTGTTGGAAAGGTCTTGATGTCTACTACAAACCTCTAAGAAAACAGTTCCTCAAATTTTTATCTTAAGGAACCTCAAATGTGCAATCTCTACAGGGAATCAAATTCGGCTGAAACCGGCACAGTACATGCTAATAAAATCATCATAAATTCTATACTCATCCAATTGATACAAAATTTACAGTGACGAAACTATATATCAATATGAACAACATGCAAAAGGTTTCATGTACAAACTCTAAGTCTACACTGAGTTCTTCATATTTAACTTAAGCATAGAAATTAGCATGTTCTTCAGTTACAGCTCTAGCTACTGCTTAAAGATCAATTTGTAACTTGCCAATAAATCATCCAAAAATTTCCCTGATTTTACTATAGAATCTAGATACAAGTAGGAATACAAGGTAAAAATTTCAGATTAGAAACTTGATCCAATTAATTATGAAAATTCCAACAATATCTGTCATCCTGTTAACCAACTGCTGCTGCTGCCTTACGACACAGTTCCACAAATAGATTTTATTAAAATATCAAACCATCTCAGAAAAATCCGAAATAATTCACGAAACATATAGACACATATAGGAACAATATGTAAAAATTTCATGATCTAACTCCATGTGTTTTGCTCTCGAAAAAATCTAGAAAATAGCCTACAGATTAAGATTCTAATTCCAGTTTCTGATTTCATCTTCCAATCTTCTTAGATATTCATCCTAACACTTACTACAACACATGCATGCAAGAAATCATTCAAGAAACAGTAAGAAAGGTTTAGAGTAACTCCCCACCCTGAGTTGATGTAAAGTAGTTGATTTCCTTGAACTTTTCTTCCTTGAGAATCCCTCATAGAGCTCCTTCTTCAATCTCTCTTCTTACTCTCCTTCTCTTCTTTTTTTCTTGGTTGAGTTCTTAAATTTCAGAACAAGAGAGATGGAAAGAGGGGTTTTTGATGGAGGAGTGAGGAAAGATGGGAGAGGGTGAGGCCAGCTTTTAGGTAGTAGGGGATAGGGTTGTAGGGTGGTTTTGAAGTAAAATCATGGCCTAGCAAATGGTTTTGAGATGTAGTGTGTTGGCTATCCATTTTAACACTTAAACGGGTTCCTAGATGCGAGATGAGGGGTTTATTGAGTGTATGCAAGACATACCCACCGTAGTATCATACAGTATTATATTTGCATAGGCGTCGTACCAAAAACTAGTGTTTATATCAGTATCGGTCCTCCTCATTCTCGTGCATCTTTTAGAATGCAATCCTCTTACGAACTGTCCCGCAAACCTAACCGCACATCACGATAGCAAAATCAACCCAAAATACTGCAATCATGTGCACGCATACGGACAATATACATACATACATATATATATTTAGGTATCGTACAATCCGGGGTGTTACATATATATATAGTCAATTGTACATATGTGCACATGAAGTGGGGTCTTCCTTTGCTGACCGGATTTTTAGTAGTGGGGAGAGAGAGAGTTTGGGAGTTAGAGAATTAGAGAGGTGGAGAGATGAAGAGTTGGGGGTTTTTAGGAGTTGAGAAAGTGAAGAGATGGGAATTAAAAAGAGTAATTTATTAGGTGTGTAATGTTTCAAATTTAACCCTAGCAATGTCCTATAAATAGCAACCCATTTCTCATTCTTTTTCACACCAAAAACAAAAGAAATAAAGAGAAAGGAAAAAGAAATAGAAGTAGTGTTCTTTTGCTTGGAGGAAATTCTTGCTAGGAGAGCTTGCTAAGAGGAGAAGTCATTACTAGGAGGAGAAGCCTTACTAGCAGCTAGGAGTTCTCTTGGAGCTAGAAGTTGTGTTCCATCCTTCCCTTCATTTGTTCAAACTTCAAAAAGGTGGGTGTTTTCATACTTTCTAATTTTAGAACTATGCATGCTAGTAAAAATAAATGAGTATATTATTTTGATATGATGAAGTAGAACGAATCTATACATTGGTTGTAATGAAAGATGCTATGTTACTATATAAATCAATATTATGTTAGTGGGTAATCTCTTCCTTTCTAAAGTAGGATTTGCATGCTAATTAGTTTAATGAGTAGTATAAAAATTAAAGGTGATGTTTTGTTGAAGCCTAGTAATTGATTGTTACCATGCTAGTTGAAAAGAAGAATGCAACTAAAGAAATAAACATATGGACCATGTTAGAATATTTGAAATTTATGGTTGTCAAATGTGTATGAGAAATGGTTAGAAAAATATTTTTTTTATTGTGACATATGCTTTAGAAACATAATGCTTAAGAGGAAGAAAAGAGAAAGATAAATTTTTGTTATTTTTGACATGTCGACATAGGTTAAAAATACAAGCTTTCGTATGAAAGAAATCCTTGAGATATCCATGGTTGATTTAGAGACACATTTGTTTTTTAGCGCAAAGTTTTATTGTTATGGTGATGGACTTAAACTAGTTTTAAGAAACATGATTTCTACATTTTTTTGAGTTTTGAGAAGAGATGAAAATTTTATAAAGAAAGGAGAAACTATTAAAAAATGAAGATATATTCTAATAATAAGTTTGAACTTGTTTATATTTTTTTTCTTGATTCATCTAAGTCCCAAAAGAGAAGTTTATCCACTATTCTAAAAGATTGGATCGTTGGATAAATGAATTTTCGAAAAAGAACTAGATTCAAAATAGTATAAACAAATGAACACTAATACAACTCCTAAAATAGAAATATACTTGGACAAACTGGTTAGCCAGTGCACTACAAGTTATAAGAGGTCAGGGTTCGAAACTTGATAGCCACCTTTAATTTTGATTTCACTTAACAAAATTCCGAAACTGTATTTTATATATAAGGGGCTAATACTCTCAATATATGACAAAAGTCTACAAAGGACTTAGTGGCCCATGGACCTTGGGTTGTTGTTGTGTGTGTTGGCCCACCGGGGTTCGAAACTGGTGCTCCCTCTTTTTTTTTAATTCTTTTTTGTTTTCAAATTCAAACAGATTTTTTTACTCACTGACTGACTTGGGAATGAAAGAAATTATTCATTTATATATATATATATATATAAATGAATTACATAAAAAATTCATTAAGAATAGTTTTAAATTCTAATCTTGTACATTTTGAGAAAAGTAAAAAAGAAAATTGAAATAGCAAATGCACTTGTTTCCAAAATTATTATTTGAATAAATAATTCTTTTGAGGAAAAGAAAAATATGTAATAAGATTGTCTTGTTATAAACAACCCTTTTTGCTGATTAAGAATGCTAAATGAGATTAAAAATTCGTGTGAATTCATATTAAGTTTTGAAAAGAATTTCTGTATTAATTGGTTGACTTGATGAGATCGTGTTAATATGCTTATTTGCTGACAAGATCATGTAAATACGGTTGTTTATAGTTAAGGAATTTTTTATGTGATTAATTTCCTAAAAGAGATTTGATTTTATGCTATAAACTCATGAAAAGAATTGTTGTCTTAGAAAGATAGTAAATTGAATGAAACTAGACATATATCAAGTTGTGAATAGATAAGACATGATTATTGAAGGGTATGAATACCCATAATTCTTGTACATGAAAAATTATGATTTAAGAGTTAGTAAGACCTCGGTTACCGACACCATTGAAAGAAGAGATTTGAGATATAATTTTGAGATATTTCCATGGAGCTATCTCGTATTTTTGTGAATAAGTCCGGCAGTGGGTAAAAATAATTCTAGGAATGATAACTCAACCATGTCTTGAACTTAAGAACTAGGCACTTAAGTGAAGTTGTAGTAAGACCTAGGTAAACGTAAGTGAGGCACTTTATATAGTCGGGCGGTGGGTTGGCTGCGGCGATTCATCGGGACTATAGACCAAGTCGGCGGACTGAGGTTGCTCTGTGGGAGACGAGTTTTATTTGAAATTCGAGACTATGCATAGTCGGGCAGATAGATTGTTGTACTCCATGTATATGCGTATACCAGAGCTAGAGGGGCACTTGCGGGAGGTTCGCACGACGAGGAGTCTGTATAACAGTCGGGCAGGAGATTAGCTGCGGCGATTCTCCAGGGCTGGGATCCGTACTCGTGGAACATCTCAACTTTGTCTTATTACTGGGTAGTTTTCATAGCGAGGGATCGAGCCCTTTTATTGTGAAGTACGTAGGTGCTTACCCTCGGACCTATGTAGTATGGGATGCAAAGAATCCGAACAAGTGTGTATTAGTGTCATCCTAGTATAAAATGTATGCATTAGGCATTAAGACATGGCATACACTTACATGTTTAACGTAGTCAAAATTTAGCACTTTATTGTTCACTCAACTTTTGTAATTTGTTAAAGTATGGAGATCGTTATACTATTCACGGCATAGAGAGGATAGCCGTGTATAACATTTCGTCAGTTGTAATCAACTGACGTACCCACAGTCTTACATGCAGGTAATGGAAGTTCATAAAGCAATAAAGTGGATATGTTGATACTGTTCTGTTTAAAGATGTTGTATTTATTTCATTGTAATCTTTTATTCTTCCGTTGTGTAAACAGAGTGTAATGTAACTCTGATGTACCATTGAAAAAGTTTTAAATTTTCCTGTAAAATTATACGAAGTGAAGTAAAGATCCTGTGAAATCTCGAATTCGGTTTTATTTGAAATTCGGGATGTTACAGTTTAAGCGGGTATGATAGTTTTTTCAAACTTTTTGATGGGGTTTTGTGGTTGATTATAGGACTAGAGTAGGAGAATTGTACATGGTTGAGTTTAGTGCTGTTATTGGAGGAGCTCTTGCTCTCACCGAGTTTGAATTGTTCTCAATCTCAAAATGTATGATTTTGATTCTTTTAATAATCAAATTTTGCAATTTTGTTAAGTAGCTAAGATGGCTATTTCAAAATTTTTAATGGATTTTGGTGGTTGATTAGAGGGTTCGAGTATGAGAATTGCATAATTTTGAGTTTAGTGCTCTTATTGGAGGAACTCTTGCTCTCGCCGGGTCAGAATTGCTCACAATCTTAAAGGTATGATTTTGAAGTGCTTTTAATAATCAAAATTTGCAATTTTGTTAAGCAGGCATGATGATTTTTTTCAAATTTTTTGATGAGTTTTGGTGGTTGATTATAAGGTTGGAGTATGAGAATTGTACAATTTTACGTTTAGTGCTCTTATCAGATGAGCTCTTGCTCTCACCGACTCAAAATTGCTCTCAATTTCAATGGTATGATTTTGCATTTTAATTGTTTGAATTAGAGTCTTTTATTATCAATCACAATTTATTTAAGCCCTATGTTGGATAAATTTTTTGTATGGAAAAGTCTTGGCACGAACCAGGGACTCTGGATTCGAGCTGCTACTCAATTACCCACCCCACCCAATGCCAATCAGAACATTGCCTGTTGGTCCCAATGCTGGATATATAATTGTCATTTAAGTATTTTGACAGTTGAATGATTATTGTGATTGAGTTTGGAGGGGTCTTATTGCATCAAATGCTTGAGTTTGGAGGTTTTGTTTTGTGTATCATCTTTAGTTTTTTACTATACTGCATCGAATGAGTAACCTTAATTAAATAATTATTGAAAATGTTGATATATTGAATGATATTTATACATGGAAAAAATTGTATGTATGGATAGGCTATGCTGAATTTTTTTATTAAATGTTAATGATTTTCTAATATACCTTTTAATATAATTTCGTTAAATTTGAGACATCATTTGGTAAAGTCTGTACAATCTGTATATGGGGATACTAGTTATAATATTAGAGATTAGAGCATCTTCAACGGGCCTTCATTTTGAAGAAATGAAGACCCGGGAGGCTCCAACCGAGCTTCAAATTTGGCTTCAAAATGAAGGAGCTTTAAAACTGGCTTCATATTTGAACGTTTTTTGGAGCTCCTTCAAAATACTATTCACAATTTGAAATTCCCATTTTACCCCTTTTTACCTTAATATCTTTTTAAGAATTCATTCCATATCCTTTAATTAAAATGTGTAGCTATCTATTTTATGAATGTATCTTATAAAATATCAATCCAAATTTTATTATTTTGGTACTATTGGAAAGGTCTCGACCATACCTTTAAAATGAGACCAATTTTGAATTTTTTTTATCGTTTGAAAAAAATAATTGATACAATATTTACAGTCAACATTATTTAGTTATTTTGAATTAGCTTAACATATTTTTAAAAGACGACCCACTCATACAATGTGATCATTAATTGGAAATAGATAAACGAAAAATAATAGAATCATTAATTGGAAATAAACGTTGGACATTGAAATACATAGAACTGAATGAAAAAATATATTAAAATAATAACATTGATAATTCCCAACTTTTAATCCATTTCATTATCGTGTCTTGTCCACAAATGCTCTATCAGTACATTTCTTGCTTAGCTTATCTGTATTTTTTCATCTTCATGTTGTACTTTCATTTTTAATTATTATAATTCTAAATTTTCTATTTCTGTCAAAATTTAATATTAAAATATATTAAATTAAAAAAATTATTTGATTAATGTCAATTTACTATTTCATTCATAATCTAGGCAAAGTGATAACTAAATAAAATTACTCATTTTATTAGAAAATTTATAAGTCATTAATAATCGCTTAAAATAAAATAAATCTAATAATCTTATAATTAAAAATATTTATCCGGATATTAAAGTAGTTTTACATTTTATTAGAATTACAATTAATGTATAGTTTAATTTAAAAAATTGAATAAAATTTGAAGAAACCAATTTTGAAGCAGGATGGTTGGAGTTGATGAGCCTTCAAAATGAAGGAACCATTGGAGATGCTCTTAGAGAAAAAGTGTCCATTCGAATTATTACTCTGTCAATATTACTTCTATTGAGAGTTGCTCCTGACCGTTGATTTTTATGATAAAAAAATTATGATCTAGTCTTTTGTCAAATAAAATTAGAAAACGGAAAAAAAAGAAGAAGAAGCCCAGTGTGTGACTATCATCTTTCATGGGGGCTCATCGCAACTAAAAATTAGATACGAATCAGTCATACTTTTAGCTTGTAATATGACTATTGCAATCAAATAAGAATAATGTTGTATGCACTCTCTTATACACTCTCAAATAGGCACACTTTGATATATTAATTCTAAACATTATCTTAAGTTTTGTGGTCACCTCCTTTTGCCTGGGTGATTGGTATGAGTCGATCGACTTTCAATTATGTCTGTTTCTTTGTTTTCTTGGTTGCATTCTGGGCAATTTTTTGAGTTTTGATTCGAGTGAGCTTCAGCATTCTCTGAGTCCGGCTGTGTCATTGACAGAGCCATCCGAGCCATCCCTTTTGCGCTGCATGTTGTTGCCCCCTCCGCTGCTGTCTTTCTCGTTGGCGTTATTTTCGATCAATTGCGTAGTGCTCTGTGATTTTTTTGTATAACTGTTGTTCGGGTGCTAATCGTTCATTAGCGGTTTATTGTGTTGTTGTTGCTTGTATTGATTGTTGCGAGACTGTCTTGGGTGTTCTTGCTTTCAGTTTGCCCTCTTGCAAACTGTTTTTTGTACAATATTTTTGTTTTAATATAGTTTTTATTGGGCTGGAGTCTTAGACTCTATCCTATTTCTCAAAAAAAAAAAAATCCAAACATTATCGCATCATTAATTCAACTAAAAATTTAAATCGTATCTGTAACTAAATCGGATCCTAACTTATATCTAAGTAATTTTATTTTTGTTCTAGTTATGTGAGAGTTTAATTTTACGAGGTTCGGACTTTATGGTTAAATTTGTTCGTTCATTTTGATAATGTGGCAATGCTGAATATACACACTAAATATAAAACTAATAGTACATTAAGATTAGTGCGTGTTTAGTTCGCTCGAACTCAATGCAACTATAAATTAGATACAATTAACCAATAGTTCGTCTGCTATAAAGTTTTACCCGTTCTTTATTTTGTTGAGCACCACGTAGTAAATCTCCAAGATGAAAGAATTAACAGCACTGTGCACCCCGACTATGACCTATGAGTTGAAAGAATCTATTTAAAAAAAAAAAACAAAAAAAACAAAAAAACAAAAAAAAACAAAAAAAAAACTTCATACATAGATAGTGATATTTGTTTTTAATAAAATTCATCATAAAGCGATTTACGCAATTTGAAGCATTCATTTTATGATCACACTGTTCACAATGTTCTATATGTCATGAAGCATTTGCTTACCAAATTTCAAGTGATTCTGAGACCAGTAGTTGACGCATCAAGCGGTTTAACTATATTCATCAATTTATTTTTGATAATCAAATACAATAATATATGTTTCACAAATAGTGTCACCTTTCTTGAACCACTTGATGCATAAGATAGAAGTCTCCAAATTAATTAAAATTTTGTAAAATTGTACAATATAAGAGCATGTGTAGTCTTGGAGACCCAAATTTTGGGTATTTGACAGATGGAAATAGAAAAAATGATTTTGCGCTGCAGTCGTCGAATGTCAAAAAATGAGTTTTTGAACTTTTTATAATCTCACACGAAAGATTATTTTTTGTTCGACGTAAAAAAAAAATAAAAAATCGAACGGATGAGAAATCATTTCCCGTCCGTCATAATTTTAATTTTTTATAAGACTAATTAATTCCTAAAAAACTATTAATTCAATCCTAATTATTTCTTAATTTTTAATTAATTAATATTTAAACCTAAATTCAACCTATACAAATGCTTTATAGAGTGCTTGTATAGAAATTTTATGGTGAGAAATGTATGGGACAGGGCATCATCTCCTGTCCCAGCACATTTCTGTTTTTTTTTTAAAAATGGAACGGATGGGGAATAATCCTTCGTCCGACCATTTTGAAAATAATAATAAAAAAAACAACGACGGGGAATAATTCCTCGTCCGAGAATGATGCAATTTTTGGGACGGTAAATTAATTACCGTCCGACGGAAAATAAAAATAAAAAAAATTAAGCGACGAAAGATAATCTTTCGTCCGATCGAACGGACGAAAAATTATCTTTCGTTAGCTATATTTTGGCAATTGCCATTTCGTCTGCCAAATATAGCCGACTACTGTAGCGCCGAAACCCAAATTTTGGGTATTTGGCCAACGACTGCAGCACTTTTTTTTGCCAAATTTTGAAAAATTTGGCAAAATAGTCAACGGCTACAGATGCTCTAACATGAAGATTAATGTGAATGATGCGATCGTGAATTGGATAGATGATTCAAACTTTTTTAGCTTTGGAAAATTAAATCTAGCTCAACATCTCATATTATCATTACTCTATATTTTAATATGAGCTACATAACTCACACTATAACATATGTCTTACTTACATCCACACAAGCATTCAAAATTGCAGCAAGCGACACACTTTTCTTGTAGAAGGAGCAGATTATCATGGCTAAGAGCATCTGTAGTCGTTTGCCAAATATCGATAAAATGGATATTTGGCAAACGAACGTGCTGCACTCGTTTGCCAAATATCCATTTTATTGATAAATCGCTACAGTCGATTGCTATAAATGAGAATCGATATAGCTTTTATCGATATTTGAGGGATGAAGTGCCGTCGCTTGATTTTTTATAATTTTTTTCAATTAAAAAATCTCCCAAATCCCTCGGACGGCACTTCATGTGCCGTCCTTTGATTTTTTTTTTCCAATTAAAAAAATCCCAGCGCTCTCCCAAATCCTCGGAAGTGCCGTCCGGAGGGTTTTGTATTTTTTAATTTTTTTTGCAATTTGTGAAAAAGTTTTTGCAATTTTTTAATTTTTTTGCAATTTCTGAATTGTTTTTGTAATTTTTTGATTTTTTTGTAATTAATGAAATGTTTTTGTAATTTCGGAAAAAGTGGAAAATGTCAAAAAAAAAAAAGTCCATATGGCTTTTGGACGGCACTTCATGTGCCGTCCGTCCATATGGCTTGAGTTTTTTTTCTTTTTTTTTTTTCCTTCTCCGACGGCACTTCATGTGCCGTCCGTTCTTTAAAATTAATTATTTTTTATTTACGCGCTCCGACGGCACTTGAAGTGCCGTCCCACAAAATTTTTCATTTTTTAAATTTTTTTTTCTCTCCGACGACACTTCATGTGCCGTCGCTTAATATTTTAATATAGATAGCTAAAAAATAGCTTTGCACGAGTGCAACAAAAGTGGAATTCCTATTTTCATTTATCCATATATGGATATTTTTACATTGCAACGACTACAGATGCTCTAAGTGAGTGACCACAACGACGAGGCTATAAAAAAAAGGTGTCGAATCATGCCAAATCAGTCACTTGTTGTTGAAGTCTTGTCCACTGTCAGACGTTTAGTTCGTGAGAAGAAGATGTGAGATGGTGAGAGTTGTATCTACTCAGAAACAAAAAGTAACTAGATAAGGGGTTTTACCTATGTAAGGTGTTGGAAACGGAGTTTGGCAGAGGTGTTGTTATCATGATCAGCTGGGCTGACCCTAAGTTTTCGGGGTCGAGGCGAAAACTTCTAAAGGCCCAAATAATTATTTTTGGGGTTCCCTAATAACACTATAATTTTTTTACGTGTAAAATACGTGTCTATATTTACAAAAGAAATACACATTTGGGGTTCGTAAAACTGCAAAAAAAAGGGGAGGGGGGATATGATCGGAAATCATTAGAAGAGCCACTACGAAAATGCAGATGAGGATCAATGTTGTTGGTTGTTGCATGTAGCTGGTGATGTCTCTATTACCGCTAAACACCATTGTGTTGCTGTCATTAACGACGATTATTTATTCATTACTCACTTTTTCCATATTATCGGTTACTCTCTTATATAAAATAAAATAAAGTAAAGTAAAATAAAAAAAAGTAAAAATAAAATAAAATTCAGATGGGGGCAAAGTAAAGCAGACCCGATAACCTCCACCCGAAGTGCTTGACTCGACCTTCAGAAATCGTAAACGGCTACAACCGCTTGTCTCCTTCATAACAATTCCTTATCGGATCCAAAAAAAAACAATTTCTTATCGGATCCAAATAGTTCCTTAGTAAATCAAACCCAATTACTCTTGTACCCTTGTAAGTTGTAACCTCAGTAATCTAACAGATAACAGCACATTAATCAGTAGTTATTTATTTCCGAAATTAAAAAAGCGAAACGGGTCAGGTCTTATACAAACCCGACGCATTAGCCACATAAGATATCTGATTCCTTTTCCTCTCTTCGTTTCCTCAAAATTCTCACGCAAACAAGAGAAAAATAAAAAGCGGTTTTGTGCTCAAACTCCAATTCAAGAAGAAGGTAAAAGCGATTTTAAAAGAGTAATGAGCGGTTTTCAGAAAACCCATTAAGAAATGATGACGAGAAAGGCGATTCTGATTCTTCTATGCATTACTGTTATATCTCCCATCCTTCTCTTCACCACCATCACCACCACTTGTAAGTAGTAAATTTTTTTATATATAGATTTTAAGGGATTTTTTGAGTGTTTCAGTTCTGATTATTGGTGGGTATTTGTCAAAATTTGATCTTGGCAGCTAATGATGGCTTCATTGATGATCTTCCCGATTGGGTAATGCACTGAATCCCCATTTCCTCTCATTTTAAATATTTTTTGGAATTTTGTCTGTTTCTTGATTTTCTTGGAATCCAGAATATTAATTCTAATTTTAGTTTTTTTGGCATTTGTTTGGGGCGAATAAGAATTGTTGGGTAGTCTAGTAAATTGTAGGATTTAATTCAAATGGTGCAAATGTTGTTAATAGGTGAGCTCAGATCATGCGAAGGAATCCATTAGGGTTGAAAATTCTGATGATTTGCGCGATTTCGATCAGATATTGAATCAATTGAGTGGGAAACTGGTGAAAGGTTAGATATATTTCTACTTTAATCTCTGTAATTAAGGTTTCATTGGTAAAAGATGGGACTGTTACTACAATGCTTTTGTTTATTTCACATTTTATGCTTTTGGAGAAGTCTAGAATTTAGGTGCTGTAAACATTTTAGAACTTTGAAGCAAGCGCAAAATTGTATGCAGGATTGCAGTTGGGGAAACCTAGAGAGAGCACGTCTCGTGTGTTGTCAGCTGCCAATGAGGGGACTCAGTTGGACAAGGAACCGCTGATCAAACAAGTTACGCAGAGGGAGAACAATAATGCCCATGGTGCCCAAAATTCTCGAGTGAATAAGGTAAGATGCTTATATCACTATATTCTCTAATCACCCAAGATAAATTAAGAGAGAATCGTCTCATGTGGTTTGAACATGTCACACGTAGACTTAGCAGACTTAGTAGTGCTGCCGTTAGAAGGAGTGATTTGATAAATATTGAGGGTAGAGTTAGGGCCTTAGGAGTAGGGGAAGACCTAAACTTACTTGGGTGAAACTGTAAAAAAAAAAAAAGCCTGTGTGGTGGTCTTACAGAGGATGTTGCGCTAAATTGAGCAGTATGAAAACCAAGATTCATGTAGCCGATCCCAACTTGTTGAGAAAAAGGCTTTGTTGTTGTATTCTCTAATCATGGAAGACTGTTGTCTTACCTAAGTTATACAAGCTTTTAGCTGTGATAAAAGTTTAGTATATTTTGAAAGTTTGAAGAGTCTTGAAAATAAAATTTTAGATTCTCACAAGTCACAAGTTTCCTCACAATGCGTTAGTTTGTAGATAGAGTCTGATAATTTGTTACCAGTAAGGTTTATATTGGTCATGTTCATCTGAACTAGATTCTCGACGACATTTTTGTCAGTCTACCTGTAAGAACATGATATGCATTACTAGATATCTCAAAATAAAAATCTGAAGATGTTTACTTGATTGGTGCATTGAAGCTTTTGTTTCTGCCTAATTAAGTTAGTAGCATGGTAGTTTATTTTTCTCATAAATTTATCAGGAGAAAAAGGACGAGAAACAATCTGTACGAACTCCACCTAAAGCTGAAGCCAGAAAGGTACGCCCGCATAATCATCATACCAGCACTAGTGTAGTGCGGCAACTCAAGGACCAGTTGATAAGAGCTAGAGTTTATCAAGGCTTGGGACCACTGCGAATCCATCCAGAATTTATAAGGGAGATGCGAGCTCGTGCTAGAGATGTTCAAAGAGTACTTGGAGATGCAATCAAGGACTCAGAGCTACCAAAGAGGTATTATTTCAGTTCACAGTAAAAAAATGATGCAACTTGCAAGGAGGTAATAATTATATATTACTGGCTCCTTGGACATATATATTTAGCTCGCTTTATGCTTGTCCATATTCTTATCTTTTGTTATTCCTATCGGATGCGAGCTTAATTGTGAAACCGAAATGCTTATCGGATACGAGCTTAATTATGAAACCGAAATGACTACCTTCACCCAAGAAACTGTCATCGTAGGTCTTTCTATAGAATTTAATTGTCTTGTTCGTTAGACATAAGAACATATATTCAAGGTTGTTACTTTTACCATCTATGGCACCAAAAGAAAAGAAAGAAAAGGAAAATAATAGGAAAAAGAAGAATGGAGGCTACAACTGCTGAGATGACCACTCTCCATTTGTTGTAAGAATTTATACTAGTATACCCCTGTGCAATTTGCACAGACTTTACCAAAAAATATATTAAAATATCATTAGCATTTAATAAAAAAATCGGCACAACCTGCCCATACATACAATTTTTCCCCTATATAATTGTAATCCAGTATATCAATATTCAACAATTATGTAGTAAAACTGTTATAAAAAACACAATCTCTAAACTCAAGCAACTAATAGTTAAAAATTGATCATAACCCCTTCGAATTTCTCCACTACAACCATTGAATAAATAAGAAGCTCATAATACAAAACTCTGATAAAATGTAGTCATTCAGTTTATATATATTACAAATCAGAATCAACACATATACACATCAAACTGACCTATAATCATAAAATTATTACAGACTCAAGATAACCACCCCCACCACCCCCCACCACCAGCCACACACATACACTTTATTGAACTCAACATGTATAATTCTTTAAAAACACTATATAAATTATATATATTTGGCTCTTCCTCTCCCCCAACCCCTTTACTAATTTTTTTTTACAACAAATTAAATTTTTATGAGATTATTATTATTACTTTTTGGGTACAATCACCTTCCTTTCGTCTTTGCAAGCTGAGAAAATAACTCATTGACAATGGTAGTGCTTGAATTCTCCGGAACATTAAGAACAAGGGCCGTCGTTGCTGAATCTAGAGAAGCATCAGAACTGGTTTCTCTACCTGCAGTATATGAAGTGCGGCATCAGGGTGTTAGTTTTTGAACAAATATGAGATAAAGAGAAGATAATAGTTTTAAAATAGAAATAGAAAAAAATGAAATAGTAATAAAAATAAATAGAAGATACATTCAGAGAACAAACATGAGGAAAACCTGAGCCTAAAAGATGAGTGACTATTACCTGAGGGGAAGGAGCTGGTGGGTTTGCTTCTTGCAGTTGCAACACATACTCGAGATTCCACAACACGTCTCCCATCGATGGCCTACCAAACCCATACCGAGCCAATCATATTTCTAGCCTTTGTTTCCACGTGAGTGAAGGTAGATCCTTACCATAGATGTGATCTCTTAAGGGTCCATTCTGCATGTACTCGTAGACCACAATCATCTCTGAATTCTCATCACAACAACCAATTAGAGAGACCAAATGACGATGTCGGAGCTTGGACAACATCTGTGTAATACCCCGTATTTAGTAGAGTATATATACGTGTGTGTGTGTGTGTGTGTGTGTGTGTGTGTGTGTGTGTGTGTGTGTGTGTGTGTGTGTGTATATATATAGAGAGAGAGAGAGAGAGAGAGAATTATAATAATAATGTGGTGGGCCTATAGATTTGGTATTATGGGATTGAGTATATGGAATTATTAAATGGGCCAAAAGAGAAAGGAAATGAGAAGAGGTGGCTGCACATGAGAAGTGGGCCCGGTTTGTGTGTGGTGTGCACACATGCACGTGTGTGAAGTATTGTGGTAGTTGGGGAGGGTGAACAAAATCCAACATCGGTGGGAAATTGTGAAGAGTTAGAGTGTATAATAGAAAGCCTATGATCAAAAGTCACCTAATAGCCATGGCATTTTTTGTGAGGCATGCATGTGGTGGGCCGCTGTTACGACTTGTTTTTCGTATGTGCACGCATGCGTAGGCACGTGCACAGTTGAGCCGGACTCGGGGTGTTACAATCTGGATCTCGGTTTGGAACTCAGTGATACCTTGTTCCGACTGTAGGTTTCCTCTCTTAACTTTGACTTTAGTCCCATCATCAAGTTCACCAAAGTAGACATTTCCGAACCCACCTACCCACTCCGACAACTTCACACCTATTGTTGCAAACACAATTGTTGCAAATATGTCAATTACACCAGTTTATTGATTCTCGAATATTCAAATTTAAAAATAGTCCCTTGAAAATTTTCCAATCTATTAGATTTTAGTTGCAGTAGGTCCATCTCAGTAGTACCCATCTATATAATAAAATACAAAGAAAGCTATCAAGTGGCTCTCATTCAATCCCCCTAAAATCAAAGGCCTAGATCTAATCTCGGAAAACACATTTCCCCCCTAAAAGTTTCCCCCCAAAACTCAAATTCAAATATCCCAAAACAACTCATTTATTTATTAATTCTCTCTCTCTCTCTCTCTCTATATATATATATATATATATATATATATATACACACATACACACACACACACACTTATGGAAACAGACTTTAATGCCCCAATTTATAAATTTTTTTCAACATATACTAATGAAAACATGAACTTTTATTTACAACTAATTATTGTCATACTATTCAAACTTGAGGTATATAATTGTTGATTTACTGTTTACAAGGTTTTTCATATGCTGTATCATTCTGAAGATTCGGGCAAATCTAGTCTTAAAACAAAATTCACAACTGATTGGAAATTAATATATAAAAGCCAAATGGTTAAAATTAATATATAGG
This sequence comes from Hemerocallis citrina, assembly GCA_017893485.1. NCBI lineage: Eukaryota > Viridiplantae > Streptophyta > Magnoliopsida > Asparagales > Asphodelaceae > Hemerocallis > Hemerocallis citrina. The sequence goes on along the minus strand of CM030364.1, from coordinate 17,505,923 downwards.
AATAATTGATCAACATTGGTTTACAATCACGGAACAAAGTTGAACTGAAAGTTTAGTCTTATTCATACATATCAATGTCGAAATCAAATAAAAGATATTATTTTTTTCAAGAAATTTGATAGTAATATTAATTTAAGGATTAATATTAATCAGTTACAAAGATTCTACATTTTGAGAAGATACAAATTAAGTAATAAAACTACGATATTCTTTAAAAATTATACAATTTAATAATGAAGAAACTATAAAAATATTTTAACAATCGAATAATAGGATTGCAATCAAACTTGTACACTTCTGTACTATGTACATTTCCAATGGAACTTGTTAAAATACAAGTGCAATTTTCCTCAACCCTTCTAAAATTTTGAAGTTTTAGCTTAGCGGTAGGGATTTTCTCATGGTATCAGAGCAACCCAGATTCGAATCTCATTGGCTACGCAATTTAAATGCAGATTTTAAAAAAAATCCGTTGCGTGTAGTCCAGGTCTCGGCCCACAATTTGTTGGACATTTATCCCGTTTCTTTGGCCCATAAAAAAAAGGGCTCTCGACCTAAGAGAGCGTGTTAAAATACAAGTGCAATTTTTGTCAACCCTTCTACAACTTCAAAGTTTTCACTTAGTGGCAGAGACTTTCACAGAACTCATGTTAGCAAAAAGATAATAAGCTGACAAAAGCTTGATCATAAAAAGAGAGAAAGCTGCCAAAAGCTTTGACCTTAACCAAGATTCCCTAGAACACTAATACTATAATAATAATCAACAAATATTTTGTTGATGAATGTCTAATATAAAACAATCATCAATACTATAATACCATCCTTCTCTAAACCCATTTCATATTAGATAATTAAATTAAGGCTTTTCTAGTCATCAATTATTGCCTATTGATCACAACTAATTTATCAAGATTGTAACCGAAGCACACAAAATGTAAAATTATATTTTTTCATGAGTTATCGCCTTTACACATCAAACATGACTAAATTCAACTAAAATGTTGTCCAAAATTTAAAGACCTTTCAATAATCTAATTAGAGATACTATCATTCAAACTAGAACGACTCTATCATTTTTCTCCCTGCTTTCGTTATTTCATCACCAAATGAAGGCTTTTATACTCATCAAAATATTGCCAATGCGTCACTTGTAACTAATTCACTTGATTCTATTTAGAATTTAAATGGCAAACCCAACTAATAATTCAAATAAAATATTGGTCAAAATTTCAACTTTTCAAAACAAGAAATTTAAGGGTCCTGTCATTTCAATATAGAACAATAATTGTATCTCCTCTTGTATCTAATCAGGATAGTGCAAATAGATTAAATATAACTAATCTCACTTGATTCTATCTAGAGTCTACGAAAAATATAAAAACACAAAATTCAATCTTTAAATGAACTTCAGCATTAAACATCAAACCTAACTAATTCAACTGAAAAGTTGCTGAAGATCTAAACTTTTCAACAATCTAATTAAGGGCACAACTATTCCAATCCATTACAACAATTAGGAAAGATCCAGTAGAAAAAATCCAAACCTGTGAGGTGTAAGGCCAGCAGGAGGGGGCAGGGTTGGGGTTGGAGGAGGCATCATTGCAGGAGGGTTCAGCGTCAGTGGAAAGCAGCATGTGTGGAGGTGGAGGGTCGCGGGAGGCAGGAGGTGGAGGGTTTGGTTGAAATGATCGGAGTAGCGGCTGGATGGGTCCGGCGAGCGGCATGAGGGTTGGATAGGTTTTTGATTTTGAATGTGGGAGTCGAACAGTTCGTGGGTGAGAGGGGTTTGGGTTTTGTCTCTTTTTGCCCCTTATATCAAAACGTGCGGGTTGTACATGTTAATGTAGATGAGAATCTCTTTTTTTGCTCTCATTTCTCTATTTCTAAACTTTTATTCAATTGAAAGGAAATGAAAAAAAAAGTCGAATAATTACTGAAGTTGAGCTCTTCTCGGACTCTTTGGTGTACTCCGTTATCTCCTTCTCGACTGTGTGGTTTTCAACTACCTTCCTTCTCCAATCAAACATATCCTTTCAAATCAAATATAATTAACATTAGAAACACATGGAGAGAACAATAATTGATAATTAGCTATATCAAAAGATGACAAATATATAGATTATCCAATTCACATTTCCAAACAAACATCATTCTATATTTTTTATTCAATTGAAATGAAACCCCAAAATTCTTGATGTATGTAACTTTCCAACAATATTGCAAATAATTTTTAAAAATAGAAAATACCAAAATCATTTATGAATAATTCATCTAATAACATTTATACAATATTGCACGATTCCTAAGGTTTGATTAACATATACGATTCCACTTCAAAGTTTGTGTGGAGAAATAGTAGGGGGTTGCCTCTTTTATTTGTTTTAAAAAGGAAAATCGATAAAAAGCCTTGTACTAAAGTGGTTTTGGCATAATATATTGCATAGATGAGGAATGTAAAACTAACCCCTAATTCTAGTGTTGTGAAGCTAATATAACATTCTGTATGTTAGTGCAAGCCCTCATACAATATTTTAATACAAAAGACAGAAGCAAATAAAAATAAATCAAACCAATAATTAACCAGTGCAAGAATCATGCCATTAAGGACTTCAACCCAATGACCAATTTTAATGGGAACAAAGGTATACCCTTCAATACTTGAGTAAAACATATAATGGTATATTGATTATCAGGGAAAAAAATCAAACCAATAATTAATCAATGCAAGACTCATGCCATTAAGGACTCCAATCCAGTGACCAATTTTAATGAGAACAAAGGTGTACCCTTCAACACTTGAGTAAAACATATAATAGTATATTGATTATCGGGAAAAATATAGTAGTATATGGAAACTGAAATCTTGTATATGTTTAATTCCATGGAAAATGTGTTCATTAAAAATGATATTTGTATAGGTTATATGGTAACTTCCTATTATATGACTTATTTTTTATTCCATTCCCCTTAATCCAGCCTCACTTAGCTTAAGAAATAAGTATGCCAACAGTCATTGTATTTTTCAGGAGACAGATAAACGTGAGCACTTTGCAAGTAAAAAATAGGAAATAAGTCAAAGAAATGTAATAGAACATAAGAATGAAATATAACCATAGCCAAAGAAATGTCTCCTTCACCCATCAATGGGAGCAATCTTATGCCATTAAACAATTTGCAAAAAAGAAAGATATGCAAATTTTGATTTTGATCCTCAATCAACAAAAAGTAATTAATGCTCTGACTAACAATGGTGATCAAAATCTCAGACTGGAAGATGGCTGTAATTGAATGTTACTATTTCACTGCTTCTCAACAAAGAAAAAAACACAAATAAAATCAACATTATGAGAATAGTGGAGTATGTAATAATGATTATGAGAACACATACGAACAATCAAACAAAATGAGCGAAAACTATAATCAACATTCAAGTAAACAGAAGAATAAAACCCTAAACCAAAAGAAGAGAGGGAGAGAGACCTGCGGGAGTGAGAGGACGGCGAGAGTTGGGGGGAGCGATGTGAGGGGGGGAGTTAGGGGATGGGGGTAGGTTTGGGAAGATCCGCAAAATTTTGTGAGATTGAGAAAGTTGAAGAGAAAGAGATTGTGTTCGAGAGATTGTAGTTTTTATTTTGTTTTTGGTTTTTTTAGTAAAATTGTGCATAGTATACATGTTAGTTAAATAGGAATCCCTACTTTTCCTCAAATGGAGAAAAGAGGGGTAGATTCTCTCTCCTATTAGTATAAGATATAGATATAATATCCGAGGGGGTAGACACTCTCTTTCCTTTAAGCGGAGCACTTTGCACGAGGAAACCAGAGAAGGAGTCAATAGTTAACTTAGCCTAACTCCTTCAATCACACAATCTCTACCTTTCTACACCCATCCTAAAATTATATCAATTGATATACCAATCAAGTGACGAGCAAATAAGATTACCATTAACCCTTTAAAATGGAGTTAGCTTATTAAAACCCCAGAAGTGGAAATATGAGCTACATTACTATTTTCCTAAAAGGGAAAGTGGGGTTATGCGACATTATCAAACAAAAAGGATAAACGCAGTAAAAATCCCACCTTTCTCCTACAATTTGCCATAAAAAACACAACTTTCATAAAAAAAATCCAAACTTTATTCTAAAATAATACAGCAGCTCTAAAACCCTATAAATTTTTATCAAAAAAACAAAATGAGGGAAAACCTTATTAGGAGGACACGCTGCCAACCGGTCCATATAGGCTTTTTGCTCCTCCCAATTTGTCGGCGTCAACTTGGCATGTTTAAAATGATGTTGACGCATAGATTCCCGAGCGTGGTCATGCCGACATCCTTGGAGATTTTAACGCGCTTGGGTTCGTGGGGCGGCGAGTTCTTGATGGAGAGAAATGGGTTGGGACCTGGATCCGATAGGGGGCTGCAGCATCGTCGTCGGTCAAAGGAGAAAATGGGTTGGGATTAAAGGGTTCGAAGAGCCATTAAAGTTGGGATTTTTATTTTTTGGGGTGATTGATCCAATTCTCAGTTGGATCCTATTCGGGTGAAAGCTGATGTTCTCTTTGTTGCCGATGCTGGAGTATTTTCTATTAGTTATATATCAGCTTTGAGAAAATATCTGTATTTGGAGGGTTATCTTGCAAAGTGGCTTGTAATCTTACATAAAAGTCCAACAGCCTATAACCGTCCAACTAATTGTCCAAACACGCTCTATGCATGTGTATTCAGATTGTATAAATAACCCCTTGTAAATTAATCTGTTTGATCATGAATAGATTTGAGACAATTTAGTCCATGTTCATCTTCTTTCTTCTTCCATCTTGAGCTGTGCCTTAGGGTTTTGCAGGTCGATGGTGAGAAGACGGTTCGTCGTGTCCAACGATGCCGCTGGAGGTCGAGTTGGAACAATGGTATCAGAGCTTCAAGATCCTGCAATGGCGACGACGATGACCCAATTCGATGGTGAGATCGAGAGTCCGAGGAATCTTAACTATGGATTTTGATTCAAGGTCGGTTCAAAGGATCAGACAACGAGGAGTTCCATTGATTACTGTGTTGAATTCCAAAACTTGTAAGATTTCGGACGGCAATTTGAAGGCCAATTGGAACAATTAGAGTTGAAGGTTCTTGATTACCTTGAACGATCGATTCTTGATTCTCTTCATTGGCAACGGAGGTCGAGGATTCACCGAGATGGTTCCGATGATGGTGGTGGGGGTTATTCTTCCCTTCGAGATCATCAATTTCTTAACCAAGTCTTCAATCAAGACATCGAGGAGCGATTTGAACGATTGAGGCTGGCAATGAATCAGGAGGTTCAAGAACGACGCCATCATCACTCTCGACGAGGGAAGGAGCATGGGAAGTCTGAAGACAGTGGAGAAGAATCAGAAGGTAAAGGTGGTTCTTGGCGATCACCAGTTGTTCGACAAATTTCAATCTTTGCTTTGCTGATTGTTCCTGCAAACGTTACAACTGCAACAAGGTGTTCGACTATGATTTGTGCTTTAATTGTTTTGTTAGCGAAAGAGTTAAATTTGGTTTGACACCGTTGGACTTCATTTGTATAGAGTATGCCGATGGCCATATTTTGGTTGATGAAGATGAGAAAATGATTGTTTCGAAGAACAAGCCTATTGCAGGTTTGCAGCAGTTTTAGTGAAAGATCTTGATTCTTTAAGGACACAGATCTCTAGTTTTGAGATGAAGTTTGGCACCTTGGAGAATGATAAAGATTTACTAGAGTCAGACATAAACGAGCTAACAGTTTGTGAGGCCTCATCAAAAGAGTTTCAGGATAGATTGAGATCTTTAACTGAAATCCTTGCAGCCAAAGATCAAGAAATGGATGACCTAATGCAACTACTTGATGAAGAAGAGTTGAAAAGGGCATCCCTAGAAAGTCTGAACCAGGAATTGGAGGATACAGTACAAGAGAAGATAATTGCATTGGAGACAGTCGAAACCTCTCAGGCAAAGGCTTTGGCAAAGCTTTCAACAATAGTGATCAAGTTTGATGAGTTGCACGACCTTTCTGAGTCTTTTAATGGAAGTGGAAAGCTTTCAGTCACAATTACAACCAAAGGATTCAGAGATACAAAAAGTTTGGAAACCTTATACTCCTTATACAATGAGGCTTCCACCCCTCAGTAGAGATACAAATTTTGTCAAGTTTATGTCTTGGAATGTTAATGGCTTAAGGGCATTACTCAAACTCGAAGGTTTTTCTGCTCTTCAACTTGCTTAAAAGGAGGATTATGATGTTAGGCTTGAGTGGTTTCGTAGGTGGGAAGAATATAGAGGAGTGAAGATTTTGAAAAAGTTTTTGGTGGCTATCGTTAGGAATTTTAATTCCATAATACCAATTGTTCTAGATGTTGATTTATATTATAAGAGTTTGGAGAAAGATCAGAACTCTGGTAGTGATGACACTAGCCAAAGCGGAATAACTACTGCATTGTGGGGCAATTTTCTCGTCTTTTCTCTCAAGTTTGGGGTGTGGTTTACCATCTCTAGTCATGTTATTTTAGCTGAAGTGGGACACTTAGTTGCTGATTTTGCAAATCAGGCACTTCTACCCTATGGCTTGAGAAGTTCAAGAGTCCAAAACCTATGGAGTGCTCATCCTCCTGAAAATATCCATTCTGCTGCTTTAGTGATGGGTCCTGGATTCTTTAGATTTAAAGCAGAAATAGATTTCAATGGGGATGAGGAGGTCAAGGTGAAGGAAACTGAAATATTGCAACTGAAAATCATCACTACACCTTCACTGATGTCTTCGGTTGTTCGAGAGACCACTGTGAGTGATATATCAAATGACACTTGAAGGGCTTATTATTGAATACTTGAATTTTAGAGCTCTATGTTCCAATTGGATCAGTTCAAAGAGCTCTGGTGATGTAAACTTAATCCTAAGTAGAGAATTTCCAACAATATTAAAAGATTAAGTTTACCAACATATAATGCCGATTAAGTTAGAAATTAAAACTACTAATTGGTTTGATGGATTTTCAAGATTGAAATAAGTTTAACAAGCCCAATTAAAAATTCACGCTTAACAATCAACAATTATACTTAATCATTCTTAGTATGTAAGATTTGCAATAATGATTTGTACGCTAATTGGCAAGTAGAAGCACACACTTAATATTTGGACGACAGTCAATTTAGATAATATTCTAGAAATGATATGCGGTACTACAAATAATGGAGAATGGAAAGAAATTATCAGGGTTCGATAAACGAGTCACCACGAATGAAGAAGAAGAAGATGCTAAACGTCGCAGTCAACAATGTTGTACTCCTCCGCAAATCAGCCTCTGGATATGAGGATGATGGTTAGGATTTGAATTGGGGGATTTAGGAACTAGGGTTTCGAGTGTGAAAGAGATTTGGGGATTAGGGTTCGAAGTTAAGGGGCAAGAGGAAGGCGAGGGCCGTCTAGAGTTGCAGGTGGTCGGAGGTAGCAGTCGGGGGCTTTGGGGGGGTGAGGAAGGCAGGGTCGGGTTGGAAGAGGAAGGTGGTTGAGGTGGTCACAACGCTGGCATAGGAGGGGTTTGACGATGGCGAGGGAGTCGACGACGGCGAGGAGAAAGGGGGGCTCGGGGTGGTCGACTGGAGAGGGAGAGGTAGCGAGGTGTTTCAGAGGGTGCTGGCGAGGTTGGAGGGGTTCAGGTTGTGGGAGGAGGAAGGGGATGAAGAAGAGGAAGGGGTGGCGGTTGATGAAGGGGTTAGGGTTTGGGGTTTTGGATAAATGATTTTAAGAATTTAGGGTGTAGTTTAGAGCTTCTCACAAATCCTAATACTTTCTTAGGATTTCTCACAAACCCTAATGTTCTCTTATGGTCTCACACACACACAAGAGGAGAATGAAGAACAACTCAACACAATAATTTTTTTAATCAATAATAACATACTTTCTCATTATTCTCATGGCCTATATATAGGCTCAAAACAAATTCAAAATAAATCTCAAACAAATCTAAAACAAATCTCTCAAACAAATCTCAAACAAACTATATATGGCTAAATATCAAAACAAAACAAAACAGAACCGATGTCCTCATCATCAGGCAGCTATATTTGAAGGGGGAAGGATTGATCCAATCCTCAGTTGGATCTTACTCAGGTGATAACTGATGTTCTCTCTGTTGCTTATGCTAGGGTATTTTGTATCAGTTCATATATCAGCTTTGAGCAAATATCTGTATTTGGAGGGTTATCTTGCAAAGTGGCTTGTAATCTTACAAAAAAGTCCAACTGCTTGTAACCGTCTAATTAACTGTCCAAACACGCTCTATGCATGTGTATTCAGATTGTATAAATAACCCCTTGTAAATCTGTTTGATCATGAACAGATTTGAGACAATTTAGTCCATGATCATCTTCTTCTCCCTTCTTCCTTCGTCCATCTTCCATCTTGAGTTGTGCCTTAGGGTTTTGCAGGTCGATGGCGAGAAGACGGTCCGCCGCGTCCAACGAAGCCGCTGGAGGCCGAGTTGGAACAATGTTTTCTATTTTCTAAAGAGATGAAGGGAGGGAAAAGGGTGGGAGCTTTGGCCCGTTGGCGAACATGATCCTACCTGCGTGCGTGAGTGTGGAGATTGGCGTGTAAGGGGATGGGGAAGGGGTGGTGGGAGGGATGCGACCGGCTGGGAATTTTTTTTGATTTTGAAAGTGGAGATGAAGAGTTTTTGGGTGAGAGGAGGGTTTGGGGTTTTTGGTTTTTGGTTTTTTGTTTTTTTTTCTTCTATAAAAATGTGCACGTTGCACGTACTAATAGATGAAAATGAGAGAGGGGTTGACTCTCTCTCCTATTAGTATAAGAGAGAGAGATATAATTTAAGGTTGTTACTTTTACCATCTATGACACCAAAAGAAAAGAAACAAAAGAAAAATAATAGGAAAAAGAAGAACGGAGGCTACAACTGCAGAGATGACCACTCCATTTGTGGCGCAGTTCACAAATAAGTTTCTAAAAGAATGTTCATGCATTATTATTAGGAATCTAGCTGCAAATGCTGACAGCAATTGACAGAGAATGTACATAAACCTTATGTTATTTGTTCTTTCGGTCATGCAAATTTATCCAGTGCCACCGAAAAATTGAAGCTAATGGAGAAAACTCTAGCAAAGGGAAAGCAAATGCAAGATGACTGCTCTGTGGTTGTTAAAAAGCTCCGAGGCATGCTGCACACATCTGAAGAACAGCTTCAAGTTCAGAAGAAACAGACATTCTTTCTATCCCAATTAGCTGCAAAAACCATTCCTAAAGGTCTCCATTGTCTCCCTTTACGCCTTTCCATAGCGTACTACTCTTTAGATTGGACAAAGCAGCAGTTCCCTCATCAAGAAAAGCTTGAGAATCCTGCACTCTATCATTATGCACTCTTCTCAGATAACATATTGGCAGCATCGGTGGTTGTGAACTCTACTGTGACTAATGCGAAGGTAAACACAAAGTTGGCCTTTAGATTTCCTTCTATTCGAAAAGTTTTGTTGTAACCACAAAATTCTCTCCTTTTCAGAACCCTGCAAGCCATGTTTTCCACATAGTAACTGATAGGCTTAATTACGCTGCAATGCGAATGTGGTTTTTAGCTAATCCACCAGGAGAATCTACTGTCCAAGTTCAGAACATTGAAGACTTCACATGGCTAAATGAGACCTACAGCCCGGTTTTAAAGCAGCTGAGTTCTCAGTCCATGATTGATTATTACTTTAGGACTCACCGTGCAAACTCCGACAGGAACTTAAAGTATCGAAACCCTAAATACCTATCTATACTGAATCACTTGCGGTTCTACTTACCTGAGATTTTCCCAAAACTTAAAAAAGTGGTTTTTTTAGATGACGATATTGTAGTACAGAAAGATCTCACTGGTCTTTGGGAGGTCAATCTTAAAGGCAATGTCAATGGTGCAGTTGAGACTTGCGGGGGGAGTTTCCACCGATTTGATCGGTACCTTAACTTCTCACATCCTCTTATTGCCAAAAATTTCGACCCTCATGCATGTGGGTGGGCATATGGGATGAACGTGTTTGATTTGGAGGAGTGGAAGAAGCAGAAGATCACGGAGGTCTATCATTCTTGGCAGAATCTGGTATGTTGAATATCACACCTTTCAAAACTTATTCTTATCTTTAAAAAAATTTCTGTGTTTGCTATCTGCTTACGACAATTTGTTGAAGCAACACATGCGACGCCTTCCATTTACAAATGCTTTGCTCTGTGTAAGTTCTCACCATGTGGACTTCCATTTTAATGGACCTGTTTCAAACCATCATGTTTAGTTATTATCATTGAAAATGGTCCTGTCTTGTATTGTCTTTGGTGAACTAGTTGGTTTCTTTGTGCAGGTGCACCCCAAATGGCACAGATATCAGATTTCAAACTATCATCTATAGACCAGACAATAATCAAAAGCATCAGCTTAGTTCTGTTTTAACTAATAGAGCATTATTGTTTATTTTTGCTCAAAATATATTGGTTTGAACTTTGTGTTGTTTGTAGGGTTAATACTCAAATTTCATCAAACCTTTCTCAGTTAATGAAGTTGGCCATGCAAAACCACTTGGTGTTTATTGAACAAATTTTTACAATCAATTCTCAATTTGATAACCTTAATTAGTTAGTTCTCAAATTGATTCCAGGTCAATAGTGGGTATATGATGGCTGTCATTAGAATTATAAAATGCCAGTTAGTAGGAGAAGGTACTGGTGTTTGGAAGGGTTCAAAACAAATCCGTGTTATTGTTATTTTATGATATGCAGACAGCCTCTCCTTTTCTTTTCTTTTTTTTTTTTTTGCGGGGGGGGGGGGGATCGGTCGTAGCCGCCCATTTTGGGGAGAGAGCAATTTTTTAAACATTCCAAATAATTCCGTCTCTAAGGCCGGAATCGAACTAACCTCTCGACTTAAAGAGTGAGAAGCCTTGCTATTTGCACTACAAGTACTTGGCAATCGTGGCACAAAATTAATAACTTGTTTCTCACTAATTGTTCTACACCATTGGATCTACTGATTTCCTTATTGAAAATGTATACAAAAGAAAATACAATGTATATACATTTATTTTTTTTTCCTTGCTTTATATAATATGGGCTACTTGGATGGTTCGTTATGTAGCTTACTCTGTACAGATTTGGCTGAAATTCTTCTGGTTATTTTCTTTATGGAAAGTGCTCTAGTATATATATCACTTTCACACCCATTAGACTTCCAAGCTTTCCCTGATATGTATAATCCATCAAAACTTAGTGTTCAAAACTGCTCCTTTTTTTGCTTGCTCTCATTGTTCATAACTATTTATATATATGTTTGATGAGCAATAAATTGCATTTTCTTTCAATGCAGAACCATGATAGACTGCTGTGGAAGCTGGGAACTCTTCCACCGGGCCTGATAACATTTTGGAAGCGTACTTACCCTTTAAAACGCTCGTGGCATGTTCTGGGTCTTGGCTACAACTCTAATGTGAACATTAAAGATATAAACGACGCAGCCGTTATTCATTACAATGGAAACATGAAGCCTTGGCTCGAGATTGGGATGCCCAAATATCGGGATTACTGGTCTAAATATGTGGACTATGATCAACTTTATCTGCGAGAATGCAACCTTAGTCCTTAGCTGGTTTTCTTCTTTCTTTTTTTGGAGTTTCTGTTCTTTGCTTTTGTTCATCCTTTTTAGCTGATCTAAATGTTTAGCTTGATTCTTTGTGCTCTAAAGTTGTATGACTCGAGCTTTTCTTCTCTATCATTTTTTCATTTTTTTGCATCCCCTGCATAAGTGGCAGAAGTATCATTTGTACATGGTTCAGAATTAGAGTTCATTTTTCTTCCTGATTTAATCTAGTATATATCTATCTTTCTCAATTATTTATGGCATCTGACTGTCTGTCTTTCTTCCTCTTAATGTTAGACTTGAATTGATATATTATAAATTGTGAGGTTTATTTAATTATAGAAATTCTACATAATTATGGAAACTTGTAATTCAAGCATTCCTCTGGCTCCTAAGTTTGGCAAAATAGTTAGGATCTGTTATTGTTGACTCCAGGCTGCTAATCTTATATATACGAGTAATTTACACGTGCGATGTGACATTGTCTTATATTAGTTATGCATGCACATGTTTGTTGAGCTATAATGCATGTATTTGTTTGGTTACAAATGGAATTTGTTTGGTGACAAAATCTCCCTTTAAAATAGCAGAGATATATACAGGATTTAAGAATTTCAAGTTTTTGTGAACTATCCAATGAAGAGTTGAATCTGTACCTTCTTTTACTCTTTTAGTTTGCCTAAAAGCTATCTGGATTCTGGCTATACCTTTTCCCTTGAATCTGTACCTTCTTTTACTCTTTTAGTTTGCCTAAAAGCTATCTGGATTCTGGCTATACCTTTTCCCTTTGAGTATTGCATAAATAATTTATCGTAAGAACTTATCTGGAAAACTTATCTGGAATACGATGACTAGGTTTAGTACTTACGACATCAAAAAAAAAAAAGGTTTAGTACTTACGAAGTAATCAACTAATGTACCATCTCGTAATTTCATGAGGCATAACTGATTAATTAAAATATGGGCCATTCAGGAAATATTGGATGTTTAGCTTGGCAGATATAGATATAGTGATGAGTACATGTATTCTGTTTAGTTTAGTAGTTTATTTCAGTACCATATTTGTTTTTGGCAATTATAGCCATATGTAATCTTTTTTTTAATGCATTAGAATATTTTTGAAAATTTTAGAATATTTTGAGATTTGTATCAAGATTTGTTTTGAGCCTATTTATAGATTTATAGGCTTTGAGATTAATGAGAAGTCATGTCATTCTTGATTAAAAAAATTATTGCGTTGAGTTTTGCTCTCTCTCTTTTTTTGTGTGTACAATTGAGATTCAATTATTAGGGTTTGTGATAAATTCTAATACTCACTCCGTTCCACTTTAAGTGATATTTAGGGGTTTTTTTCTTGTTTCACTTTAAGTGATATTATCCAATTTTTTCCCTTTTTTTTCCAAGAACACCCTTATTTATGTTGAAGTTTTATCTTAATTACTCATCTTAATCCTATCAACTATTCTTAGAAAATTGTAGTTTCAAGTTTCTAGATTTTGTTTTCTCCAAAAATTTAATGCCAACTCCCTCTCACCTACTACTTGCAACTCTATATATTTTCCAAATCAAAAGTACTACTCCTACACTCTTCACAAGAACAAGAATTTTGGTACTCTGGAGTATGGGTTTGAAAACATTAATTACATTTTTTGATATCTGGGTTTGAAAACATTAATTACATTTTTTGAAATCAGAATTACTCCTAGTAATTACTCATAGAGACTTAGTATTAATAAGGGTATAAAGGGAAAAAAATATTTATCTCACCCTTCCTTAATCTGTGTGCAAAACTTCTAAATATCACTTAAAGTGGAACGGAGGGAGTAAAATTTTAGGATTTGTGATAAACTCTTAAACTACCCCCAAATTTCCAAATCAATTAAAATCAAAATCCTAATCCCCAAATCCAAAACCCTAATCCTGCTTCTTCCCCCTCACAAAACCCCTAGCCGCTACTCACGTCTCTCTCTCCCGATCTGTTTCCCGCCCAAACACCCCAAACCCGTCTCCGATTGTCTTCCCTGGCCAACTCCAGCCGCCCTCCTCGACGCCACCTCCCGACCTCCTTCAAGCGCCGCCCCACTTCCCCTCGATGGCCAGCGCCATCACAGAAAACCATCCAAACTCCTTCCTCCTCTGTCCTCGTCCACAACGACAGTCAAAACCCAATCCCCCGTCGACCCACTTCGTTGACGTCGACCGCGACGCCGTCCGCCCTCTCCCGTCGCGTCGATCCCGCCACCGCCCACAGCCAGTCACGCCAGAACCCCCGCGACTCCCCTGTGCTCCTCCTCGCCCCTTGCTGCCAAGGTGAGATCTAACACTAGTTGCTTCGAACCCTGATATACTCTTTCCACTTTTCCAATATTGATGTTATAGTGCTTTATCATCTCTATTATATTATTTAATTTAACTGTCGATCACAAATATCGAGATTGAGTGTTCTACTTGCCTAATTAGAGTGCGAATCAATATTGCATCTTTTACTTGCTAAGAATGCTTAGAGATTTAATTATTAATTGTTAGAACTGAATTATTAATTGGGCTTATTAAACTTAATTCAATTCTTGAAAATCCATCAAACCGATTAATTGTTTAAAATTCTAACTTTGATCCGCATTACCTGTTGGTAAAATTAATCCTTTAAGATTATTGGAAATTCTCTATTTAGGGTTAGTTTTACATCATTTTGGTATGAGAGCGAAGGTTCTTAAAATCCTAGTTCTTGCATTATTTAGGCATCAATTTCTGCATTCATTTAGGATCATGTAGTCTTTTATTTTAGATCATTTCAGATTTATTTAAATAAAAAAAAAGTACACACATGACCCCTAGTTTTTTCCTTTTGGTGAATGCGTCTTCGCAGCACCATCACAGATCATGAAGAGCCTTTCTTATCCCTCCCAAATCACCTAATTAGAAACCATAGACCTCCCCAGTCTGAAATGGACAACTCTGATATTTCTGCTACCCTAGCTGCCATTCAAGCAACTCTTGTCAATATCAATCAGAGGCTTGAGAAAGTGGAACTAAATCAAACTGTTGCCCCTGAGCTTCATGCTAATTGTCAGATCCCTCAAGGGAATGCTCGTGACGATCGACATCAAGAATGTGACCCTGACGAACAATATAAAAGGAACGTTAAGGCTGACGTTCCCCATTTTGAAGGCCACATGGAACCCCAAGCTTATCTCGATTGGATCCGTGTCATGGACCATTACTTTGTGTGCTTTGACATGAGCGAAGCCCTAAAGATTAAATTTGCCACAATAAAATTGACGGGTAAAGTTCAACAACACTGGACCAATCTTGAACACGCCCGCAGAGGCCGAGGCCTGACACCGATAGCTACTTGGGAAGCCATGAAAGAGAAGCTCACTGAGAGATATGTACCGTTATCATTCCACACCCGAATGCTAGATTTGTGGAACCAACTTTATCAAGGAAGTAAATCCACACAAGAATATGTTGATAAATTTGATGACTTCCTTATTGGTGCAGTGCTTTAGGTAAAGAGAGTGAAGAACAAACTCCTCTCTAGGTTCAGGACTGGATTACGAGCCAATCTACGAGCTAATTCATTGAAATGTGGACTCATTAGCGGCAGCTTATGCTCTTGTCCTCGATATGGATTCTCTTAAAGCATGTTTCCATTACAAGTCTAACGATTCGATGGATCATTCCTCCAGAATGAATCCTCCTGATCCCTCTAGACCCGAGCAATCCTCTCCTCAGTACCCTAATAAGTCTTATCCAAACAAACATACTTCAAATTCTTATCCACTTAGAAATGACAACACGGGTAAGAATACTGAAATAGACTATTCTAAGATTGATCATCTCACTAAGTGCTATAAATATAAGGGATACGGCCATGTTGCTGGCAACTGTCCCAGGCCAAGTAGGATCAATATAGTAGAGGGTACCACAGTCATTGTTGATGAGCCCGACAATGAGTTTACCTATGAACCTAATGTAAGTGATGACTTTGATTAAAAAAAATATGATCATTCTTTCAATTGTATTCAGTCTGTCCAGTCACCTCCATTGAGTGTACCTGAGTCACTCATTCCTTTCCAAGTCACTTGGCAGCTTATAGTTTTTATCCATGTGTTAGAACATTCTAGAGTCACAAAATCTGTACCCACATTTGTATATCACATTCATGATTTGCATAGAAATTTTTTTTAAGGAACTTAATGAGAATAATTTTAACTACAATTTAATAGCAGATACTAGAAGGAAATTTATAACTTTTGATATTGGTGACGAAGTGATGGTTCGGATTCGTCCGGAACGGTTTCCAGCTGAATCCGTTAGGAACTTGAACATACGTGCTGCAGGCCCATTTAAGATTCTTCATACAATTAATGATAATACCTATGTTGTTGACCTTCATGAGGGCTTTGGCATAAGTAAGACTTTCAATATTGAAGATCTGGTACTCTATGAAGGCTCAAAATTCCACCATAGAATTTTTTTTATAGATGAGCCTACCCGACAGCCTAATGGTGAGATTTTCACATTTACCCCTTTACCTGATATTATTTACCCATCGACAGAATAATTGAATAATATTTTAGATGATCAGATAAGAGATGATGGTATACACAAGTATTTAGTGTGGTGGAAGAACAAGCCGAAGTTTGATGACACTTACAGTGATCGTGAGGAGCTCCCGCAACTGGATCCAGATCTTTTGGAGCACCACGACAGGATCATTGGTTTTGACTTGACTGGGTCGAGCTCTCTCCCACTCGGAGAGAATGATGAGGACATTTATTATGTTTAGTTTAGTAGTTTATTTCAGTACCATATTTATTTTTGGCAATTATAGCCATATGTAATCTTTCTTTTATGCATTAGAATATTTTTGAGATTTTTAGAATATTTTGAGATTTGTATCAAAATTTGTTTTGAGCCTATTTATAGGCATTGAGGTTAATGAGAAGTCATGTCATTCTTGATTAAAAAAATTATTGTGTTGAGTTTTGCTCTTTCTCTCTCTTTTTGTGTGATACAATTGAGATCCAATTATTAAGGTTTGTAATAAGTCCTAATAAAATTTTAGGGTTTGTGATAAACTCTAAAACTACCCCAAAATTTCAAAATCAATTAAAATCAAAATCCTAATCCTCAAATCCAAAACCCTAATCCTGCTTCTTCCCCCTCACAAAACCCCTAGCCGCTACTCCCGTTCTCTATCTCTCCCAATCTGTTTCCCACCCAAACACCCCAAACCCGTCTCCGATCGTCTTCCCCAGCCAACTCAGGCCGCCCTCCTCGACGCCACCTCCCGACCTCCTTCTAGTGCTGCCCCACTTCCCCTCGACGGCTAGCGCCACCACAGAAAACCATCCAAACCCCCTCCTCCTCTATCCCCGTCAACAACGATAGCCAAAATCAAATCCCCCGTCGACCCACTTCGTCGACGTCGTCCGCCCTCTCTTGTCGCGTCGATCCCGCCGCCGCCCACAGCCAGTCGCGCAAGCACCCTTGCGACTCCCCTGTGCTGCTCCTTGCCCCTTGCTGCCAAGCTGAGATCTAATACTAGTTGTTTCGAACTCCGGTATACTCTTTTCACTTTTTCAATATTTGTGTTATACTGCTTTATCATCTCTATTATATTATGTAATTTAACTGTCGACCACAAATATCGAGATTGAGTGTTCTACTTGCCTAATTAGAGTACGAATCAATATTACATCTTTTACTTGCTAAGAATGCTTAGGGATTTAATTATTGATTGTTAGAACTGAATTATTAATTGGGCTTGTTAAACTTAATTCAATTTTTAAAAATCCATCAAACCGATTAATTGTTAAAAATTCTAACTTTGATCCGAATTACATGTTGGTAAAATTAATCATTTAAGATCTTGGAAATTCTCTATTTATGGTTAGTTTTACATCATATAGTATAGAATAACAACTGATGAGAAGAACGCCGTGTCATTCTAGTATCGTATCAGGGCCTATATATACATGAGCTGGTTCGAACTCTCTAGCTGTTTGAATTTCGTGCAGTGCTTTCCTTGGTACAACATGACTTGGCCCCTTTGTTGAAATATTGTGCATATTGTGTTGTCGGCCAATACTGTTCCCAGAATTTGATTTAGGTCGATATTATCCTTGGTGCATATTATGTATCACATTCATAATCATCATCGGATCAGTCTCACTACCAAATGCCATCTTAGAATGAAATTTTTACCAACTATGATTTCTTGATACTAATCAACCCCCAAATCTGTAATTAATCCAATCCAGTGGGTTTAATGCCTATAACAGAAATAAACTTGCACTTGTTCAAATGTGTACCTCATTGACTAGATTTGCATGGATACTTCCTTTGTTCCTGACATAATTTTATTTATACAAGGTTCCAATATAACAAATATATACCAATTCGAAGCACTTAGACAAAGGCCCTACTAGTTGAAAGTTCCTTGTCTGTCAATTGCTAATAATATTGTGCTTTTTGAATGGCACTTGTTGTGCACCTTACTTATTTGATGTCAACTTCTTCCCAATATGTAACCATATTCACATCTAACATCTTACAGGCCCTACTGCAATAAAAGCTAATTTATTGGGTTGGATTCTCTTTTAAGGACCATGTTTTGATTACTATAGAATTGAAGGTGCACGCATTTGAAAGAAAAAAAGCATCTTCAGGCTTATTCTCTTAAGGCTAATCCAGCGATTAAGATACATAATTAATAGGAAAATTAATAAATATATAAATTTGATAATATTTAAACTTGACAAAGATGAATGCGAGCTTGGATTGAATACATTATGTTAACTGGGTATGGACAAAAATTACTGATAACTAGTTGTAACTGTGTAACTGTAAATGGTTTGTTTATCAGATCTTCGGTATTTCAGATATTTCTTCATTATGTATTTGTATCTGTTTAGTTATATATAAACAAAGGGTTAACAAGTATGTCTACTATGGTAGATTCTTTCATTGGAATTTAATTGGGTAGTCGGCTGGTCAAATATCGGTATCCTATCCCCAAATAAGGCGATGTAGAACATTGAATTCAAAGCCAGCTGTACACTTGTGCATAGACTAAAACAACCTTATTTCCGACCCGACTGTGGGAGTAATTAATAGGAAGGAGAAGAGAAATTGGAGAAACTATGGGTTATATATATATATTATATAGCCTTCTCTTCTTTCAACAAATTACACCAAAGGATATATAGATAACTTGTGACCAGGCTCTTGGTTGCTCGTCCCAGTCATCATGAACATCACTATGACTGTCTCGGCGACGGTTGTCTAATTTCTGGTTTCCTTTTTTTTTTTCTTTTTGTGGTTTTTTCGGCGGTAATGGTACTAACCGTGATCGTCTTTTCCTGTGGGAAAACCCGAATAAAGAGAGTGGAGATAATGGTGTGTTGTATTATGGGAATGATGGTCGATATGTAAGTGGTGCAGGTGGTGGAGATGATGGTGGAGGATGTGGAGGTTGCGGTGGAGGTTGCGGTTAAACCTATATTTTTCCATTTAAAAATCGGTTTTCTGTATTCTCCTTAGCTATGTTTGTTGAAAATTGGAGATGTACACATGAAAAATTCTACTTTATTGCTATGCATATCTTTTCACTCCAAAATCTCTCATGAGGTTGAAGGCTAGTTTAGAAGTTAAGGCTGACGTTCAAGAATGTGACCCTGACGAACAATATAAAAGGAACGTTAAGGCTGACGTTCCCCATTTTGAAGGCCACATGGAACCCCAAGCTTATCTCGATTGGATCCGTGTCATGGACCATTACTTTGTGTGCTTTGACATGAGCGAAGCCCTAAAGATTAAATTTGCCACAATAAAATTGACGGGTAAAGTTCAACAACACTGGACCAATCTTGAACACGCCCGCAGAGGCCGAGGCCTGACACCGATAGCTACTTGGGAAGCCATGAAAGAGAGGCTCACTGAGAGATATGTACCGTTATCATTCCACACCCGAATGCTAGATTTGTGGAACCAACTTTATCAAGGAAGTAAATCCACACAAGAATATGTTGATAAATTTGATGACTTCCTTATTGGTGCAATGCTTTAGGTAAAGAGAGTGAAGAACAAACTCCTCTCTAGGTTCAGGATTGGATTACGAGCCAATCTACGAGCGAATTCATTGAAATGTGGACTCATTAGCGGCAGCTTATGCTCTTGTCCTCGATATGGATTCTCTTAAAGCATGTTTCCATTACAAGTCTAACGATTCGATGGATCATTCCTCCAGAATGAATCCTCCTGATCCCTCTAGACCTGAGCAATCCTCTCCTCAGTACCCTAATAAGTCTTACCCAAACAAACATACTTCAAATTCTTATCCACTTAGAAATGACAACACGGGTAAGAATACTGAAATAGACTATTCTAAGATTGATCATCTCACTAAGTGCTATAAATATAAGGGATACGGCCATGTTGCTGGCAACTGTCCCAGGCCAAGTAGGATCAATATAGTAGAGGGTACCACAGTCATTGTTGATGAGCCCGACAATGAGTTTACCTATGAACCTAATGTAAGTGATGACTTTGATTAAAAAAAATATGATCATTTTTTCAATTGTATTCAGTCTGTCCAGTCACCTCCATTGAGTGTACCTGAATCACTCATTCCTTTCCAAGTCACTTGGCAGCTTATAGTTTTTATCCATGTGTTAGAACATTCTAGAGTCACAAAATCTGCACCCACATTTGTATATCACATTCATGATTTGCATAGAAATTTTTTTTAAGGAACTTAGTGAGAATAATTTTAACTACAATTTAATAGCAGATACTAGAAGGAAATTTATAACTTTTGATATTGGTGACGAAGTGATGGTTCGGATTCGTCCGGAACGGTTTCCAGCTGAATCCGTTAGGAACTTGAACATACGTGCTGCAGGCCCATTTAAGATTCTTCATACAATTAATGATAATACCTATGTTGTTGACCTTCATGAGGGCTTTGGCATAAGTAAGACTTTCAATATTGAAGATCTGGTACTCTATGAAGGCTCAAAATTCCACCATAGAATTTTTTTTATAGATGAGCCTACCCGACAGCCTAATGGTGAGATTTTCACATTTACCCCTCTACCTGATACTATTTACCCATCGACAGAATAATTGAATAATATTTTAGATGATCAGATAAGAGATGATGGTATACACAAATATTTAGTGTGGTGGAAGAACAAGCCGAAGTTTGATGACACTTACAGTGATCGTGAGGAGCTCCCGCAACTGGATCCAGATCTTTTGGAGCACCATGACAGGATCATTGGTTTTGACTTGACTGGGTCGAGCTCTCTCCCACTCGGAGAGAATGATGAGGACATTTATTATGTTTAGTTTAGTAGTTTATTTCAGTACCATATTTATTTTTGGCAATTATAGCCATATGTAATCTTTTTTTTATGCATTAGAATATTTTTGAGATTTTTAGAATATTTTGAGATTTGTATCAAAATTTGTTTTGAGCCTATTTATAGGCATTGAGGTTAATGAGAAGTCATGTCATTCTTGATTAAAAAAAATTATTGTGTTGAGTTTTGCTCTTTCTCTCTCTTTTTGTGTGATACAATTGAGATCCAATTATTAAGGTTTGTAATAAGTCCTAATAAAATTTTAGGGTTTGTGATAAACTCTAAAACTACCCCAAAATTTCAAAATCAATTAAAATCAAAATCCTAATCCTCAAATCCAAAACCCTAATCCTGCTTCTTCCCCCTCACAAAACCCCTAGCCGCTACTCCCGTTCTCTATCTCTCCCGATCTGTTTCCCACCGAAACACCCCAAACCCGTCTCCGATCGTCTTCCCCAGCCAACTCAGGCCGCCCTCCTCGATGCCACCTCCCGACCTCCTTCTAGTGCTGCCCCACTTCCCCTCGACGGCTAGCGCCACCACAGAAAACCATCCAAACCCCCTCCTCCTCTATCCCCGTCAACAACGATAGCCAAAATCAAATCCCCCGTCGACCCACTTCGTCGACGTCGTCCGCCCTCTCTTGTCGCGTCGATCCCGCCGCCGCCCACAGCCAGTCGCGCAAGCACCCTTGCGACTCCCCTGTGCTGCTCCTTGCCCCTTGCTGCCAAGCTGAGATCTAATACTAGTTGTTTCGAACTCCGGTATACTCTTTTCACTTTTTCAATATTTGTGTTATACTGCTTTATCATCTCTATTATATTATGTAATTTAACTGTCAGTGGCGGATCCAGGAATTTAGTTCAGTGGGGTCCTTATACAAAAATTATTGGAGATCCAGCATTCCAATATAGTCTGTGAACTAAATTTAGTGGGGTCCTTATAAAGTTCTGTGAACAATGCTGAACAATTTAGTGGAACATAGTTCATTGGAGACACATATGCTGAACTAGTCCAGCATAGTCCAACCACATAGTTCAGAATTCTGTGAACTATAAGGAACTAAATTTATAAGGAACTATAAGGAACTATAAATTATAAGGAACTATAGTCCAATGGCCACTTAAAACAGCCAATGGCCACATAGTCCAATGACATAGTCCAACTAAATTTAGTGAACAGAATCTGTGAACTATAAGGAATGCTGAACTATGTCATGTGACCCAACCAGAAGTCTGTGAACAATGAACTAAATTGTTATGAAACCCACAGCATTCCACTGAACTAAATTAACCTTATACAAAAAACTATTCATGTGACCCAACCATTCCAATATTCCACACTCTCATTTTCAGTGGGGTCCGTGCCCCCCCCCTGGCCTCAGGTGCATCCGCCCCTGTTAACTGTCGACCACAAATATCGAGATTGAGTGTTCTACTTGCCTAATTAGAGTACGAATCAATATTGCATCTTTTACTTGCTAAGAATGCTTAGGGATTTAATTATTGATTGTTAGAACTGAATTATTAATTGGGCTTGTTAAACTTAATTCAATTTTTGAAAATCCATCAAACCGATTAATTGTTAAAAATTCTAACTTTGATCCGAATTACATGTTGGTAAAATTAATCATTTAAGATCTTGGAAATTCTCTATTTATGGTTAGTTTTACATCATATAGTATAGAATAACAACTGATGAGAAGAACGCCGTGTCATTCTAGTATCGTATCAGGGCCTATATATGCATGAGCTGGTTCGAACTCTCTAGCTGTTTGAATTTTGTGCGGTGCTTTCCTTGGCACAACATGACTTGGCCCCTTTGTTGAAATATTGTGCATATTGTGTTGTCGGCCAATACTGTTCCCAGAATTTGATTTAGGTGGATATTATCCTTGGTGCATATTATGTATCACATTCATAATCATCATCGGATCAGTCTCACTGCCAAATGCCATCTTAGAATGAAATATTTACCAACTATGATTTCTTGATACTAATCAACCCCCAAATCTGTAATTAATCCAATCCAGTGGGTTTATTGCCTATAACAGAAATAAACTTGCACTTGTTCAAATGTGTACCTCATTGACTAGATTTGCATGGATACTTCCTTTGTTCCTGACATAATTTTATTTTTATAAGGTTCCAATATAACAAATATATACCAATTCGAAGCACTTAGACAAAGGCCCTACTAGTTGAAAGTTCCTTGTCTGTCAATTGCTAATAATATTGTGCTTTTTGAATGGCACTTGTTGTGCACCTTACTTATTTGATGTCAACTTCTTCCCAATATGTAACCATATTCACATCTAACATCTTACAGGCCCTACTGCAATAAAAGCTAATTTATTGGGTTGGATTCTCTTTTAAGGACCATGTTTTGATTACTATAGAATTGAAGGTGCACGCATTTGAAAGAAAAAAAAGCATCTTCAGGCTTATTCTCTTAAGGCTAATCCAGCGATTAAGATACATAATTAATAGGAAAATTAATAAATATATAAATTTGATAATATTTAAACTTGACAAAGATGAATGCGAGCTTGGATTGAATACATTATGTTAACTGGGTATCGACAAAAATTACTGATAACTAGTTGTAACTGTAAATGGTTTGTTTATCAGATCTTCGGTATTTCAGATATTTCTTCATTATGTATTTGTATTTGTTTAGTTATATATAAACAAGAATATGACTTCACATACATGAGTTTTTACCCCAAACATACATTATAAATGCATTGGGCCCCACTTCTCACTAAAAGACAATGTTTTAACCTTGTCCTTTAGTGAGAAGTGGGGCCCAATGTATTTATAATGTATGTTTTGTTGATACTGATTTAGGGAAATTAGGGTTAGGGTAAATCTCTAGCCGCTTAAGATATTATACCCTGCTTATCAGTATTGGAATATCACAGGGCACTACCTCTAGACCAGCTTATATAGAGATTAGACTGGGTTTAGGGTACTGGGCTTTTAGCCCACTCAACCCGTTCCAATATTAAACATAACACGTGTAAACCCGTGTTGCCCCATAGAATAATATACACAATATTATCCTATTATAGTGAGAATATACATATACATCCAACAATCTCCTCCTATATTCTCAATATATTAGGCTAAGCAATGTTATAATATTGGATCACAAAAATTCAAACATTATTGAATCATAAAGAACATGGATCATAGACTAAATCAATTATAACTTGAATAGTTCAAATATGACTAAACCAAAATAATCAAATAGTTCTAAAACCATAAATGAATAGTTCACAAAGACTAAACCAACAAAGCAAAATCATAATCTCAAGTCAACCAAACAATAAACTTCAAAATAAACGAAAAGTTTTAAGCTCAATCAAATAAAGAGTCTTAAACTTGAAATAGAAGTTTCTCCAAGCAATTGACAAACAAATCTTGCGAGTTCTTTTGTGTCTACTCCTCCATATCGAGCAAATCATCATTCTCAAAATCAAAGTTGACTGATTCATTTCCATTGCCTTTGCTGCCATCTGTTTTAAACATAACACATAGAAATCTCATGAGTCGCTTCTCTTAGAGTTCAAATGAAATGTATAAGAGTATCTAGTTCATGCTAAAGAACTTAGTACAATTCAACATAGATATGCAAAGGTACATCATAAGCATCACAATCAAGTATCTTTATCAAAATAAAGTACAAGAACTATTATAGTTTCTACACAAGAACTATACTGTGTTTCATGTTGGAATGATAGAATTGTTAGATCAATTATGGTTAAGTTCTGAATCATCAAGATTGGAATGAAACATAAACCCCATAAAAGAGATATATCATCAAAATTGGAATGATATAACAACAGTTCTAAACATCGGAAACACATCGACAAATTTTCATGCTTTCTTTTGGAATAAAAGATAATTTTATGTAAGTTTTGAAACATATATAACATCATCAAATTTGGAATGAAGTTATATATCAACAATAAATACATAGAACTTTTCTAATTATCTAAAGCATGTCAACTGTCAAGGTTGATGCTTAAAGTTTGAACTACTCTATGGCTCTCAACTTTGGATTCTAATTTATCAAAATAACTAGGGTGTTAAAACTTATCCTCAAAAGTTTTTAACCCCATTTCCCCCACAGTTTTGATAATTAGATCTCTACTTAGTCCTTTTGTAAAGGCATCAGCCACATTCTTTTCTGATCGTACATCAATAAGGGCAATTGTCCCTTGTTTAATGAGATAGTTCAACTTGGCCTGTCTAAGGCTCACAACACGTCTCTTACCATTGTAGAGAGTGTTGTTAGCTACAATATTTGCAGCTTGATTGTCACAATAAAGACTGAGAGTGGTTACTCTAAACCTTCTCAAAGGAATATCTAACAATAGCTCTTTTATCCATTCCGCTTCTTCACTAGCAGAAGATAGCGCAAAGAGTTCTGACTCCATGGATGAAAAGGCAAGACCAGGTTGTCTTTTAGATTTCCATGACACAGCTGCTCCTCCTAGTGTAAACACATAACCACTAGTGGACCTACTGTCACCATTTCCTGAGCACCACGATGCATCAGAGTATCCCTCTAGTACTGAAGGATAACCAGAGTAGCACAAAGCAAACTCTTGGGTACCGTTTAGGTATCCCAGTAGCCTCTCAAGGGCATTCCAGTGTAATTGACTAGGATTGCTAGTGA
Source organism: Hemerocallis citrina (assembly GCA_017893485.1). Classification (NCBI taxonomy): domain Eukaryota; kingdom Viridiplantae; phylum Streptophyta; class Magnoliopsida; order Asparagales; family Asphodelaceae; genus Hemerocallis; species Hemerocallis citrina. The sequence goes on along the minus strand of CM030364.1, from coordinate 17,480,240 downwards.
ACCTGCTCAGCATGCCTATCGCAAAGGCTATGTCAGGTCTGGTGCATGTCATTGCATACATGAGACTCCCAATAAGTTTAGAGTAATCTAACTGTCTCACTGTTGCACCATCGTTAGGTGTCAACTTTTTGGTATTATCATAAGGTGTATTAAACCTTTTGCAATCACTGTATCCCCAGTCCTTCAACACACTTTTAATATAGTGGGATTGGCTAAGGGTTATTCCTTGCCTTCTAAAGCCCACTCTCATACCCAATATGGTGTCCACAACACCCAGGTCTTTCATATTGAATTGTTTGGATAGCATGGTTTTGACTTCTATAACAATAGAGAGGTCACTTCCAACAACTAGCAAGTCATCAACATACAAGCAAATAATGACAATTTTATTCGATTCATCACGATAATAAAGGCATTTGTCAGAATTACTAGATTCAAAACCTAAGCTCTTTATTGTTTTATCGAATTTTTCATGCCACAATTTTGGTGCTTGTTTTAGACCATACAAAGATTTAATTAATTTGCAGACCTTATGTTCTGAACCTTTAAGTACAAAACCTTCAGGTTGATTCATATAGATTTCTTCATTGAGGTCACCGTTTAGGAAAGCAGTCTTAACATCCATTTGATGAATAACAAATTTTTCAATAGATGCTATGGCTAGAAGAATCCTTATTGTAGCAATGTGGCAAACTGGTGAATAAACATCAAAATAATCCACCCCACTTTGTTGAGTATAACCTTTAGCTACTAAGCGTGCTTTATACTTAGCTACAGTTCCATCAGGATTAAGTTTCTTCTTCAAAACCCACTTGCTTCCTATAGTTTTAGCCCCTACTGGCAAATTAACCAATTCCCAAGTGTTGTTCTGCAATAAAGAATCCATTTCATCATCAATTGCTTCTTTCCAAAGCAAACCATCCCTAGACCTTAAGGCTTCCTTAACACTAACAGGGTCAGCTGCTAGTGCATATGTCACGAAGTCATCACCATAGGTTCTAGGTGTTTTATCTCTTGTAGAGAGTCTTCTTAATTCAACATTATGTGAGGGTTCAGTGTCAGTTGAAGTATATCTAGATTCCTGTTGTGAATCATTCCTTGTGTCTGCAGGTTCAGATAATGAGATGCCTTTATCTTTGATGAACATATCTTCAAAGAATTCTGCATCTCTTGATTCTATTATTTTGTTGAGAGATAGATCTAAAAATCTGTCTGCAGCACTATCAACTGCACTACCCAAATACACACACGTATTTGTTCGAGGTCCCACTTTAGGCCTTCTAGGGTCAGGTATCCTAACAAAAGCAATACAGCCCCATGTTCTTAATTTATTAAAATTAGGTGTGTGTTTATGCCACAATTCATACGGTGTAGCAGGTAACTTAGAGTGTGGCAACATGTTCAAAATATTATTAGCAGTTAATACAGCCTCACCCCAAAATTGTGAAGGTAATCCAGCAGTCAATAACATAGAATTCAACATCTCTGTGAGTGTTCGATTCTTTCTTTCGGCGATACCATTTGACTGTGGTGAGTAGGGTGCTGTAGTTTCTGCTATGATTCCATGTGAGTTACAAAATTCTCTGAATCCTAATGAAACATATTCGCCACCTCTATCTGATCTAAATCTTTTAATTTTAGCATCTAACTGATTCTCAACACGGTCCTTAAATTCTTTGAATTTTTCTAGTGCTTCATCCTTGGTTTTTAACAGATAAATGTGACAATATCTAGAGTAATCATCTATAAAGGTAATTAAGTACTTCCGACCTCCTTGTGTCATAAAACTCTTGAAATCACATATGTCAGAATGTATCAACTCAAGTAGTTGTGTACTCCTAGAGACGGTACGAAAAGGTCTTCTAGTTATCTTTGTTTGAGCACACACTTCACATTTGTCACCTTTAATGGATGTGTCAATCGGCAAGTTAAAAGTTTTAGCAACATTAAGAATCTTAACATAGTTCACATGTCCCAGCCTATTATGCCATGTATGTGGACTACACAATTTGGAACTAATATTGTTGATTACTTCATCTGCTAAACTAATTCTGAACATGCCATTAACTAAATAAGCACAACCAAAATAAAAAGAATTTACAGACAAGATAGCTTTACCACTAATCATAGTAACAACCATACCAGCATGATTTAGTAAGCTAATAGAGATCAAGTTCTTAGCTAAAGCAGGTACATATTTAACATTTCGTAAAATTAAAGTTTTACCTGAGGAGAGACTGAGATTCGCTGTCCCGGTCCGAAGCACCTTCACTGATTCTCCATTTGCCATTGAAACTGATTCATTTGCAGCTCTCAGATCAGATAGTAGGGTCTCATCATTGCAAGCATGACAGGTGGCTCCCGAGTCCAACAACCAACTAGCAGAGGTACTGGCCTTTACATCACCAACAACACAAAGAAAATTGGTGGGCTCAGTTTTTCCCTCCAACAAGTTCACCTTTTCCATGTTGGGTTGTTCCACTTTGGGTAGCCTGCACTCAGAGGCATGATGTCCCCACTTTCTACAGTTGTAGCATTTCCCTTTCTTTTTAGCAATTTTCTTCTTTAAAGGTGAAACCCATGAACTTATCAACTAGATGTGCCTTAGAAACTTTCTCTTCTTTCTTAAATTCATCTAGTAGATTATCCCAAATTTGTTTAGCAGTTTCATATTTCATATACACGTCTGCAAGACGGTCTGATATGCTATTCAATAAGAATTCTCTACATAAGTCTTCATCAGTTACCCATGTTGCATCGTCAACATCTTCAACACATTCATCATATGTTGTTTGACATGTATAGAATATTTTCATGAATTTCATCCCGTATTGGGCTTTTCTTTTCCAACTATTAAACTCAGCACTACTGAATCCCTCTAATTTGGGAACCTCGTACGGACGACTATGTTTTTCCATCACAAAGGAATAAACAATAGATTCCCAACAATAGAGAGTTCTTTCTAAATAGTTACTACTTATGTGATTTATTAAACAGAAAAATAACTGAGTTTAGAATGGACCAAATCTGGAGAGCACAGCAGTGAGTCAAGAAAAGAATCCGATCTAATCTTATCAAATCTCCAAACAATCAACAGCAATCGAAGAACCCTCTCAATCCGATCTGATCAAGCTCCCAAACACAACAGCAATGGAAGAAGAATCCCTTTGATTCGATCTGATCAAACCCTAGATCCAACAGCTGAGGAAGACGACCGGATCTGGGCTTCGACGACCAGAGATGATCCACACCGGCGTCGACGCACCGGATCAACGACGATCGGAGAGCCGCCCCCTTCGATCTGCGACGTCTTCGAAGACGAGGGCTGCGGCAAGCGGGATCGCGACTGCGAGCGAGATCGCGACTGCGCTGCGTTCTGATCGCGACGGCGCGGCGTTGCGATCTTGTCGACGGCGGCGTTCTGGATCAGCGACGGCGGCGGTCTTGGTCGGAGACAGTGGCGACCAGAGGTAGAAGAAGGTAATATCTTAAGATTGTTGATACTGATTTAGGGAAATTAGGGTTAGGGTAAATCTCTAGCCGCTTAAGATATTATACCCTGCTTATCAGTATTGGAATATCACAGGGCACTACCTCTAGACCAGCTTATATAGAGATTAGACTGGGTTTAGGGTACTGGGCTTTTAGCCCACTCAACCCGTTCCAATATTAAACATAACACGTGTAAACCCGTGTTGCCCCATAGAATAATATACACAATATTATCCTATTATAGTGAGAATATACATATACATCCAACATGTTTGAGGTAAAAACTCATGTATGTCTAGCATTTTGCTATAAACAAACGGTTAACAAGTATGTCTACTATGGTAGATTCTTTCATTGGAATTTAATTGGGTAGTCGGCTGGTCAAATACCGCTATCCTATCTCCAAATAAGGCGATGTAGAACATTGAATTCAAAGCCAGCTGTACACTTGTGCATAGACTAAAACAACCTTATTTCCGACCCGACTGTGGGAGTAATTAATAGGAAGGAGAAGAGAAATTGGTAGCCTTCTCTTCTTTCAACAAATTACACCAAAGGATATATAGATAACTTGTGACCAGGCTCTGGGTTGCTCTTCCCAGTCATCATGAACATCACTATGACTGTCTCGGCGACGGTTGTCTAATTTCTGGTTTCCTTTTTTTCTGTTTGTGGTTTTTTCCGCGTTAATGGTACTAACCGTGATCATCTTTTCCATGGGAAAACCCGAATAAAGAGAGTGGAGATAATGGTGTGTTGTACTATGGGAATGATGGTCGATATGTAAGTGGTGCAGGTGGTGGAGATGATGGTGGCGCTGGTGGAGGATGTGGAGGTTGTGGTGGAGGTTGCGGTTAAACCTATATTTTTCCATTTAAAAATCGGTTTTCTGTATTCTCCTTAGCTATGTTTGTTGAAAATTGGAGATGTACACATGAAGAAAAATTCCACTTTATTGCTATGCATATCTTTTCACTACAAAATCTCTCATGAGGTTGAAGGCTAGTTCAGAAGTTTGGGATATCATTACATCTATCTACTCAAAACTTTTAATGTAAAAGTTATTTTTTGTATCTAGATACTATGGCATTTAGAATATTGTTATGATTTATACCTCCCTGAACCAATAGAAATCCAAAAATTCCAAAAAAGAGAAATACTAATCTATATATTAAAAGGCGGTAACAGGAGAAAAGGGAATTAATAAATCGCAAGAAAAAAAACACCTGAAATGTTCGTTTTGCCATTTGGAATTGTATTGGCTATGTGACACATGTGACACGTGGGTGAAAGTGGTTTTGCCTCTTTCTTGCAGCAGCATGTCTTCTTTCCCTTTCTTACAGTGGCATCGGTTTTTGGGGTTAGGTTTGGGAAAAAATGTGAAATTATTTATTGGGGATGGGAAATGTCTGGCTATTTTCGCTTTGGTTCACTGGAATATGCTTTGAGATTTCGTTCATGGCTTGATTTTGTGCTTTTCTGTCATGGCGGAGAGGTTTTTGGGATTAGGTTGGGGAAAATTTTGCGGGGTGATTAGCGGAAAACACAATTTCTGAAGATTTCTGCTTTGGTTTGCCGGAATATGCTTTCAGATTTCGTTTGTAGCTTCATTTGGTGCTTCTCTGTCATGGCGTGGAGGGTTTCGTTAGGATTTGTCATATTTTGTGTTGGGTTTGGTGAGGAAGGAGGGTTGTAGTGGGGTTTGGTCGTTTGTGTGTTCAATTATGGTGCTTTGGTTTTTGGCTGAAATTTGGGGCGAGTTTAGTGCGAAAGGATGGTTGCAACATATTTAGATGCGCTTTGTTGAGAAATTATTTATGCATTTAACTTTGAAGAAGCGTGGTGGGGGAGAAGGTTGAAGGAAGGATAGAGTAATCTGGAGAAAGGAGAGTGTTATTGTTGGGTGGACATAAACTCTGGCGATGCTTGGGTTTGGTTGAGAATGCTTGGGTTTGGTTGAGAATTCCTTAAAGGTCAGATATTGTGTTTCTTGCTTTGGTAAAATTGATAAGATCTTGTTGTTCTCTTACTCTTTCTTGCATTGAGTTCTTTTATGAAGATTTTGGGTTATGGAGCTTCATTGAATGTTTGTTTTGTGGGTGTTTTTGTTTGGCTATGGGTTTCATATGGAGTTTGAAAAGATAGATTTGGTGTATAGATGTTGGGGTAGAGGGTTCATGGTTCTTAAAAATTTTGGAGTTATTTATCTTAAAGTAATTTGGGGGTTTTGGAAAGTTTTTGCTTGATTACTCAACAATATGTTTTTTACTTGATTCTCTTGAAAAAGAAAGTGATTTCAATTTCGCCAAATATCTGTCTTTTATGTATGTCGCACAATAGGTACATGGTGATAATGAACTTGTGATGAGGGGATGTATCATTTACTTTCTCATCTCTTCAATCTATTCTATTTTGTTTCATGTCTTTGTATTTGTAATTGAGGTGATGTTTATGAAGAAAAATTAAACCCAAAAGTTTGAGAAAATTTTCAGATTTATTGTCGGAAATCGACAACAAAACAATACTTCTTTCTTTCTCTTTGCTGGTTCGATCTTATTTGGAACCTTGGCGAGGCAACTGTAAAAAGTTGCAGTCAAATGGTTGTAGAGAAAGGTAGAAAAAGTACTTGAAAGAAGGGCAGCAATCATGGGCTGGGTTTAGGACCGATACGGTATGAATTTGAGACTTCTTAGATCTCCCCTTTTAATTTATGGAACTAAATTGTGGTGGGGAGGCTGAAACCCAAAAATTGCAATTTTTTGAATTAAAAAGTTGTCATAAACTGAAATGTTCGTTCTGCTCTTTTGGAACTGGTTCGGCTGTGTGACACGTGGCCGAAATATATTTTTTGCCCTTTCTTACATGTCTTCTTCCCCTTTCTCATAGTGAAATCGGTTTTTGGGGTTAGGTTTGGGGGGAAATTGGCGGAAAGTGTTTTTATTGTTTTAAATACTCGGTGTTTAAAAATTTTGATTTTTTGGTATTTGGTGTTGGAATGTTTGGTTAGGAGAGAGTTTTGCTAGCATGCATGGTCAAAGTTTGTGGTTTTAGAGCATCCACAGTGGTGTTTCTCATTTGCTATAATATGGCATCTACAGTAATAGCAAATAGGGAGCGATGCTGCAGTGGTCATTTGCTATATCTTTCTCATTTACACGAGAGACGGGATATGATATCCCGTCTCTTTTTTTTATTTTAAAAAAAGCGCTGAGACGGTATATGATGTACCATTTGTTAATTTTTTTTTATAATTAAATGAGAGACGGGGTATCATTCCCCGTCTCTTTATTTAAAATTATCCAGGAAGACTTGGAAGGGTATCTTTCTCATTTGTTATAGGAAGACTTGGAAGGGTATTTTAGTAAACTTAAAATTATCCAAGGAAAAAATAAAAAAAATAAAATAAAATCCTCCCAAACGGGAGATCATATCCCGTTTGAGACAAACGGGACATGATGTCCCGTTTGAGGAGGGGGCGCGTTAAAAAAAAAAGAAAAAAAAAAGGTGAGAGACGGGGAAACATATCCCATTTGACCCCGGTGTGTAATAAAAAAATAATAAAAATTGACAGACGGTATATGATATACCGTCTGTTCATAATAAAAAAATATTAAAATTTCTCAAACGGGGAATCATTCCCCGTCCTCTATAATATGAGAATTCTCAAATCGTTTCTCATATTTGAGAAACAGAATAGCTACGTTTGCTAAAAAATGGGAATATGAGAAACCATTGCAGCTCATTTTTTCTCAAAAAATGGCAAACTGAGAATTATAGCAAACCGCTGTGGATGCTCTTAGGGTTGTAGTTGTTGTTTGCTGGGAGAAGTCCATTTTGGGAACTTTATGTTGCATGCATGCATCAGACCATTTCAGTTGCAGACAATTCCCAAGAGCCTTTGGTTTGGTGTCCATATTATGTTTTTAGATATTTATTTACTTTTGAGTTTCAGGTTGTTTTTAAACCGTGGACCTTTGCAAAATTTGGTTTAGGGGTACTTTTAGGATTGCATGCATGGTGTTTTTCTTAGATATAAGAAATTTTGGCCTAAAAGAATTGAGAGAGATTTTCCTTCAAATATTATTTGGTAAATCTGTTTGTCTTTTTTTTTATACATTGTCATTCTTTTGAGGCAATGAGCTAGGATAATTAACGTATATCAAACTCTAATGTTTGAAAGGGGAAGCAAAACCCTAAAAGCATCTGTAGTCGTTTGCTATATATCTAAATTTTTCAAAATTTGGAAAAAAACTCTCTGTAGTCGTTGGCCAAATATCCAAAAAATGAGTTTGAGCGCTACAGTACGCGGCTATATTTGGCAATCGAAATGGAAATTGCCAAAATATAGCCAGACGATAGATTATCTGCCGAACGAAAGATTATGTTCCGTCGCTTAATTTTTTTTTTTACCAGACGATAGATAAAGTGCCGTCCCAACCAATTAAAAAAGAAAAAAAAGAAAAAAGAAAAAAAAAATTGTCGGACGGTAGATTATACACCGTCCTAACAATTTTGCTAAAGACAAAAGTATTGGGACGGTGTATAATCTACCGTCCCTCACATTTGGAGCAATTTTTTTTCCTTTTGTGCCAAAAAAAAAAATAAAATTATTTTTTAAAAAAAAATTTTGAGACGAAAGACAATCCATCGTTTGATCAAATTTTAACTTTCGACCACTACAGTGCGCAGCCAAATTTTCTATTTTCATTTGCCAAATACCCAATAAATGGGTCACAACGACTACAGATGCTCTAACTCCTTCATTTCTATTTGCTGATTTGATTTTATCTACTGCAGTGGAGAGACAATTGTAATGATTGCTGCTAAATGCTTGCAGAGAAAGTGTGATTGTGTGTTGGATTGTCGACAAATTTGAGCCTCGATTTTGCTATCTCATTATTGTGATATATATTTCTCGAGTAATGCTTTAGCCACTACCAATTTCACTACCATTTTCTTCACTACCTTAGGTGGCATACTCCTATTGGAGAGTTCCCCCACCTACTCTATCATTTCCTACCTATTGGAGTGTGCCACCTAAGGTAGTGAAGAGAAATATAGTGAAATTGGTAGTGGCTCTAGCATTACTCATATTTCTCCTTGTCACACATTTTTCAATGCTTGATGCTGCTCTTGTGTGCTGCAAATTGCAAAATGCTAGACATACATGAATTTTTACCTCAAACATACATTATAAATGCATTGGGTCCCACTTCTCACTAAATGACAAGGTTAAAACATTGTCTTTTAGTGAGAAGTGGGGCCCAATGCATTTATAATGTATGTTTGCATGTATGTGTAGTCATCCTCCTGACAATTACATATAAAGTTCACACTCCGTTCTCAAGAAAAAATGCCTTTCATTTTCATTACCGAGTGTTCTTCTATAACGTGATTTTCTATGTTCACTTGCCCCAATCTTATCGTGTATGCTACTGTTGGTAATTCTAAACTTCTGTTGTAGATAATGTGTTGTTGAATTGCTTCATTTTAGAGGACAATGTAGTAAATTCTTCACTGAGTACGTTATATGTTTTCAGTTTACAATTTTCTTCTCAAAATGGTCAGGTCTAGTGTTACATTAAATATATAGCATTGTGTCATTTTTATTTGTCGTTACTTCTTGTAGTATGTTCGTAATTCACGAGTATTTACTCTTTCATATATCTTATCATTCTTAAAAAGAGTCTATAATACCAATTTCTGGTGAGAGCATTATTGTTCGGTAGATACCGTTCAAGGTTGACCCTAATCATCTTTTTTAGTTGTTGGAGAATGCCTCATGCGTTTAAAGTTTGTTCATACATGAATTGAATTACTCTTGGATATCACAAAACATATAGTTGTTCAAGTTTTTTATTTCGTTTGCTTTTCATCAAGCCCACACAAATGAACGAATATCCCTTGTTTGGTATTAATGTTTGCTTATAATTTTGATTTCTCAGATTATATATTTTTTACCCAGTTATATCAATATCGATGACAACTTAAAGCAATAAACTTAAAGAAGTTGCATGGTACAAAAGAGCAACAAAGACTATCATCCAAGTTCAGCAAATATATTATAATACTAGGTTTGCTCGTTGACACGTGTCTACGCCACGTCTTCGGAATGGTACACCTTATTTGATCATATAAAATAGTTTTCGAGGTTGAGCAAATTAATTGAAGTAGCAAACATATTATATGAGAAACTTTTAGGGTCCAGCAAAAAACATATTATATGATTTTTTTTTATTTTTTCGAACTATTTTTAAAGTTTTTAAATTTTTAATTTTTTTAGTTTTTAAATTTTTTTATTTTAAAAAAATTTCTAAAAATTTTATTTTCTTAATTTTTTGAATAGAAGAGGAAGGGAGAGAGAGAGAGAAAATAAATAAATAAATATAGGAGTTGTTTTTGGTGGAGAATTTGAATTTGAGTTTTGGAAGGAACTTTTGGGGGGAAAATATATTTTGTAAGGTTAAATCTGGGCCTTTAATTTTTGAGGAGATTGAAGGAGAACCACTTGATAGCTTTCTTTGTGTTTTATTATATAGATTTTAAGATAGCTTGGTTTAACTTTTGAACCGTGTAAGAAGATGTCTACTTATATACTTCACCCACATATGATGTAATTTTATGTAAACTTAACAGCTCATCGAGTCTAAGTGTGCTTATTAATTTTTGTACAATAAAATATACAACAAAAATGCAAACATATCCCTAAAAAGTCTCTCTCCCCAGGCGATTTCTCTCTCCCCAGTTTTGCTTCCTTCCCCTCTCAGATCCGAAGGCTCCCGACCTCCTACGTCCAACTCCCCTTCACTAATTTTGTAGCTGGTGTTCAGCTCTCCATTCCCTTTTCGTTTTCCCCTTGCTTGCTCTCCCTCCGCGTTTTCCCCTTTCTCCGCCTCTCTCGCGCGTGTGTGGTTTCTCGGCGAGCGGTTGTCGTCCCTCTCTCTCCCTCTCGTTTGTCGTCTGTAGTCGACTCCCAGCAGCGATCCCCTGATCCCGTCGCCTGTTCGTCCACTCTCCGCCCGTTCCTCGGCCAGCGACTGGTTTGATCTATCTTACTTCTTTTTTTCCGAGCACTGTAAGTATTTTTTGGTTAATTATTTCACTGGCTGCTTTGCTCTTCTCTTTGTATGGCGGTGTGAGCGTTGTGGTTATTGTGTGATTTTGCTTCACTGTACATTGTGGTGGTTGTGTGTTTTTACTTCACCGCGTTTTGTGGTGGTGGTGTTCTCTTGCGCCTCTGTGGCTATTAGCCTCTCTGTGACTTCGCTTCCCAGTTTAGTCCTCCGAGCAGGTTCTCTTCCCTCCATTGGAGTGATTGCTTGCTGTGGATGCTAGCTGTCCCGCCTTCTTCCTCCCCCCCTCACCTGCCAATCTCTCTTCTTTGGTCTTTCCTATTCCCCACTTTTCCTCGCCACTCCCGTGATCCCATTGCGTCGGCAAGGTCCGATTAAGATCAGTGGTTTTGCTGGCTTCTTGCCTGCCATTATTGCTTGCTTAAGTTTGTGGGCCTCTACAAAGCCCATGGCGCAGTCATGGGTTGAGATCGTTAAAAAAAATAGATATAAAAAAATTTATTCTCCCAAGCCTTTACCCGGATTTGGTTTCCCTGGGCTTAAGCCCATGCCCTACGGGCGGTATCCCTCTCTTCTAGTATCTTCGGCTAATCAGTTCTCCCGCTCTCCTTCTCATTCCACCGCTTCATCTTCATCTTCTCCCCTCTCTTCTCCTCTCTCCCCCTCTTACTGTTTCAGGTGCCTCCAATCGGGGCTCGTTAAAATCTCCTGCTTGGCTAAGATGAAGTGTTTATTTTGTCTTAAAGATGGTCATGCTCGACAGCGTTGCTTTTCCCTCCAGAAACTTCTTGGCCTCTCGGTCGGCGTTCCGATAGCGGACTCCGTTTTGGAGGCTCTTGATTTCCCGACTCTTCAAAAGAAGTTAGCGGAGATGCCTTCTTCCAAATCTAAAAAAGTCAAAGCTCCTTCTCGCTCTCCTCTCCTCCCCACTCCCGCTACCGGCTCGCTCCGCTCCTCCTCTCCTATTCCAGCTCCGTCGAAGCTGGCGGAACCTTCCCCCCATTCATTGAAGCCTGCTGTCACTCAAGTCTTTTTATCGAACTCTGAAATGTCGGACCGCCTTAAGATTTACAACAACTTTGGAGCTATTGCTTTCTCGGGCGGTTCTATCCCATTCTACACCCTCAACACTTTTCTTTGCAACTTCTGCAATGTTAGAGATTGAGAGTGGGTCCTCTACTCTTGTACTAATGGGGACGCGGTGATTCAATGTCCTTCTGCTAAGGTTCTTGATGAGCTTTGTGCCAACCAGTCGCTAACTATTGGTGCCGTTTCGCTGATCATCCGTAAGTGGGTCTCTTGTTCCTTGGCCTCTAGGTCCCTTGAGCCCTCTCCCTCCAAAGTCACGTTGGTTGGCCTCCCACCATTCTGCGACTCCATGAGGATGATAGCTTCTTTTTCAAAGTGTATTGGTGAAATTATCAGTATGAATTCTTGCGTGCGATTGGCTTCTGGCAGCATTTAAGTTGATGCACTGTTTCGCTACCCGCCCCCAAAGGATCGCATTGAAGCTTATTGCCTCAACGATGGTTTCTCTTCATTTCAGGTCTCTGTTCAGTACCACGGGTCTTCGACTGGGGGGGTAGTTTCAAAGCCGGATTTTGTTCTCTCCCACCCCCCTGTTTTCCACCCGGGCGCTTCCTCTGGCCCTAAAATTTCTTCTTCTTCTGGAAAATTCTACACCACTCCCCAGACTAAGAAGCATTTCGCTCTTACCCATCAATCGTCATCTTCTGCTAAGGCCTCGAAGATTTCCCCTGCAAAGTCTTCGAACCTCGTTTGGATCAACCCCAACCGTACTTCCCAAACTCTTGTGAAACCCACTCCTCCTCCTGCCCCTCCGGCTGCTAGTGCTCCCGAACATTCTATCAACTCTCAGGGCCGTGCTTCCTCTGCATCCAAATCGGGAGCTTGGCCGGCTTGGGAACCCAACCCTTCCTTCGCTTCAGATTGGGAGCTGTTCCAACGTTCCGCACACTTCTCGACTACTAGTTCTTCTCGCCCATTCTCGACTCCAAAAGCTGATAAAGCTCCCTCGACTTCCAGAGCTGATTATGTTGTTTCATCTCCCAAAGCGGATAAAGCTTCCACCCTAGCTCTTACTTCGGACTGGACTGATAAGGACGATCTTCTTGGGGAGGAAGTGGCGGTTCTGGAGAGTACTCAAGCGTCCATAAAGGTCAGTCTCTCTTCTTCTTCTTCTAATTTCAGTTATTTTTTCAATTTAGCTGTTCTGGCTAGTAACTCATTTATACTGGTGGAATTAAAATTCCCGTCTTTTAAGTTTTCTCCTATCGGGATTATTAAAGCCTTTTCTGCTATCTCCTCCACTCCTCCCTCTCTCATTAAGTTAGATCTGATGATGCTATCATCTAGATTTTTCTCTTCCTTGCCTCCGACCTCGAAGTTTCGATCGGTGTCGCTGGTCTCATCGTTGCCGCCCGGGCAACTCCCTGTTTCCCTCTCACTCTTGGAGTATTGCACTACCCATCTCAGACCGGAAACTCCTGGTCCTCAATCGGGTTGCGACTCTACTTCCCCGAACTCCCTCATCCCCCGTTCCCCCGTTCCCCCGTTTCTTCTTCTGGCACCGTCCGATTGATTCGTTCTAGTGCTCGCCTTAGGGCTCAGCGCACTGCTTCCCTGCCACCCACTCCCTTCTCCCTATCCACCTCCCAACCTTCCCTTTTGGGTTCTCTTTATCATCCACTTTTTGAGGACTTGTCAGATACACAGTTGGTCTCTACTGCCAAGTCCCTAGGTTTCACACTTTCCCCTAACGTTTCTACCCCTATTTCCCTCCTTAGATCTATTGAACGGTCCCGAGTCCATGAGCACAAACTGTTTAATGATTAGTATCTCATGGAACATTCGAGGGCTTAACTGCCCCACCAAACAAAGAGCCATTTTCGACCTAATTTCTTTCCCCCACTGTGATATCATTTCGATTCAAGAGTCAAAATTGGAATCTCCCTCGCCGCGACTCTTTCGTTCTCTTGGAGGCTCGGCCATTTCTAATTGGATTTCCCTCGATGCCATTGGCTCTAGAGGTGGGATTCTTTTTGGGTTCAAGGACTCTTCCTTTTCTCTAATTTCCATCCGTAGACTTAATTTCTTCTTAATTGTGCAACTGCACTGGCTCATCCCTGACTGCGTCATCACTTTCATCTCAGTTTACGGTCCCTCCACTTCTAGTGGACGACCGCTTTTCTGGGATGAATTTCTCTCTCTCCACCAATTCGTGCAAGGTCTCGCCGTGGTTTGTGGTGATTTCAACATCACGCGTTTCGCAGCGGAAAGATCGAACTCTTCCGCTCCGGACTCCCAATCCTGGGTTTTTAACGACTGCATTAGAAACCTCCAATTATCGGAGATCCCTATCAACGATAGGCAATTTACATGGTCGAATCAGCGACTGATTCCTTCGCTGGCGAAACTGGACAGGTTTCTAGTCTCGCATTCCTGGTTCTCTAAATTCCACAATGCCTATGCGAAAGCTTTTCCCAACCCATCGTCGGATCACGTGCCCATCTCCCTGTTCTCGGATTTCCACTTCCCCTATCATCGCCAATTCTGTTTCGAAAAATTCTAGCTTAAAGATCAATTATTTATCAAATTGACCGAGGAATGTCTAGCGTCCGTCTCTGGGTCGCGAGGCCTCGGCAATTTACTACTGAAACTTCACGCTATCAAGTTCGGGTGTAAGATTTGGCGTCGTGAACGTCATTCAAACACCAATTTCCTCAAAGATTGTTTGCTTGCATCCATTCAGGCGATTGACCTGATGGAAGAGCAATCCCCTCTTTCTCTTTCTGCCCTAATGGAGAGGCGCGCCTGCAGGCGCGATTATGCAGAAATTCTCCAGCTAGACCACTCTAAGTGGGCGCAAAGGGCTAGAGTTCACTGGTTGAAGGAAGGCGATGGTAACACCGCTTTCTTCCACCAATATGCCTCTCATAGGCGCCGTTGTAACCATATCCCATTGATCATCGATCAAGGGATGGAGCATCGCTCCGACACTGAGATTCACAAATCTTTCCTTTCGTTTTACAAAAACCTTATTGGTTCCTCCAAACCTCGTGTGATTTCTCTAGATTGGCAACAACTCTATGGTGATCCGGACACTGATTTATCCTCGCTTGAGGCTCCCTTCACTATGGAGGAGATCAAGTTGGCGGTTTTTGCTTTAAAAAGCGATTCGGCGCCTGGTCCGGACGGTTTCCCCGCCTTTTTCTTTCAAAAATTCTGGCCATGGCTCAAGGATGACCTCTTCGATCTTTTTCAAGACCTACATCAAGGATCATTCTCTTTCGAGCGCATCAATTATGCGCATATTGTGCTTATTCCTAAATTAACTGGTGCCAACTCGGTTTCTGATTTCAGGCCCATTAGCCTGATTAATACCTTTTTCAAAATCATTATGAAGGTTCTGGCCTCCAGGCTGAGTGCCGTCATCCCTTCCCTTATTGATCCTGCCCAATCGGGCTTTATTAAGGATCGTTTTATCCTGGACAGTGTTGCAGCTGCTTAAGAGATCATCTCTCTTAGCCATTATCACAAGTTGGAAGGTATTCTTCTTAAACTCGATTTTCAAAAAGCCTACGATAATGTTCATTGGGATTTTCTCCTTGATATCCTGCGCCATCGTGGGTTCGGTCCGAAATGGATTGGATGGATCAAATCCAGTTTGTTAGCAGGTACTTCGTCCATTCTTATCAATGGCTCTGAGGGCCATAAATTCAAGATTAAGCGTGGTCTCCGTCAAGGAGATCCCCTATCGTCCCTTCTATTCGCCCTGGTTGCTGACGTCTTCAGTAGATTGCTTCGCAACGCTCGGTCGGTTCAAGCTATTGAGGGCATAGGTCGTTCCCAAAACTTCGACGGGATTCTTAATCTCCAATATGCTGATGATACTATCATCTTCTCTAAACCTGAACGCTCGGTTTTACGCAATCTTAAACTTCTGCTGTATTGTTTTGAACTTGCCTCCGGGCTGGCTATCAATTTCAATAAGTCATCTGTTTATTGGCTTGGCGGTAACGATCTTCGTCATAGCGAGATCGCCCAATTCTTTAATTGCCGTATAACATCCTTCCCTATCTCTTATCTGGGTATTCCTCTTAGATGGGGTAAACTCCACAGAGCGGACTGGTTCCCCATAATCGATAAAATTGAATCCAGGCTGAATGTCTGGACGGGCAAGTTACTCTCCCGAGGAGGGAGATTAACTCTTCTCAACTCCGTCCTCTCGGCTATGCCTCTCTACCTGATGTCATTCTATTATATCCCAACTTGGGTCATTAAGAGAATTGACCAAATTCGTAGCAACTTCTTCTGGTCAGGTGACACCCTTTATAAACAGGGTTCGCACCTGTGCAATTGGAACATTGTATGCTCCTCCAAAGCCAGCGGGGGTTTAGGGGCTTTGAATCTTCGTGACCACAACTTGGCTCTATTAGGTAAATGGCTATGGAGATTTCATAAGTTCCCTCACCTTTCGTGG
Organism: Hemerocallis citrina; assembly: GCA_017893485.1. Lineage (NCBI taxonomy): Eukaryota > Viridiplantae > Streptophyta > Magnoliopsida > Asparagales > Asphodelaceae > Hemerocallis > Hemerocallis citrina. The sequence continues at coordinate 17,464,172 of CM030364.1, read as the reverse complement.
GTTCATTGCGTCAAGGAAGCTTATTTTTCCTCCACCCCCTGGTGGCAATTTAATTCCCCCACCCATCGTTTTGCTTCCCCGTTCTGGAAAGGCGTTTGGAAAGCTGCTCCGGTTTTTCAATCCAGTATTGTTAGACTTTGCGCCGATGGATCGAGAACCAAATTCTGGTCCGACCTTTGGTTAGGCAATATCTCGATTGCCTCTGCTTACCCTTCTCTCTTCAGCCTTTCGGCGTTCCCAGAGGCATCGGTTGAAGAGTCGTTTATCTGGGTTAACGATGCTAGATTTTGGTATATCCCTTTGGTCTCTCCCTTAACCCAAAATCTTGTGTGGGAGATGCAACAATTGATCTCATCACTCAACCGCTTTCAGTGGCACTCCACGGAGAGCATAAGTTGGCGTTGGAACGCTTCAGGTATTTTCACAGTTAACTCTCTCTATAAATTTCTCCATTTTCGAGGAATGGTGTCCCCGGCGGCGGATTTCATTTGGAAATCATGCGCTCCTCTCAAGGTGAAAATTAACTCTTGGTTAGCCATCCACAATAAGCTTCTCACCGTTCAGGTTCTTAATAAAAGAAATTTAGCGTGGGGTCAACCATGCGGTCTATGTTTGGAGGGCGCCGAAACGGCGGATCATCTATTCGTGGAATGTTCCTTCATTAAGCCCCTTTGGAAACTAGTGTCCCTTGCTTGGTCCAGCCCAGCTCTCCCCTCTACTCTACTGGCCTGTTGGTTTTCGCCATCGTGTCTTCCAAGATATTGTAAGGGGTGGCTCCTCTCAGTCCACATCATCATCTGGATTACCTGGATGGAGAGGAACCGTCGGATTTTTGCTAATAAGGCATCTACTATCTCCTCTCTCTTAGAAGAACTCATTTTTCTTTTCAAATTCTGGACTTCTATTCTTAGTGATGTTAAGCAGCAAGCCTTTTATTCCCACCGACTTTATGATTCACTTGCCGTTCTCACCACCCTTAATGCGCTCTAATTTGCTCCCCCTTCAAGTTTTCGGCGAAGTTTCGCTGGATTCTGACTTACGTTTCTTTGCGTGATCTCTCATGCTGTTGGTGATCTCTACAGATTCCTGTGTACTCTTTTCTCTTAATGCTCCTTCGCCGATTGGTTTTGGCTGTTCTACCTAGCACGCTTCTTCCTTACCTAGCCCTATATGTAATCTATTCAGTTATTCCTTCTTTACTGTTTACTATGATTGTTTCGTTGCGTCTCTAGCTTCTTTCGACTAAGCTTTTCTCTGATTGGTGGTTCTGTAAATGGTTCTGTGGTACTGTTGATGTGTCTTTAACTCCCTGTGTTCTTTATGAGCTTTACTGTTTTTTAACGGGTGTTTTGTTCGGTATTTTGCTGTTGCTCATGGTTGCTTGCGATTCTTGCAGGGCTGATCGATTTGGTGCTGTAGGTGCACTCTGATCCAACTGATGCTTTTTGTTCTTTTGGCTGTGTTTGGCTGCGTCCTCTCTTATGGACTTTTGTTGTAGCCTGGGTTTGGCTCTACATTTCCTCCATTTTGCTCCACTCTTGGTTAGCAATTCTCTCTTGTGCTTTGGCTCTAAGATTTTCGGGGCTTCCTGTCACCTTCGAAAGGTGTTTGGCTGGACTTTTGGTCTTTATTTGGTTATCGGCGGTAGGTGATTACAAGTTAGGTGGGCGAGCGTTGTTGTGGTACCGCTCCATTTCTTTGGCTTGTAATCTTAACAGATGTTGCTACTTGCCTTTAACTTTATCTTCTTTTATTAATATAGCTTGCTTGTGTTCTGGTGTGGCTTTTTTCTATCTTGTTATTTTCGCGCTATCTAGTTGGTTGTAGCTCTTCTTCTGCATTGTCGTTTAGATTGCTATTTCGATTTTAGCTCCCCTTTTGATGTGCTTAGCTACTGACCCATTTCGGCTGCTGATCTTGGCTGTTCGTCGTTTGAGATTGGAGTTCGTTGTTTTAGTTTTCGTCTGCAAGCTGCTACTCTTTTTGGGTCGCGCTGGTTATTATCCTGGTTGGGTCTGTTTTGTTTAGTCATTGGCGACCTCTCGCCGTGATTGTGTTGTGCTGATCGAGCCGCCGATTGCTTTC